>CM033469.1:143393472-143530972 GCA_019447015.1 Hymenochirus boettgeri | reverse complement strand
AGCTCCCCATTCCGACTCCCCTTCTTGTTATTCCCCCATTCAAATTATCCGCCTGTGGACTAGCCTGTGAACACAACCCTGTTAACCCAAACATGAGCATTAATCCTCCTACACGTCACTCTAACCATTGTAAACAAAAACACCTCCGTATGTAGCCTGTAGAGAGGAAGTGTCTGTTGTTCTTGAGACACTTGCTACATAAGGAGTGGAGGGGGGGGATTTGGGAAATACTTGAGTCCCCTTATACTTCAGCCTAATCTACCTTTGACGCAATAAAATGGTAAAATCTTGGGAAGAGAGGGACCCAGTCTGCTCTTTCTCCTTCCATTTACTTCTGTTTTAATCCAGTATTTGCCAAGTCTTTTAGTGAGCAGGAAAGGAGTCATTGGGAGACTGGCTTAAAACTTGTGTAAGCCTGCACACTACACTGGCATGCTGTTAGGGTTTGATTGACAGCACAAGCAGGAGTGTTGTATTGAAATCTTGACTTCTTTTAACTTATATATCTTGGGAAAGAGGAAGAAAGTGAAGAAGATAAGGGTACTCTGGGGTCAGGGGAATTATAAGAACAAAAATAAATTTTTCCCACTATAGGTCCCCTTTAAAATGAGTGAGCTAACACATTCCCTTAAGAAATATGCAATCAAAAAAATAGTTTTTTTCACATGTGAAGTGAATTGATAACATATGCAGCGTTCTCAAGCTGTGAAGACAAAGGATGGGGAACATAATTTAAATTACAAAACACACACATACCAGTTGCCTAGCATTTATTTTTTTTTAAACAATACCAGTCTGAAGAGGAGTTGAGAGAAAAGGTTACTGTTAGAGCCAAATCACGGTAGATAAAAAAGTCCAAACCATGGGGCATATTTATAAAGGTGTTATATCACTCTTTTGCAATGGCACGCTTTTACGCGAGTGTTCCAGGATTGTAAATTTATATTGCAGTCATAAATATTCGATAGCGGTCAATAAATCAACAACAGCGTTTGTAAATTTACGTCCGCAATCATAGTTTCACAAAGCCCCATTGAACAATTGCAATACTTTTCTTCCGCAAGGTATTTATCGAACAAATGTTCGCAGATTTACGCCAATGTATGGTTACATACAAGAGCTTACCCGACCCGGTCTTCTGCTTGCAAAATGCAAGAAGAGGGCGGGACCACAGTCGCGTCCATGATTGGCTGACGGCAGCCAATCACGGACACGACTGCCGGTCCCGTCCCTCTGCTTGCATTTTGCAAGCAGAAGGCCGGGAGCGCAGCGGGGAAAGAGGAGAGGTAATTAAGAGTTTGGGGGGCTTTCTGAATATAAAAAATACCCGTTGGGGCTGGGGACATGGGGGACAGATATAAAAAAAATCATTTTAGGGTGGACATACCCTTAATATTAACAGGCTTATTACAACAAAGTGTCGGCGGGTAGAACCTTCACTGTTTCAATGTGCTAAAGTTGACAGTTTAGAGTGACCTAAATCCTGGTTTGGAGCAGCTGCACAATACCGAGTGGAACACTGGCGCAGCTGCCACAAGCCTATTGAGCAGCTGTGCACACGTAAGTATTTAATATCATTAATGGTTGGTATGATATATCAGTGTATACCACTTATAAATATAGTACCTTGTGTATATTGTTTGGCATATCTGGCAGTAATAAATAAAGGCCCAAAAGTGTACCGGCCAAATGTATTTGGTTGACCTGTCTACCTGGTATAGAAAATTTTCTTTTCCTTTGGTAAAAAAAAGTTTTGTAGCCATTCAAATTTAACACTAAGTGAACAAAACAGATGCACTGTACTATTGCCATTTCAAACTAATGAGGAGGATTTGAAAATTAGGACAGTTGTGTGTTGCAGATGGATCCAGGCTTCATCTTGCAGTTTTCTTTTCCCCGGGGGTTCAACTGCTGTCAGACTTTAAATTACTGTTATTTTAATTTGTATGCTATGTTAATGGGCTTCTAAGTTTGATGAAGCATTGACAGACCACATGT
The DNA here is from genome assembly GCA_019447015.1 of Hymenochirus boettgeri. Classification (NCBI taxonomy): domain Eukaryota; kingdom Metazoa; phylum Chordata; class Amphibia; order Anura; family Pipidae; genus Hymenochirus; species Hymenochirus boettgeri. The sequence goes on along the minus strand of CM033469.1, from coordinate 143,528,974 downwards.
GTTGCACGTGCTGTGATTTGCCACAAAGTAACCCTACTATTTTTATTCTTTAGACTGACTAATTAGACTCACAAGCAAATTTAGTGATGTTTATCAGCAGGTATGTTACTATAACAATCTGAGGTTAATCTGTAATTTGCCCAGTGCAATTCTAGACCTTCCATGCTTCTCCAAAATGAACCAAGAGGTGGCAGAGAGCAAGATAATTGAATATTATCAAACCACAGAAATAGATATACCTGTTAAAATGGGACAAAAAAAATTAACTTCTGTCCAAAAATCAAAGAGATGTTATTTTTTTTAGCTAATTACAAATTCCAAAGGCACTCCATTGAGGTACTCATCATATTTTCAATTATACTAGGCATACTGGATGGGCAAAGCATATCATTAGTAAAAAATGTACATCATTTGTTGCCTACAAGAATTTTATATATGTTACGAACATTTCAGGACCCAGAAAAAAACTACTTTTAGAAGCCACCCTTTATCCTTTTTTTTTTTTTTTGGTGGCCCCTTTAGTTATTTGGGATAAGCCTAGCTGCCATCTCTAGGTGAATCAAGTCATTGCCTGTTAGTTGGGTATTTGATCTTTCCTTTGTGCTATGATCTATTTGTCCATATGCATGTGTCCTGCATAGGGTTGGGTACCAGGGTGTTACACGATTTGCGTCAAGTTCTGGTAAAACAGGTGAGGTTGAATGGTTGCAGGTTGGGTTTGAGTAGAAAGCTGTGAGTGTTGGTCGGCGTGGTAGGTTGCGAGTTGGGTTAAGGATCGGTTTAATTCGAGCGAGACCCAGGACCTGAATTTCTTTTGGTTAGATGAGATCAATCTACAAAGCCTCAATATAATTTTTTAAAATTATTTAGCTAAACTAACAATATTGCTGCCAAAGACAAACTTTTAGTGTAGAAGGATAATTAGGGATTTAAGAGAGGAGAGAAGCTGTCCTACTCAATAACAATTTTTTTTAGGTATTCAAAATATTCATCAACATTTAGTCCAGGGTATGGTACTTTAAAAGAAATGCAGTATGCTTCAGTAAGTTTTGTCTTATACACGGACCATAATTGCCATTGATATCATCTATTTTGTCAACACATTTAGGCATTAGCGGAGAATTTAATATAGAACAAATGTGGACTTGCTTAATTAAATGGATATTTTATGGCAGGCCCAGCAAACCATAGCAGTCAAGCCTAAATAAGTAAACACACATAGCCTAAATGTTGATGTCGTACTTAAGGTACCTATATAGATATTTAATGTTTACTACAGTTGTTCAAAATTAAAGGACATTTAATTTAGGCTGAATATTTCACAATCAATTTTCAGATTGGCATATAGCATTATATTGTTTTTCATTTTATATTTTATGAACTTTTATTTTTTCATAATTAATCAATCAAAATAATTGGACAGAAAATCATGACTGTCTTAAATCAGTCAAAATAATTGGGCAGCAATCATGACTGTCCTACCCATCCTTTCTTATTTTTTTTCTTAGCAATGATGCTTGTTACCACTGTACTGTACCTAAGCATTTTTTAAATGCTAAAAAATAATTTTCAACTGTAATTTGCTTCATTTGCACCAATTACATTTTAATCCTGAGCCCCTTCCACACTTCGAGTTGCATTCTGTCTTCTATCCCTTTTTGTCTCTATTATAATAAAACATTAAACTATGTATACATACAATCAAGGATTGTGAGGCACTCCAATTAGGCTAATTTACAACTAATTAGCAGAAGTGCTACTGATCTGGTCAAACATTTATACAAACATAGAACAGAAATCAATGCACATTCCTAGGCCCCATTCAATATTATATTATCTGCACACTGGCATACTTAATACGAAGGGGTTTTAGTATACATTACTGTATCCTTGTATTGTATGTATAATGGGGGGAGGCCTGGTCCAAGCCTCCGTGTGGTAATAGCACCCCCACACGCCCCTTTAATGGGAGGTCCTATGCCTTTAATATAAACACTGAATGGCCTCTTCCCTCCCTCATTTAAAAAGCCAAAGGGCTGGGAGGAAGTGAAAGCTTGGTGTATGGATCCCAGTGCACGTATGAGAAATGCAAAAGTTTGCTAATTATAATTGAAGTAAAAAAAAAAAAAAAAAAGGTTAGAAGTTAGGACCTTCCAGACTGGGGTTACCTTGACGTGGTTGGAAGGCTTTTTCATTCATGTGATCACAGTAATGTATACTAAAACCCCTTTATTTATAAGTATGCCAGTGTGCAGATAATATGATATTGTATGGGGCCTAGGAATGTGCATTGATATCTATGTTTTATAAACTAGTATAAGTACATTTAAAAAGAGTATTGTTGTACATTTGCATTTAATGGTATGTTAAACTGATTTAGCCATATCAAAGGTCCTTGATTTAGTTTTGCAACTATTTAGACTATAGATGTAGCACTGGATTTGTGCATATTGTAATCATTATATTTAGCAGAAATCATAAATTATGTGTCAATCCCCCCGCATCAAAGGAAAACAATTTATACTGTGTAACTGTTTTTTCTCTTTTCACAAATAACTAGTGAATAGTGAACTTTCGAAAGTTCGGTCCGTTTTCGAACTATATGGAAGGTTCGAAAACGGACCATTAAAGTCAATGGGAGTCAAATAGTTTGAAAAGTTCGAATGAAATGCAATTAAAATATCAATGGTAACTTAATGTAAATGGCTGTGGGACCTGGGAAATGGTCTGGGGAACACGTTCGAATATCCAGGACTTTTGAAAAATCGATTTTACTCTCATGCACACAACTTCGAGTTCGAACATTTGATAATTATCCCATGAACGACTCGCAGATTAGATAATTCGATATTTACTCGCCATTGGTATAATAGGCATTTGATGTTCGCGGATTTGATAATTCGAATTTACTTGCTTATTGGTATAAAATAATTTTAGTCGCGGGTTCGATAATTCGATATTTTCTCGCGTATTGGTATAATAGACATTTTACTCACGGATTCGATAAATTTGATATTTACTTGCTTATTGGTATATGACATTTTACTTACAGATTCGATAATTCAAAATTTACTCACGTATAGGTATAATAGACATTTTACTCGCATATTCGCGTGCCTCAACGTTCGATAATCATCGAAAATCCGGAAAATATCAAAGTCCAGAAATCCGGGTCTGGGATAGTTAGAGAAGTCCGAGTCCATCACACTAGTGAACAATTCAACTCATAGTCAACGCACAAGATTAAACTTGTAAATTTCTCACTTTGCATTGATTTACACACTGGCTGCAGCAATAACATTTTTGAATTATGCAGTTTAATGGAGTTGAAGGGACATTGACAAACCCATGATTAATTTAAACATTTCTAAGCAGAAGGTACAATAATCATGGGCCTTATATATAGATATTGACACTGAAGCTATTGGCCACAATGGTAACATAAAGACTCAATATATAAATAGAAAGTGACCAATTTATTCAATACATACAAAGAAATAGAAGCCTGGTGCACTCCAATTAATTTTCTTACATTTTACTTTACCATTGTATTGCAACTTAAAAAGCCTGCCCTTCTCTCTGGATAATTAAAGCATTAGTTCAATAACTAAATTATTTTAAGCCCAGCAACCACTTTTTACCTTCTTAAGAGACTAATTCTCAAACTTTCTTTATATCAGTACTATTATATCACACCCTGGATTTTATCTCCTCTCTTTACGTCACGAAACCTCAATCACAGGTTTAAATCTAGCCTTACATCCTACCTATCTGGTAACCAGCACAGTTTTTGATTTATTTGCACTGCATATGTCTCACTCCACACTTATAAATTGTAAGCTCTAGGGGCAAGGACCTCCTTTCCTGTTGGGGCAAAAATCTAGCACTTTATATTTATATATTTATATACTGAACTACTTCTATGTATTGTTCCCTTGTATGACTTTATTGTATTTTATTATTGTACATCGCTGCGTCCTCAAGTGCGCTTATAAATAAACTATACATTCATACAGGGCCGTTTTTTAGGCATAGGCCACTTAGCAAGAACTAGGGTGCCTATGTTGATCCAGATGCCTATTCCTTCTCCCTAGCATCTACCTGTCAGCTGTTACTCGCTGTGTTAGATCTGCTTCCTTGTTCAGCTGTAACCTGCAACATTGTATCTAGTACAGAGCCTGAACTCCACACACTCTACATAGCAACAAATGTTGCAATTTGCAAATTAACTGAAGGTGAGAAGGAGGGGGGAGGATGAGCTCAGTTAATAGTACTGAGGAGAACAGTTCTAAAATGCCAGGTAAAGCTGTGTAGACTTTATAACAATGGCCCCTGTGACTAGCAGCCATGGTATCACTATCCCTGTCTCTTTCTTCTTCTTTCATCCACCTTTCCAATTTGAACTTAGAGGGGGTGAGGAGTGAACAATTCAATGGAGGAGACATGGAAAGCAGGTTCATACTGTGATCATTTCCAATGCTGGCAGCTGGAAGGGTTAAAGATAATACTCTGCTGGCACTGAAAGTGTTAATAGGAAAGTCTGTTGCATTGAATGGTTCATGGTAATACTCTTCTGGCACTGAAAGTGTTTAATGAATACTATGAGGAAGTCTGCTAGCACCACGAAGGGTTAAAAGCAATTCTCTGGAAAGGTGCTGGCACTGAAATATTAATAGTAAAGTCTGCTGGCACTGAAGGGTTAATGGTAATGTTCTGCTGGCACTGAAATTATTAATGCCAATTCTTGGAAAAGCCCTGAAAGAGTAAAACATCTCAGATCTCACCAAATTTCCCTTGTTCTGCCCTACCCGGCTGGAAACAATTTCTGGGGAGAACACGGGTGCCACATCCCACACACCCACTGAAGCTATCTTGTCCTTCCAGTATTTCATTTGTGTCAGTGTCGCTGCATTCATACTAAAGTATGCATATTTGCCCGCCTCACCTGGTACAGCGTGTGCCCCTTACCAACTAGTAAAGCGGTTCCACTATAGAATAATTCACAGTAGATGGTGTCAGAAGCAGAGGAAGAAACCTAGCTGTAGTTTGACAGGCCGTTTTTTTTTTTTTTTTATTTTGGGGGGGGGGGCACTAGGGTGGGAGGGCGCCTAGGGCACTAAAATGGCTAGAAACGGCCCTGCATACATACCTGCCTTTTATGAGATCAAAGTCCCTGCTGCTCTTTCACTTGCTTTCTTGGGACTAACTCTCCAGCTCTAAGTACTTGAACACGTGACCCACTATGGGTGGAGTACACATTTCCCAGAGGCTTGGTCAAACCCCCAATGCAACAAGCAATATATAAATATATATATATATATATATTGCAAGACAGAAGGCCAGAAACAGGCTTACAGGGACTTCAAGGTTGTAATAAGAGTGCAAGAAAGCAATTAAACTAGCTAAAATAGAAATGAAACACGGATTGCCGAACAAAGCGTCCAACCCCAAGATGTTTTTTAGTATATAAATGGTAAAAAAATGAGGACTGAGATAGTGGGACCAGTTAAATAATGGAGCTGAGGTGGTTGTAGAGGATGCCGAAAGGCTATCTGCTAAAACCGTTTTTTTACATCGGTTTTTACTGTTGAGAATCCTTACAGTAGGGATTGTAACAATGTGCAGGGAGGAAATGAAGAGTCTTCTCATTGGATAACAGAGGATATGGTACGGAATCATTAGACAGTTAATATCAATAAAGCGCCAGGACCAGATGGATTGCATCCTAGGATTTTAAAGACTTAGTTCAGTTCTACAGACCACTGTGTCTCATCTTTTCAGATTCGCTTTTGTCGGGAGATGTGCCGCTGGATTGAAAAAAGCCAATGTAAACCAATATTCAAAAAAGGTAGTCGTTCACAGCCTGGTAACTATAGACCTGTAAGCCTACCATCAGTTGGTAGGGAGGTGATGGAAACTTGTTAAGGGATCATATCCTTGCTTGTCTCCAGAGTCATCTTATTAGTAGTATCAGCATGGTTTTATGAAATAGATCATGCCAGACAAATTTAATTGTGTTTTATATGAGAAGTGAGTAAGAAGTTAGAGTCAGCACAGCTGTGGATGTGGTATATTTGGATTTTGCAAAAGCCTTTGATACTGTGCCACATAGGCGACTAATGTATAAACTGAGGACGTTGGCCATTGAAGAAACATTTGTTCATGGATCAGAGACCTGGTATTGGACCGCAACAGAGAGTGGTGTTAATGGAGCTACATCTATGTGGGCTAAAGTTCTAAGCGGAGTTCCTCAAGGGTTCTGTACTGGGGCCGCTTCTGTTTAATCTGTTTTAAATGACTTCGAAGGGGGCACTGAGAGCAAGGTCTCTGTGTTTGCTGATGACACTAAATTTGCAGAGCTTTGGAAACTTCCAATGATGTGCAAGTGCTGCAAGCAGACCTAGATAGATTATCACAAATGGGCAGCAAATGGCAGATGAGATTCAATGTTGATAAATGTAAGGTGATGCATTGGATTTATAATCCCTGTGCCACCCACCATACTAACTCTGTGTTAAGTGCATGTGAAATGGAAAAGATTTGGGTTCTGGTAGATAACAGACTAGCTGTAGCAAACATGCCGGTAGCACAGCTAGAGCTAGCAAGATATTGTCTTGTATAAGAGGGGAATGGAATCAAGAGAGAAAATATTATTCTCCCTCTTTACAAGGAACTGGTAAGGCCACATTTGGAATATGGCGTGCGTTTTGGAATCCCATATACAAAAGGGACATCTTGGAAATTGAGGCAGTTCAGAGAAGGGCACCTAAATTAATAAGGGGAATGGAGGGCTTGAATATGCAGGCAGATTAGACAGTTAGGGCTGTTTACATTGGAGAAGCGGCGGTTGCGTGGGGACATGATAACCTATAAACAAATATATTAATGGCCCATACAGTGAACTCTCTGGTCAATTGTTCACTAATAGGTCATATACAGGACTCGTGGACATCCTTTAGGTTGGAAGAAAAGAAGTTCATCTTCAATTAGGAGAGGTTTCTTTACAGTGAGAACGGTGAAATGTGGAACTGTCTTCCAGCAAGGTGGTAATGGCAAGTTCATTGAATAACTTTAAAAAGGCCTGGATAAGTTTTCTAAAACTAAAAAATATTGAGAATTACTGGTATTAATGCATATAGATCTGGTTGATCAGGGATACTTTTCGATTTGCCGTTTGGAGTCAGGAAGAATTTTTTCCCCCCTTTTTTAGCTGGGGTTTTTTGCCTTACCTCTGGATCAACTGTTAGGTAGGTTAATTAAAAAAAAAAAAAAAAAAAGTGAATAGGTTTGGACTTGATGGACGAATGTCTTATTCAACTTAATTACTATGTTACTATGTTACTATGTTTACTATGTATATATATAATATAGTGCACATCCAATAATTGCACATCCAATTAATTTGCTACCATTTTAATTTACCATTGTATTGCAACTTAAAAAGCCTGCCCTTGCCCATAAAGACTACTATGATATAATATGTCATGAGATTTGCTCTTCAATGCTTCTCTAGGAGTTTTTCTAAATTCATATAAACAGTGGATTTAGCTAAAAGTAATGCCTAGATGCCTAATGCTTTTAAATATTATGACAAAAAAAGGCATTGCTTTAATGCTGTACACTAAGACAGTGTACTCTAGTTAACAGAACAGTACATTAACAACAATAGAGACATTTAATTAAAAAATAAAAAATGGCTAAAACTCTTTTCATACAGTGCCTACAATTTGTTAAAATAGGGTTTAAATGAGACTTTATGCCTATAAAGCACAATCATCCATTGCATATGACAGTTGGAAAGAGATATTGCTTTATTAAACCATTCTTTCATTAATTTTCTCCTAACAATGATCGATTGTGTCTTACAGTGAAACATTCATGTTAATTGTATCTCTTATTCCGTTCTCCAAATCCAGTGATGATGCAATTTCTGTTTTAAATTTTACTGCTCTTACTTATTTACAGATGTGTGCAAACATGAAAGAATACCTACTTGTACTACTGTAACAATGACATAACAATTTGATGTTAGACACCTGTTTGTATAAACAGGGGAAAGGTAGATTTATGATTCAGCAAGATCCTGTCTGTCATTTTTTAAAGATCAGTGAACACACAGTTCTGAGCGTTTTCTGTATGCACAACACAGGGAGAAAGCTTGGGACTGTGTGTTTCCTTCGGCCATGGCTGACTCCCCTGTAGGAATTTATGGTCTTTCCTGAACCACCGTGAGGCCGACCTGAATGTTCGGTGGCCGCGCACTCATTCGGGAAGAAGCTACACACACTGCTGATAAAGCCTCAATACCATCAGATCCGACAGTATCGAGGCTTTATCGCTAGTGTGTGCACGTATCTTAAGTCTCAAAAATGTTGTCATGTTTTTCAAATAGATAATCTGAAAATTAAGATATGTGGATCATTTTATATGACCCAGTGCAAAGCTTTTTTTTGCATGGTGTGTGCCATACAGTCTCAATAGATATTGCATCCATATCAATAAAATACCGTTTCTATCGCCAACAATAGAGCCACTTTCAACAGTTCCACTGTATTGATTATAATCTGATGGGGATCTTATACAAATGGTAAACTGACGTTTCTCAGTAATTATTACTTTTTTATCACTAGCCGACTACTCCATACACAGAATGTGTTAAGCAAATCCTGGATAGTTACTTATTGATTTGAAGATTATATATGTACGACTAAACTAAGGTTTAAAGGCTTTGGATGCCCTTTAATGTCCTTTAATACATACATGATTACTGCATTTATAGGTATAATGGATAAATGTTAGGTCTTTAGATAGTAGATTTTTATCTGAATACCTTTTCTGTTAGGGCTGGTTCACATTTTTGTCATTTTTTTATGGTGATTTATTATTGTTTTCAACCAATTGTTAGACAAAATCAGTTGTGGGGATTGGAGTTTGCGAGGCACACGCTCCAATCCAAATGGCAAAACTGCTACCAGTAACCATTGTCAGTCCTCTCCCCTTGCAGGATTGAAATTGTATATTTGCAACACGCATTCTATTAATAGAAGCTCAAGAGTTTTTCCTTCAGGCAATAAGAAAAACAATAAGAAGGAACAAGCAATGCTAATATAAGAGCTTTTAGGCTTCAGATGAAGCTGTTTGTAGTAAAATAACCCAGCTTATAGCATCACTGAGGGAAGAGGAAATGACATAAGAAGAAGCGAGGAAGAGTGACAACATTCTCTTGATATAATCTTACACAGCTGCACTGTTTGATTGTGAGGTACATGAATGAATATCTGTGGAATTCTATGTATTTGTAATTTTGCTTTTCTATCACAAAGAATTTGTAATGGAAAAAGTGTTATTATTATGACTCCAAGAAAAATGAGGAGACATTTTAAATTAGAATTTTTGAGTTCATGTAAAAATAACATGTTAAAATACTCTGCAGGTGATTTTAGTTGAGTTACTGAAATAACTGGCCTATTTCCCAAACAAAGAGCTTTGAAGGTCAGTGTAGGCTATACTAGACACTGCTCTAATTTTTGGAAATAAAATTACTTTATAGTTCTACTTCCTTTTCATTCCCTCAGTCTTTACGGTTTGGCTTAAATCCACTTTTAACCACTAAGACTAAAAAGTAGTGAGTTAGCTAATGTATGTGAACTGTTATTGCATTTATTGCCTCTCTTTATTTTGGTCTCTCTGCTGTTTTTAACTTTAATATCCTAGGTTGCTTCAATGTAAGGGTCTCTAATAGACCATTTTTATGCCCTCGGCCATGTTTTTCCTACAGTTCTTAATCCATTTTCTAACGCTCCATTTAAAATGTACAATACTTCTATAAACTTGAATTTTACTTCTCCTCAACAACAACTCTGTGTCTTTCTATGGTTTATAATTAATCCATTGTGGTCCCTAAAGTGTCTGTGAAATAGATTTATTATAGTTACTGAAAACTAAATATCAGGTATTTCTCAAACATAAATAATTCTATATCAACTGTTTGCCATGAGAATGTGCACGAGAATATGTTTTTATCTTTATCTTTTTTTTTCATTTTTATTTCCTCTTTATTGCAGTAAAGAATGTTCCATACTAGATTAAATGAAAAAAAGATGAAATCAAGTTATTGCACCTATATTCCTGTGATGCACAAAACCCTGTGGAGACACATTTATTCAGCCCACTGACTGCTTGCACTTGAGAGGAGGTGTTAACTTAAAATATAGAGAATATTATTTCTCTGAAATATACAGAGCGAATAGCTAATAGATTGGATAAAAGTTTGACACAGAAAAAATATAGAAAAAAAACCTATTATAATCGTGTTGTTTACAAAATAAAATTATGGATTTATGGCTTTTTATATGGTTAACATTAAATAAAATGAAATCATATATGATTTTTTTAAAAATAATTTGGTATAATTAAGCACATTTTATCTGAAAAGGGGTTGCTATGTAGAGGTTTTCATAGTTGGGTCTTGGGGAGTAGATTCAAGGTAAGAAGAAGTGAAAGAAAGTGTAGATGGAAGGGGGTGGTGTACAGTAGTGAATTATATATATATAAGTGAGTTATATGCTTGTGCATGTGTGTACTCAACGCACATCTGCATTAAGGGGTTACGGGTAGGGAAGCCTCCAATGGTAGAAATAATTGTGGGAATACAGAAGTTTGACACCATTTGTTGGCTTAATTAGTGCATCATATATTCTTTATGGTTCTTTTTTTCTGAAGGCCTGCATTTAATCTTTCTTCATGTAATCTTGTTAAATATTTATTTCATAAAAGACAAAATGTTGGTGCAAGTAAGTAATAGAAAACACCATTGGGGAGATGAAATTGGAGAAGCTATGGGTTAAAATGAATTAAACCCATGCTTCTTGATGTAATATCGGGTTAATGTGGGTTAAACTACAATTTTCCGGTGCGCTGAGCCATTTTGTATTAATGGCACAGGCACCCAATGTAATACCTGTAGCGCTAGTTTTTGCACTTTGTAGTGTGAAGACTGCTTCTTACCTTCCACGTACACACAATGCAGTAAATAACATTAAAGGACAACAATATCAAAAAAATAACATCACCCCCATTATATGTCCAAGCTTCCTGAAATCGCTTACCACATTTACAACCGTGCTGCACTCCCTTAGATATCACACAGCAAAGATGAATGCTAAAAGCCCACCTCTTAGAGGGCCTAGGGCCCTGATTAAAATATCACTTGTCATTGGCTTGTGGGAATGTCTGCAAAAAACAGAATTTTAGTGCACAAACAATTCTAATTGCATATTGGCTACCTCCATAAGGTTGCTACTACAAACAGTCTGCTAAACCCTGGATAAATAAAGGCAATTAGTTCAATAAATTGGCCAAATTATTTTAAGCCCAGTCACCACGTCAAGATTGCTTTCTTTAACTGGGTCCTAACCTACTGGTACTTGCCTTTTTGGCTACATGAGCTTCTCCTGTGTGGCCTGAATGCTTGAAGCTGACTCTCTAGTTTAAAGTATTTTACTCAAACGAGCACATGACCTAACTCTGGGTGGAGTACAATTACCCAGATGGCTTGGTCAAACCTTCAATGTAACACACAATATATAGAAAATTAAATTTTGTATGTATTATATTTTTGGTCTCTAGTTGCACTTTAATATGGATGTACAACAGCCCAATTTTCTATATATTGTGGGAATGACTGTTACAACCTGTCTCCTTCTCTGACAGTCAAACAAACTTGAAATATCCCATTGCTAGGATGCAGCCTACATAATCCAGCTGATTAAGATTGAGTGGAGGAGTGTTTTCTCGCATGCATGCTAGTTACAATTAGAGGCAGTTACAGTTAGAGACAGAATTGTTACGCCCCCTTCACAGCGTGGCTAATTGAATGCAGAGAGGCTCGAAATCAGGAAAAAAATGTATGGGGAATTCTGCATACCTTTACTCTTTTTTTTAAGCAATTAAAAAAGAAAAATACATCGAGGCTATACAATTATCCTGAGTGAATACTGCATCACAGGAACTCGGAAGGTAAATTTCTTCCATCTTTGTTCCTGGCTCCACAGAAATTGTTTGAAGAACGGAAGGCATAGCTCCTTAACCTCCTGGTCTTCAATCAGTGCATTAAAGGAATTGTTCACTTTTCCAGTGAACTCTTGCTTTACACTGGTTTGCCTACACTGTACTGTAAATAGAAACAAAAAAGAAGCCTTAATAGGTTATTTGTATCAATTAACAATAATAAGTAAATTAACAGAATAGAAAACAAAATCAAAATTTTTTTGGTTTAACCAACCTTTGCCTTTAAGACAGCATCAATTCTTCTAGAAATGCTTTCACACAGGTTTTGAAGGAACTTGTCATGCAGGTAATTCCAAATATATTTGGAAAATTAACCACAGACTGGTGCATGTAGACTGCCTCATATTCTTACATTTTTTCAGGTAAAAGACATTGAATAACCAGTCAGCTTTGAAATCTTGCTGGTGTGGTCTAACTATCCTGTGTCTTATTTCTGTGATCTTTCCATGGTGTATGGCCTGTTCCACAACCTTATCTTGGTAGCAGAATTTGGCTGTTTTAAGCCTTTTACGCACCCTTGACTTTGTGCATGTGTACCTAGAAAAATTGATGTTGGTTGGAATACAAAGTGTAGACAAACCACATGTTGAAATTATTCTTTAACTTTTAGTTCACTTTGCATTAACGAAATTTGAATAAACAAGTCAAATGATAATTTCTTAAAGCATTCTTACTTATAGCATGTTTTTATGCCCAACTTTTGCATAGTACTGCATAATTATAGTAACTTTCAGTGCTATCACGGGAGTTCATCAAGTTTATAAATTAGTGGTGAGTAATAGCCCCAATGCCGAAAATTAAGAAATCTATAAACAGTGTATCTAGCCATTCCTGAGTAAGTTAAATAGCAACTGAGTATTTTTGCGATTTACTTAACGTTTTTACTTTTCTTTACATAGTTTTGAAAATATTTACATTTTTATGTGTGATATGGCAGCAGTGCCTCTTCCCTGTCCCCTCCAAACTGTTGGGCCCCCATCCCCCCCTTAAAGGGCCTCTTTAGCCCTCAGACCCAGACCACTCGTGGGGCCCCAGATCTCTTCCTGGTTTCTTCTGCTTTCTCCTGCACTGAGCATATGCCAACTGCAGATTAAAAGGAGGAACTAGCATTTGTGACCGCAAAGTCAGAAACTCCCACCCCCTAACTTTCTGATCAGTAATTTCTTCATATCTTGGGCTGTACAGCACATAGAGAGGTGGTTGATGATTCATTTTAAAGTTAGGGACCTCGTTTAAATCAATGCTTGGAGACCACAGTTCCCCTTTAAGGTAACAGTCAGTAAAAGGGGAACTGTGGTCCAAAAATGACTTTGGGGAAATTGATAGAAATTGCTTTCCTGGGTATTTTTACAGTTTTCTTTCATTTTTTAAATTATATTTTTGAAGATATTTACATTTTTATGTGTGATATGGCAGCAGCATTACCAGATTCCCTGCAATTTCTGCTCTGAAACCATGTCACAGTCACTCTGCCCTGTGTTGTCTCCTTCCCTTGCAGCCCCCCTCCTCTTGCAAGCCCCCCCTGGCCCCTCCCCTATAGCCCCCCTTGCAGCACCTCCTTGGCATTTTCATTTGCAGCCCCACTTGGCCCTGCCCACTCATGGGTGTTGTGACCCTGCCCACTTGCGGATGCCGTGGCTCTGCCCACTCTTAGGTGCTGTTACCCTGCTCACTCCCGGATACCATGGCCCTTTCCCTCACACAGTGTGAAGTCTGAATCTGTGCTCTGCCACAGGCAATGTGAAGGAGCATCCTTTAAAAAGTCACATGTCATCCCCCCACCCATTAACTTTCTGGCCAATGATTTCTTTATATCTTGGGCTGTGGTGCTCATAGAGAGGTGGTTGATGACTTGTTTTAAAGCTAGAAAACGGACCTTTCAAAAGATTGTCATTGAAGCCTTGAAAGCAGTAACAAGTGTCATAAAGGGTATGTCAAGGAGCATAGACAAATGACCATGAAATGAGTGTAGTTGGCAAAATTGACCGTTGTAGCAAATAATTTAACTGTAATTTCTTCTTAGGAGTGTTGCCTGCACTGTCACATTGTTATTTGTAAGGAAGGTAAGTCACGTTGCCATTTGGTAGTAGTATTCCCAATATAAATAGAGAAATATGGTTGTTTTATCAAATTTGCCTGTAGAAGGAAACATCTGGGTTTGTGCATTTCTCTCACTATTTAGCATTGGATACGCATAACCTTAATGGGGTTATAAGTCTTTTTTATTTTTATGTACTGCAAATAACATGTAATTCAATTTGAAAACTTTAGGTTACATGTTGGCATATGGGGCCATGTAATGTGCATTCATCATCCATTTTATTTTTTTCAGATGAAGGACTCAGTACTGCCAACAAGCATCTCAGATACATTATGCTATGCACACATGCACTTTACATGTTGACTGCTGATTGAATTTCAGATATTGTATTGGATGCTTACCAAATGCATCATTACTTTCATTCATTTTTTATTGCTGATTTTATTAGTTTTGTTTTTATTTTTTTAACCACTTTACATTTTTGCACTATATGGAAAATAATCATATTTACCATTTGGATACAATGTTACTGTGTCCTATAAACATTTAATATATGGTTTATATGTATTAATATTTAAAGTGGTATTTAGCAGTAATGCTTTTTTTATATTTTAGGGTTCTATAGAAGAAAAGGAAGAGCCCCAAAGATAATTATTTCACTGATCCTTTTTATCAATAAATAATTATTATATTAAATGTATTTAGACGCATTTAGAGCACGGCCACACTGCAACGCAAATCCAAACGCAAAAAAAACGCAGCAGTGTGGCCTAGCTCTTATAAAGATTTTTTTATTGGCAAAGTCGATAACAGGTTAGCACCGCAAAAATGTTAGAATTCTTAAAAGTGCTTAAATTTTTTTTTTTATCATACTAGCCATCTTGACTTTTCAGGCATTTCAGGTAATTTGCAGGAAATCACAAAACTGAAAACGGATAATTTGATGTTTGTAAAACACATATAACCAATTCTTTTTTTATACTAGTTTTATACTAGTTTAATTTTTAACTACCAATTGTTCAACAGTCAAACATTAATAGCATAAAATTCACAATATTAAAGCCATAAGGGGTTGTGGGCCTTTGGAGCCTTTTTACAAACAGAAGGAATGGGGGAGAAATCCTTAGGCTAAAATAAAATTACATTTAGTGCTACTGATCTGATCAATCATTTATACAAACAAAGAAAAGATAATCAATGCAAATTCCTAGGCCCCATACAATATCATATTATCTGAAAACTTGCATTCATTCTAAACAAAGGGGTTTTAGTATACATTAAACTGGGTACACACATGGCAGACCTTTGAAAGATCTTCACAGCATAGGGAGAAAGGCTGTCTGTTTCCCTCGGCCACGTCCAAGTTCCCTATAGCAAACTACCGTGGCCGAGGGAAATTCAGGAAGACCGCATCATTCAAAAAGACTATACACATCTGCAGGTTTCGGGGCTTTATCGGAAGTGTGTGTACCTAGCTTTACTGTGATCACATGAATGAAAAGCCTTCCAAGCACATGAAGGTAACCCCAGTCTGGAAGGTCCTAACTTCTAACCCCCTCTAATTTTATAAAATGTTGCATTTTTCATACTTACGCATTGGATCACTACCCTCTGACGACATATGAATGTCAAATGCCAGTTATCACCTAATCAAACATTTCCAAGCTAGCGCTATAGTAGAAGGTTGAACAAAAGTATCTGGAAGTCTGTATATGGTTTGGGTTAAAAAAGTTGTAAAAAACTAAATATAGTACAATATGGAACCACATAGTACTAAGGTGGGGAAAGGGTGAATTTACAGTTTGGAAAAGGTGTAGTTCGTAGCTCAGTAAAAGATGGAAAAGCAAATAAGCAAGTACTCAGGCATTTATGTAAGTAAATAGGACCCAGTGAGATAGCTGTCTTTATAGAGTAACCCTATAATCATGGCAGTAAATAGTTCCATACTCTGAACCTCAGCCACCCTACAGAGTAATTTCTCCATCTCGCTTTCAATGCAAGATAATGAGACATCCCGTTACCATCTATAACCTGGCTGCATGTCTGGAGAGACTTTAAATGAAAGGCCCAGAATCAAATACACTGGGTCTGTGGAGAGTTGTGCAGAAGATTTTGGGCTAACTGCATATTGCAGTGCCATAGGGGTAACATTTATGGGCATTGTCATAAAATATAGGAAAAACAGTGCTCTCTCTACCCCAAAACCCCTCCAAAATCTGTCTGAGGTGTTTGGCTATATGTATTGTAGCTTATTTAAGGTGTAATACCACCCAAATATAATATTATAAGCATTTACCTTGTACGCTGTACAAACATAAGAGCGAGCTGACATTCCCCAAATGGCCCCTATTCCTTTCAGTTGATCTTTCTTTCAAGCTGACGTTCACGGTTTGTCATGTATTTGTGTATAGTGGGCTGGTCCTCGGGTATCTAGCTAGAAGGTTATAGAGTACTTAAGGAATTATGAAAATATTACAGCGGTGGTAAATATTTGTTAGGTAATAAAACTTTTAAGTGTCAGTTCTAAAGTAAATAGGTTCCAGACCATCATTCTTTCACAAAACTAATATACTTTTATAGGGGGATTAAACATGCTAGGGGAAAAATAATTGCAACGCGCCCACCCCCCATGCTAAACAATTTACTATTGGGCTAGCATGGGTTTTGTACTCATTTTGCATTGCCTGAGCCATTTCCAATGATTTTTGGAATAAGTTCAGTGCAAGTGATGCACTCATGTTTATGCAGCATAATAATCACTATCACAATAAGTTGTGATAGAGAGGCAAATTGAAAGCACTTGGTGGGTTTTATCCATTAAAGAAAACTATTCTTTTATTACAAAGAAAAACCTGTCCGTGTATCAACCCAACATGGGCCATCGTCAGGAGAAATACCATACACGTCGTGCCCCTGGTCCCGCTCAATGAACCGTAGAACAGACAGAACTAGGATCTCCGGTGAACACCAAGTCCAACCCCTCCTGTGAGTATACAAACGGGGATAAGTACAAGCAATTATACAGATTGATAAAACTTAGATTAAATTAAATACAATTTCATACATCTGTTAAGAAGGCATATATATAAATTATGTACAAATGGATATAAGTGCAACAAGCCTTGACACATTAGGAATGAGAACCCTGCCCCAAAGAGCTTACAATCTACATAAGAAGGTAAAGCCTTCAAACAGTCACTCAAAAAATACCAGATAAACCTAACTAGTATTGGTGAATACTGCTTTATTAATGTGGAATACTGTGCTGTTAAAGTTGTAAAGTAATAAAATTAGCGTTACTGTGAACATTATAAATATTTTTTGTGGGAATTGGTGTAGTGCAGTTTTTTGAATGACTGTGTTTGAAGGCTTTACCTTCTTATGTATTTCCTATTAGCTTTACACTTGTGGCACCGCTGAACTCTACAGCGTGATACCAGCCCTTTTAATTATTAGTGGTATAGTCTCTTTGTTTTCTTTTTCAATTTGATCATCATTTGCAAATGCAAAGTACATGCATTGAAGTGTCGACAAATTATGGCCTTCTTTCTTAAAATGACGTCCAAGTTGTGCATCAGTGCCACAGCCCCCCCAGTCCTGCAGATCAAATAAATGTATCAGCACCATCCCACATACAAAGCACGTAAGCCTTACTTAAGATGTCTGTATACTGTGCTGTTCTGTCTGTGCATTTAGTATGTTACATGTTAAGTAACGATGTACTCACGATATATACAAGCACGCACCGAAGATACTGAAAGACAGTAAGCACAGGTGGGGGATTTGCTTTGAAGCAGGCCAAGGCAAGTAGCATTCAACAGAGTATTGTTTATGCTCTGTGGGGAGGGGGGGGTGTTTTGGAGGGGGTGCTAGGTGCCAGTATCAAATCTTGCACAGGGTGCTATTTATCCTAAGGCCAACCCCTATGACGTGCTACAAAAAGATTTCCAAATTTGTTATTTTTCTTCTCTATTGTAATACAATTTAAAGCACCCCAAATGAAACTTCTATGGTTGGCCATTCTTTCTCAGAACATAGTAATCATCTTGCCAATATAGTATAATCCACATGGGTTACAAATCTGATCTTGTTCCTATTAAATGGTAGGGAGTGATCCAATTTTACTAGGTCCCAATGTTTCTGCACCATAGGAAAAATTTGCATATTTTTATCACCGGATCTGGCTTGTGCACCACTGGATGACTCTGTGAGTGCCCTCACCAATTGATCTATTAAAGGATAAGTGCACTGTAAAATCAAGTTACATGTTTCAAGCAGTTGTATATTTCCTGATGCACATACTTATTTATATATTTATGTATTTATTTATTGTCCCACTTTTATGACTTTGTGTATTCTTTCTTGTACAGCGTTGTGTCCCTAAGTGGCACTAGCCACTTAGGGAGAGATCATTAGCACTTCCACTATTTGTTATAAAGTAATTTTGCCACAGGAGTGCTCCCACAGCCCCCCTTTTGTGTATATATTGTAGCAGAGTTTCCCTGCAGGAAGATTGACCAAGTTTCCATGTGGTAGTAGCACCCCCAACACGTCCCTTTAATTGGAGGTCTTGTGTCTTGAATACTAAGCATTGGATGAAAGGCCTTTTCCCTCCTTGTTAAAAGCCAGTAGGCGGGGGGAAGTGATAGCCTGTAGTACTAATCCAATGCAAGGCCAGGGAGACAACCTTCCCAAGAAAATGCAACCAAGCAGGGAGTGTCAGCCCAGATAAATGACCCAAGGTAAACTGTTAGAACCTTCCATACTGGGGTTACCTTGACGTGGTTGGAAGGCTTTTCACTTTAATGCATAACATTGTAACTTAAAACCCCCATGTTTTTACTGTTTGCACTAGCATAGATATTATGATATTATGATTCAACCTCAAATACTATATGGGGACCAGGAATGTGCATTGATGATCTCTTTTCTTGTTTGTTCTAATGTTTTGGTCAGATCAATAGCACTTCCACTATTTGTTATAAAGTAATTTTGCCACAGGAGTGCTCCCACAGCCCCTCTTTTGTGGGGTTACCTTGACGTGGTTGGAAGGCTTTTCACTTTTATTCATAACATTGTAACTAAAACCCCCCATGTTTTTACTGTTTGCACTAGCACAGATATTATGATATATGAGGCCCAGGAATGTGCATTGATCATCTCTTTTCTTGTTTGTTCTAATGTTTTGGTCAGATCAATAGCACTTCCACTATTTGTTGTAAAGTAATTTTGCCACAAGGGTGCTCCCACAGCATACCTTTTGTGTATATACCTGTGAATAATAGTTTGCTCAGGGGACCTGGAACTTACCTTACTGCGCTCCTCTCTTAAGCCGCTCCTTCACTGAGAGCCGCTCTGTCCTGACCGTGCGCCCTATGTTAGGCGCATGCGCGCCAATACAAAAGATAGGGCTCGTGATTGGGACAGACCAGCTGTTCTGTGCAGGAGCGGCTTGCGAGAGGAGCGCGGTAAGTAAAGTTCCAGGTCCCCTGAGGAATAAACGTTCTCACCTCCCTGTGAATAATAGAAACAATTGCCAAATACTTTTTTTTTTAAGTTTAGTGTTCCTTTAAACACAATTTTAAATAACTACCTTCAGTGTTTCAATGAGCAGTACAGGCAACCTTTATGTAAGTAATTCTTAATGTACTTCCACTAAAAAAAACTTTCCTTTGCTGAAACCACCAATCTTCACATCAAAAACAGTTTTCAAAGGTCAAAATCCCTGTCGTTCAGTTTTGATGGGGGAGAATTCAAACATTCCGACACATCCCTATTTGTAAAATCCCATTATGTCAAAAAGCAAATTAATTAAATAATGATCAAACCGGGTAACATTACTGGAATGTCGGCAGGTAAAACCACTTCACTGGTGAGCATTTGGTTTGATTCAACCTTAAAGGGCAAGTCCAGCCCAAAAATGAAAACTTACATACAGGTAAATCACGCCCAAAACCCTAAACGGTAATAGTTTGAAATGTGAAATATATAAGTCTAACCTGAAATCCTGCACAATGTACTGTTTCCCCTGTTTCTGCTTCCTGGTTCTTCCAGTTAGTAACTGTCAGTTATGGATTTGACAGTTCACATCACAGCCAATGACTGAATGTTAATCCCCTGTCTGTCTCTTCTGAGCATGCCCAGGCTCAGAACAGGTTTCTAAATTGCTCAGTTTCCATGAGGCATCCAGAAGCATAGCAGGTATAGAGTAATGAATTCATAGGACAAAGTATGATATATCAACATATTTTAAAGAGGCCGTTCTTTCTAAAATATGTTCTTATGAGGGTGGAGTTGTCCTTTAATGTCTAATTAAAAGTTAAATAGATATTTTATGAAGCCTGTTGATAACCAGCATTACTGGCATGACAAACTGCCACACCCTGCTAAACTTTTCAAAAAGGAAAGCTGGAATTGGTGCTTTAGTCAACATGGATAAAATCATAAATATATTAGTTTATTTTAAATAGCATCTGCTAGCTAGAGCTGAAGAAAAAATTAAAAATTTAACAATTACCTAGAGCATTCATCTAAATTAACAAAGCATTGTCTTCAAGTACAAAGAAGGTCTTTAAGTTGACTGATGTGTCAGTCAACTTACACCCCAACTGCTGCACTGATCAATGTTACAGTTAATTCAAAGTTAATGACAGATTTAATGCTAAATTGAACACCTAGCCTGTGTACAGCCAGCATTACTCACAAAGAAAAAGCATCCTTTCAAAAAAGGGAATCTAGAACTGCTGCTTCAGTCAAGGTGGATAGAATAATTAATAGCCCCATATGTAAGTCTATTTTGACAAGCAAGAAGGTTGAAGATTTAAAAGACCTTCACCTTTCAACATAACATTGACCTAAAGAATACATCTAAATGAACAAAGCAATGGCTTCAACAAAGGATGGATCAATGTTGTAGAATGGGCCTGGTTGTTAGGTACCAGTAGTAGGCGAAGTCCGAAGTGGATAGTAAATGCTGAGGATGCAGGAGAAGACGAGGTAGGAAAGTCTGGTCAGCAATAAGCAAGGCAGAGAAGTTCAACAGACAGAATCCATGGATAGAAGTCTGGCAGGCTAAGGTAAGATACAGGCGGTGGAAGGTACACGATCAGGAGGCAGGGAGAGTAAACAAAAACTTAAGCAAAGGTACTAGACACAGTAGGAAGTCCAAGAGCTAAGAAGCAAAAACTGCACAAACGGACGTTAGGTCTGTACTGAGCATGCCCAACTGGGCTGCTCAGTACGTGGATGATCACGACTCACACCTAGGAAGAGAACTACTTCTAACAATAAATGAACTGGGTTTCTCTCAGGCTTTCAACCTCCCCACCCACAAGAAAGGGCACACTCTAGATGTTATATTCCATTCTGGACTTTTAATATCACACATGGAAATAAACCTAGTGGTATGGTCAGACTACCACACCATCCACTTCTCTCTGACAGCACCAGCAATAAAACACAGAGGGAAAGAACTCACAAAATACCGCTCTTTGAAAGATATCTCACCCCAGCACATTCAGAATATCCTCAATTTCGACGAACTGAGAAGTCATTGCTCAGACCTGGACTCCATGGTCTCAACCTACAACCATGCTTTGTCATCTGCTTTTGACGTCCTTGCTCCAGTACGCATCAAACCGTCTACAACACTTCACCATGCACGGTGGCCAAAAGGCCAGCCCAATTATTCCGCACAGTTGAAAGCAGTTGAAAGCATCTGTAACCCATCCTGCCAAAACCCCGTTATAAATCCCTAAAAGGAGCTATGTGAGAAATTTGCTTGCTTCTTTTCTGACAAAGTGTCCTCTAAAAGGACAACCTGAACCCTGGACCAACTAAGCACATGCTGAAACGCCCTTACCTGCATTTCACAAAATAGTCAATTGCTCTCTGCAAGCTTGGAGGTTTCCTACCTCTCTAAAAGAAGGAATCATCAAGCCCCTTCTTAAAAAACATTCCATGGATCCAGATGCAATGAGCAGCTACAGACCTGTCTTCAACCTCCCATTCTTAGGTAAAGTTATTGAAAAGGCAGTCTATCTGCAACTTGAAGTCAGTCTCTCGGCAAACAACATCCTGGACCCTCTACAATCTGGCTTTAAGAAACACCACAGCTGTGAAACAGCCCTCATCCAAGTCTGCAACGATCTGCTCATGGCGAGGGACAGAGGGGAATACTCCATCCTAATCCTGTTGGATCTCTCAGCAGTTTTTGATAACATACTGCAGGAGTACTGTGGCATCAATGGCTTAAGGTGACGATACATTAGGCCGGTTTTATGTACAATTCGACATACAATCCGACATTTCCATCGATTGGCCGAAAAATTTTACATTTTCCCATTCTTATCATGCGACATTAGATCGTAAAATCGATCGTAATTACGATCGGGAAAGTCGTTTTTTTAAGTCGATTGGTAAAATAATCGTAGTGTTTTCTGAAGTTTCGATTAAATCTTAATGTAATGTAACCTCACAATGGACGACATTCGGCATTAATCACAAAACAAATTGAATGTCGAACAATATTTATTGTACATCTTAGTACAATTAACATTGTACATCTGTCTATCAAAGTATCGGTCGGTTTAAGATCGTAATTACGATCGTAATAGTGTATGGTCACCTTTAGTCCTCCAATGGTTCAGATTATTCCTGACTTACAGAACAGTATCCCTAGTATCCCTAGTACCTGTCATGTCCAACCCTGCACCTCTAAAATTTAGAGTGCCACCAGGATCAATCCTATCACCATGTTGCCACTTGGTACAATTATCCAACAACATGGTCTGACGTACCACTGCTATGCTGATGACATGCAGTTATACCTTTCCTTCAAACCTGTGGAACATACCCCACCCCAAAAATAAATTCTTGCTTAACTGAGCTACAGGCATGGATGAATGACAACTGGTTGAAACTGAATGCTGACAAAATGGAACTCCTTGTTGTCCAAAGCCAGCGCTTGGCACCAAAGCAGCCCTACCCCAAATCAATACCAATCAGGATTGGGATTTCAGACATAAACAGCTCTGACCTTGTGCGCAGCCTCAGTGTGCTAATCAATGGGGAATTGAGCTTCAGTAATAAAATTTCGGTTGTAGTCAAATCTGCCTACTTCATCTGCAAAAATCAAACATCTGATTCCCTCCAGAGGATCTTCCAACCCTAGTTCACATCTTCATCACATCATGGCTGGACTACTACAATGCCCTTTTTGTAGGTCCTCCACAAAAAGAACTGCACCGCCTACAATTAGTGCAGAATGCTGCTGCTAGACTTCTAACAAACCAGCCTCGCCACTGTCACATTACACCGATGCTTCGCTCACTGCACTGGCTACCAGTACAATGGAGAATACTCTTCAAGATTGGACTGTTGACTTTCAAATCACTGCACAATCTGGGCCCTGGATACATGAAGGACTTGCTGAAGCTGCACCACTCCTCTCACAACCTCAGATCAGCAGGTTCCATAAACTTGCTGACTCCCAGAGTGCACCTCTAAATCTTTGGGGACAGAGCTTTCTGTCATGCTGCCCCTACTCTTTGGAACTCCCTACCACACCCAGTATAGACAACCCCTTCCCTGGAGTTATTCAAATCCAGACTGAAAAGCCACCTGTTTAGCCTGGCATTTCTCTTGCAGAAATTACATTTTGTAAGGTTTCATAGCAGCAGGTTGTTTCTTTGGGTTTTTTTGGATATTGTCCAGCACATTTCATACACAGATGAAGCAAAATTTATTCTGATGTGTTGACTATGAGCTAACTTTTCCGATTGCCATGGGCACCCTGAGAGATGGCAACCTAATGAACTATGCTCCATCTGTAAGTCTGTTACTAAGCTTATGTACTGAGCAAATTCTTTCTTTGTATAGTACATTTCTCTCGCTGGCAAATTTTTTAAATAATGTTTCATTGTATATTAGTCCTCATTCTATAAGTCCACTTAACAAATGATTTTTTACCACTTCTTTCTATAATTCCTGTAAGGAAAGAGTTGCACTTGGAAGATGCTTGGAAGATGAATGACGCAGATAATATGAGTTTTGTGTCTTTTCTACCTTGATAGTGAATAAGTTTGTAAAGAGAATGGATAAAACGTATGTATCAGATTTTAATTATAATCTTGATACTTCTGAGCAAGATGTACAGTACAGTGGCAGACAGATAAGTGTCTCTCTGGGATATACAATGGCCATCTAATTTGAAGCAAGGTAGAAGTGAATTATTGCAGCAAAGAACTGAGAACTGATTGCAAGGTGTTGGGAGTTAGAGTGTCTTGCCCTTATAATGAAAATGAGTTTGTCTGCTTCTTCAAATAGAGTGAAATTCACAAAATTCTCAGTACTAGATGTTAGATGAATTCAAAAATTGAAAAAATAGATGTACTTAAGTATACCTGTTGAAATGCAACAACTGCTAATTATTCAAATAAAACACAGGGTTAAAATCATTTTACATTATGCATAAAAATTGACTGCTCTAAAATGAAATTACAGTGGTTTGGGTTTTTGTCTATAAAACATATAAAAGAGAAGAAATTGTCTTGGTCCAAAGGTTTGCAACTAGAAGATTCTGCCTTCCAAAGGAGGTGCTACTAGGTCTGCCATGTGTATTTATTGCAATAATGCATTATCAAGGAAGAGTGAAAAAATGTGAATAAGAAAGTACTTTCCTTAGCAACATTGTCAGCATGGAAGACTCCACCTTCATTTTCCTCTATGAGCTTTAAATTTTGCTTAATCCATAAAGCTGAACATACCATTTCCTCTCTGACCGTAGCTTATCAAACTTTTTTGCCTGTGTGACCTCAGTCCCCAGGTCCTAACCCTGTAATGCATGAATACTGTATATTAAATCAATAATATTCAAATCAGAGGTGCAAATAGAGCTTGTAAATTATAATTTTAGTACTCTAACTTTCATCTACAGTAAAATAAATCATACATATTTTTCTGTGTTCAGAAACCTGCTTCTGACAAGTTCCTGTGGCACTGATCTGGCAAACCTGCCTCCAATATTCTCCTTGAAATAAATACACTACTAAGAAGTGCATTACATAGAGCTGTGCTGTAACCACGACCACTTCAGTATGCCTCACCTGTAACTCTGCATTATGTTGTCTCTAAAAGTGTATCAATTAAAGTTGTATTGTTGTCAGGGGAGGACTCAGGGGTCAACTGTTACATGCCCTTTAGCATAATGGGTATGGGGATACAAACACAACAAACCTAGTTTGCATGTGCAGATGGAGTTTGCAACACTAGAAAGCAGCAGTGACATCAGAGATCGCTAGAAACTAAAAATAGAAAGTTTAAAGGGCATGTCCACCCCCAAAACAACAATTTAACCCACTACTGGCCCAACTGTGTAGTGTAGAAAAATCCTTACCTTACATCCGTGCTACAAATGGTTCTCCTGCAATGTCCCTCCAAAGTCCAAAAAAGTGACCACCAGGAGCCTGGCTGAGTCCATATAGGACTCTGTCTCCTGTCTCTCCTCTGGGAGAAAAATGACATGCTCAGTGCTGCCCTCCCCCCCTCCCTCTCCCTCCCACTTACTACAAATCCCTTTTCTGTAGTGTAGATATCCCTCCCCCAACCCCAACCGCCATAGTTATTTGCAGAATAACTCCCCCGATCTCTACTTACATTTTCCCCGACGATCGGTACAGCCAGAAGCCGCGTCCTTGATTGGCTGCCTCTCAGCCAATCACAGACGCGGCTGCTGGTCTAGCCCCCTGCTTGCAGTTTCATGCAAGCAGAGGGCGGACTGAACATCAGGGGAAAGAGTCAATGTAAGTAATGATCAGGGGAGTTTTGCTTCAAATAACTATAGCGTTTGGGGTTGGGGGCCCTACACTACAGCAAAAGTTCTAAAAACGGATGGACATGCCCTTTAAATATAAATTTAAAGACAACATTTTAGAAGGGAACTTTTGTGTCTGTGCCCAGCAGCTTTTAAAATTCAATAGTCTTTCTTTGGCAATGTAAGAGAGCATTCAAATGGGAACTGCGTTCTCCATATGTGTGCCCTCTGTTAGATAGGTACCTTTAAAATAAATCCAAGATCATGCTTCTAGCTGCAATCTATCCAGACTGGAAGCAGTAGGGGTGGGCTTCCTGCTTAAACTGTGAGCACTTGTGTGGAGATCACAGTTCTCCTTTAAAAAAGGTACGGTAAGGGTAGAGTGGATGTAGGGATGCATCAGCAGGTATTTGAACCTGTGTCTGCGTGGTGTTGAGTAGGGATGAAGTCTGGTTCCGAGTCAAACCTGGTTCTGACTCAGCACTAGAGATGGCCGCTCCGCTCAAAGTAAATTGGAAAAAAAATCTAAAATTTCTGCCTAAAAATAATGGTTAAAATGTCTCTGGGAAATGGTGTGGGGAACATATCCCTGCAGGTAGAATAGCAAAGAAAAAGGAAGTAGCGCACACATGAGCTACTTCTGATTTTCTGCATGGCGTTTTCGGTAATCTTTGAACAGCGGAATTCAAGAATCCTTGAACGTTCAAGGATTCTCAAATTCAGCCTTTTTAGGATTATTGAATTGCTGAAAGTCCCTCATGCAGATGTTGGGGGTCCCATGGCTCAACCCTGGACCCCCTCTCGGGTCTATAGATGGGCCATTGAACCCTTAGACATAATGTATATAACCTATAGTGTAAATGTGTCAATTAAATTGTAACATTTCACTCATTTCAGCAGTGACGCTATGTAGTCAGTTACAGGGCAATTTGTGTTGTTACAGGGCAATGGCCATGGTGTGTTTATTATATTATGATTGCTTAGGGCCTGGCCAAGTCCATATAGGACTCTGTCTCCCCTCTCGGGTCCATATATGGGCCATTGAACCCTTAGACATAGCATTTCAATGCTTGAAATCATATAATTAAAAAAATGTTGAAAAAGCATAAGAATGATGCTGAGATGAGCTCTCAAATTTCTTTACTGACCCCCAGGAATCGACCAGGCGATAATACTTTGCGATTTATAACTACATATAACCATCGATGGAATGATATAAAGAAAGTTCTATTGGATAAATGGCAGATCCTAGCCAAGGATCCCACTTTGTCACAGTATATCCCAAAAATTCCCCAAATGACGGCAAGACGGGGGAAAAACATCTCTGATCTAGTGACTCGTAGTCATTTTCAAAGGTCCGCCAGAAGAAGTGATGGTGGGTCACATTGGCAGGGTTCGTTTAAATGTGGTAAATGCAAGTTCTGTGATTTTGTGTTGATGGGCAACAAATTTAATAATTGTAGAGGAGATACATCAGACAATACTATAATTGTTATTCCACCAATGTGATATATTTGTTAACTTGTACTTGCCCCATGAGTTACGTAGGAATGACTACTCAAAAAGCAAAAAAGAGGTTATCCTCAAATATATCTAATATTAGAAATGCAGAAAGGGATTTGGCAAGGGGTAAAGTTATCAGCAGTGTGGCAGATCATTTTTACAATGTCCACCGAGGGTCCACTAAGGACCCAAGATTCCAGATCATTGATGGTGTAAAATTCAATATCAGAGGGGGTGATATAAAAAAGCTTTTATTATGTAAAGAATCCAGATGGATTTATAACTTACGTACTGTTTCACCCTCAGGACTGAACGAGGAATTAGATTTGGGATCCTTTGTATAGGACTTTTTCTTCCCAAAGATATGATGGATGTTAAAACCACTCCTGCTGATACAACTCGTTATGCTGGACTGAATCTATTCGTTTATTTATTACCCAACAAAGATTGGAAATTGGAAGCAGAAGAGGAATTGCTATAACTTGACTTAATTTTTTTCAAATGATATTGACCTGTATGAAAATCCATTTGGTTTTTAATATTTGGGTCCGGAAGCAAAATTACTTACCTATTCCTGTGAAAGATATTGACATAAGTATATACTTCAGGAAACATTTATCGGTTCTATAACATTGGGCTCGGAAGTGTAATTACTTACCTGTTCCCATGGGAGATATTGGTACAAGGTATTGGATTATCTCATAGAAATCGAGCCTCTTTGGGACTGTTTATCTACATATACAGTCCATATGGATTGTTCATGTATATCTCTTTTCGAATCCCACAGACTATATTCCAGGAAATGTTCATTACATATGATAACAGTGTTTGAGCTCAATATGAAATGATTGATTGGCACTTGATGTGCGTTATAAAAAGTAAATACAGGCTTTAGATATTTACTTGTGTTGGGACACAGTCTACATCTGTTTTGGATAATGTATATAACCTATAGTGTAAATGTGTCGTTTAAATTGTAACATTTCACTCATTTCAGCAGTGACGCTATGTAGTCAGTTACAGGGCAATTTTGCCCTACCTCAAGATGGCCATAGTGTGTTTATTCTATTATGATTGCCTAGGGCCGTCTTATCACTTTAATCTCGCAAGAGTTTTACAATATTTATATCCCTAAGTCACATCCCTATTACGTACACTTCTCTGAGGAAGTCCGCAATGGCGGACGAAATGCGTCTGGCGTGCTTTTAATAGTATAAGCAGCAAACAAACGAACATCGGCGCACACCGGAATAAACTTCGATCCGTGCAGAAATAAAAAGCAAAAAAACATTTTTTATTCGGAATACCAATAAAACATCACGGCAGACATCCACGCCTGACGCGTTTCAAGCCGTAAACCGGCTCTTAGTCATAGGCTAGCAGCAGTTCCCTATGGTCAATACCTGAGATTACGTAGGAACTGTTCTAATAATACCTTGTTTAAACGTGCTGCCCAGGATATGACAAATAGGTTTAAGGATAGAGGATATAATAATAAGTCATTACAAAAAGCTGTATCTAGGGCGTTCGCAAGTCATAGACAGGATCTTTTAAATAAAAAGCGGTTCCATACGATCTTGGGTACACAGCCCCCTCAGGAGTCTAAGGGTACATACTTTGTGTCAACAGTAAAAAGGTACTTACCCATCCTAGAAGAGGATCCACTGATAAAAAAATTTTGAAACTTGGGTGCAAATTTGTCCCTAGAAGGGCCAAGTCCATAGGCGATAGACTGTCCCCTAGTTTATACAACTCGCCTAGAGTATCTTCTAAAACATGGCTTAATTTATAAGGTACGTTTAAATGTGGTTCGACTATGTGTAAAACATGTCGACATATCTACAAATCCAATTGTATTAGTAATACAGTTACGGGAAAGACATATAAGAATGAACATTTTATAAATTGTAATACCACCCATGTGGTTTATCTCCTTACTTGTACTAAATGTCAGTGTCAGTATGTGGGTTCTACGACTCGCTCACTCAAGTCACGAGTGAGGAAACATATTAGAAATATAGAGATTAATAACCTCCAGAGTCCCCTAGGGAGACACTTTAATGATTGTAGCCACGGGGATGTGAGTTATCTGAGGGTGCAAGCTATACAGACTCTGCATAAAGGTAGCAGATATATGGATCTCACTGCAGCCCTTAGACGGGCAGAAGTGAAATGGATTTTCCTTCTTGATACTAGAGTCCCAGGTGGTCTTAATTCACGCTATGACATATTGTGTTATGTTGATCAGTAGAATATCGGTTATTATCCTGCCTAATATTATGTATTATTTTAAATGGATCGATGTCGTAGCCGATTGAACAGTGTGGTCTTTTGCATCTCTGTTTGCTCTACCTGTTCTTTGATACTTATCTCTGGAAAGTACTTTACTCCATTATATTTTATTTTGTCTCTGATACTCACCTCTGGATAATATTTCCTCGATATGCCTTAGGGTATTTGTTGTTCTAACCTCTGGTACATTTTTTGGGTATATGTTGCATGTACTGGACATATATATGTACGTATATGTATACTTTTATTAATCTAACTATGAGAGATAATGTTGGATAGTTTGTGTCCCTTTAAGGATACGTCATTGGTCAGATTCTGAGGGGTGTGCCCCTCATGCAGCATGGGGTAACTTTAGCAATTAGTGGTTAATTACTTTTATTGTGCACATATGGACCAGATACATGTATAAAAAGGGGGATTATACCGCCATACTGCATGCCTATGACTAAGAGCCGGTTTACGGCTTGAAACACGTCAGGCGTGGATGTCTGCTGTGATGTTTTATTGGTATTCCGAATAAAGATTTTTTTTGCTTTTATTTCTGCATGGATCGAAGTTTATTCCGGTGTGCGCCAATGTTCGTTTGTTTGCTGCTTATACATAATACGGTCCAAGCGAAGGTTCCGGGGCAGGCAGCACCCGGAGCACCCGAGGGAGCGGGTGAGTTTACCACAGTTATATGTGATATTTACAGACATACTATATATACTCGAGTATAAACCGAGGATTTCAGGCTTTAAAAAAAAGCCTGAAAATCTTACCTCGGTTTATACTCGAGGCAGCCTATCTCCTACCTTGTCCGCCGGCCGTGCCATCCACATCCTCCTCCACAGCTTCTGCGCATCCGGATGATGTCACTACCCGGCGCCGCAAAGTGAGAGGCGCCAGGTAGTGACATCATCCGGATGCGCAGAGGCTGTGTAGAAGGATGCGGATCGCGCGGCTGGCCCCCCCCCTCCCTTAGTCACTGCCCACTTGTAATCCAGCCGACACTGGATACATTCATTCACATAATAAAGAGCCTATTCAGCCCGACACTATGCAGCTCATTAACATATCTTCCTGACACTGCTGAGAGTGGTGTGGTGCTGCTGCTGCTTTTAGACACTTCTCCCTCTCCCTTTCTAAGTACATGCTGCGAAAGTGGGTGGGGCTGCTGCTGAGTGAAACACTTCTCCCTTCTGTAGATAGATAGCTAGATAGATAGATAGATGATAGATAGACAGATGATAGATAGATAGATAGACAGACAGACAGATAGATAGATTGATATATAATGGAAAGACAGATATATAGATTGATATATAATAGACAGACAGAGTGATAGATAGATATATTGATAGATCAGACAGACAGAGTGATAGGTTAGACAGACAGACAGACAGATAGATAGACAGGAGACCAATATGATCAATCAGCTCATTATATTTGGGGTTGTATTAATAAATGTTTTGACATGTGTTGGGAGATCCTAGTAAGAGGTCACTGGAGGGACACAAATTAGCATACCTGGTTTGAGTGACAGGTCTTTCCCTTTACATGCTGTTATTTAAAATGAAGATTTCTGAGAATCTACAGCTCGGATTTCAAATCTGAAAAATGTGATGGAGTAATGGACCATTACACTATCTAAAGGTATGATTTTTGAAAATTCTATTTTTGGAAGTATAGATACCCTTTAATGTGGGTACACACCAATGATAGATTGGTGACAGATACTGTTAGATCCAATGATATTGTACCTTTATTGGTAGTGTGTGTAGCGCATTTCTGAGTGCTCCCAAGGCCTACAGGATCATTTGAAAAAGCCAAAAATTCCCCTTTGGGTTTGTCGGCTGAGGGAAATCAGCAGTCCTGAGCATTTTCCCTATGCTTTACATAGTGTAGGGGAAGCTTAAAGCTATGTACACACATTAGATTTCATAGGGCAGATCACTAAAAGATGTGAGCCTCTACACTTATGTCAGCCATAGGGTGCGTAGCATGCGCGTGTAGCTTTAAAAAACAGACTGACAAATGTTGCAGTTTGCATCTTGCCCAATACAATTTGTATGGGGCAGCCTAACAACACATTCATAAGTTATTTTTCTTAAAATCAAGTCATTAGCAGCTTAACAGGAACCTCCACCCCTCATAAAAATAATTGATTTTAATAAGGATTCACCCAAAGCTACCGTATATACTCGAGTATAAACCGTCCCGAGTATAAACCTAGTTTTAGGTAAAAAAGAAGGAAAACCACACTGACTTGATTATAAACCGAGGGGGTAGTATTTGCCACTAAAGATGTTTGGAAACAAATAAAGAAGGTTTTACTCTTATTTGTAAGTATTTGCAACTTAAGATGTTTGAAAACTACAACTCCCAGCAATAAATCATGCTGGGAGTTGTAGTTTCCAAACATCTTTAGTGGCAAATACTACCCCCTCGGGTTATACTCGGGTCAGTGTGTGTTTCCTACTTTTCCCCCTAAAACTAGGTACCTCGGTTTATACTCGGGACGGTTTATACTCGAGTATATACGGTAAATGTGAGTTCTGGATGTTGCAGAGCTAAGAAATCAGCGCCGGGTTCAGGGTGTGTACAACTGAACCACAAGCACTTATAAGTGAGTGTCAGTTTCACATAGGGTGCTGTTTATTTATTTTATTGTATAAAGAACTTAGCCTGCTCACTGAATAGAGGAAGCATAGCCTTCTTACTACTATGTGCTTTTAATAGCCCTCGACCCCCTTGCCTCTCTACTCCGTTGACTTGTGGTATTGTATTACAGCGATCACAACCTCTCTGCTGATAATTTTTTGCATTATTTTTATGATACATGTGCAAGGTGTTGATCTGCCAATATATTTAGATTTAGCACTTTTATATGTATACAATATACCGGTATATTGCATAAGTAGGCAGGGTATGGTTAATAGGGGGATGTTTTTAATCTTGTTTGTGGGATGGGTTTGGGGAGTCTGATATATATACTTACCTACATGTACCATAAGTGGTGAATAAATTTTGATATATATTTTTTAACACATAGTGTGCCCATTTATACCCATACTTTGTTTGTCTTTGTATGTTTTGAAATCATATGATTACACATTAACCAATCATATTTGAATAATTCTTCTAAGAGCCAATGGGGGTCCTGGTTTCAATCTGCAGGACCCCTAACAAAGGCACTTGTTTGTGCTGCTAGGGCACTTCTAAGTGCCGGCGAGGGGGGTCCTGGTATGAGTTGCGGGACCCCTTAAGCTCCAAAAGGCTGTTGTCAATGCCACAAGGGCCACAAGGGCACTTATAAGTGCTAGGGAGGGGATCCCGTTTCTAGCTGCTGAAACCCTTAAGTCCCAAAAGGCCACAAGGGCCATTCCAAGGGCCACAAGGGCACTTATAAATGCTGAGCAGGGGGATCCCAGTTCAAGCTTGGGGTGTGGGACTCCTTAAGCCCCAAAAGGCCCTTCCCAGGGCCACAATGATCCTTCTAAGGACCTGGGAGGGAGTCCGGGGTTGAGCTGCAGAAATCTTGAATTTTTTGGATTGTATAACTTTTCCTGGGTTTTCATAAATTATCGGATTTTAATAATTGAATATTTGGAAATAATTGAATATACAGGCTGATTTTGAGAAATATCAAATATGTGAACCCTCAAAATAAATTCACCAAATATAATAGAAATAGCAAATGTGAGCCCTTGATTTCGAATTTTCTTAAATTTTCAAAAATAGAATGCCGACACTCAAAAAAAGGTCACACATAAAGAAAATTATATAGTTTTATATATATATATATATATATTTTATATATAGTTTTTTTTAACTCCCTTGACTTCTGTGGGTCCTCTAGTGTTGAGAGGTATGTTTTTTCATTTATGACTGTAAATATTATTTATAATTTAGATTTCTGATGATTTATTTTTTTGTTGCCATGAAAACAGAAGAATGGAGTAGGTATAAGTGTGCAAAGATGGGTGTGTGTACCTGGGCATATGTTTTTTGCATTTATGATCGTAAAACAGAATTTTAAGCTTTAAACATAATAAATACTGAATATATATTTTTATTTTTGCGCTTTTATTTTTTAAGTTTAGGACTTTTAGTTATAAATTGTGTATTTGTTTATGTATTTTGTGTGTGCTTGTGTCAATGAGGCACAGTCAAAAATCAAGCACTATTTTTCAAACACACACACTAACCGGATTTCTAGTGGTTTTAGGGGCTTGTGTGATTTACGTGTTTTTTTGCAAATTAGCTGGGCATCCGATGCAAACCCCTTTAAAATGGTGCCATACAATACATGCCCGATGCAGTACTGGTGCACAATGATTACTGTATCACAGGAGCATGGTATCTGCAATATTACATCTTAAGCATTTCATCAACAAAAGTGAAAATTGGGGTATGATTACAACCCTCAGCATGTTTGCGTTCGAATGTTCTGGTTCTGCTTTTACACCTTCCTAGCTACAATATGTCCCACGTGTTCGTCTCTAGCTCAAAAACTGTAGGAAAAGATAGAGCCCAAAGAAAAACAGTAATGTGGATACCTCATGCTCTAGCAACACTTTCTATGGGACGAGACTTCTCCACACTGCCCTGCCCTGACTCTATCTTACTAAACTCCTTAACTAAAGTTTAAGTCCAGTTGATCTAACCCGATACACCTGATATACAATGACCTGGATGACGAAGAACCTTTACAATACAAGCATATCCTAAGAAAGCAGCTCTGCAGAACTATTCAAAAACACAGATGTTATAACTGATATTAGAATTGATACCAATGTTTTGGCAACTAGACAAACTCTTCTCATACAATAATGTGAGTGTAATGTTCAGTGTAGGACATTAGATACCTGACAATATTCTTACTACATTTATTCTGCAACATAAGTTTGACCAAAAAAAAACGGCCATGCTTTTTGTGAATAATACTTCAGTTTCTCAGTGTTGATCTTTGTTTGCCATAAATATCACTTTTATAATGCTTCCTTTAATTACAGAGAGACCTACAGTATAAAGCTATAAAGCAGCTTCTGTGTCATAATATGGCGTCATTATATTTGGACATAGAAGAAACTAACTATTATATCTGTTTCCCACCTACATATCCCCATATGTTTTTGTTATATTTATATTGGAGCTAAAATCCCCAGATAACATTGTCCCAATAATACCTCATGTTACAGCACAATCATTGGACAAATGGACGATTGGGTATGGCGGAAAATGTGAATGCAGTTTACATTGCATGGGTATTCTGAAGTGGAAAACTTTCACATTGAGCCTTGAAAATGTAGCTTACATTTTTTATGGAAAATTAAATAAAATCTTAACATTATATTAACAGCAAATACTTACTTATAAACAGAAACAACAGGAAACAAGTGGTATGGATGCTTTAATGAAAGTAGGTGTTCAAAATTATCATTGGGAGATAAATGACTACAGAGTAGCTATATTGGAACAAGCCAGGTTGTCTGCAACACATTCTTGTTGCTGGGATTAGGACTATTCAGACTCTAGAAATGGATTTTAGTTATAATTAATATAAATAACACTTCCTAAAGAAGGTCGATTTAGACACACCAAATATTTTGTGACTATTATTGGCATTTTGTTTTTATGTATGTTTTTTAAGTATGTAGCGGTTTAACTTATCTAGTGGAACCTCACTAACAGATAAAACTTTCAAACTAGCAAAGCTGAGCATATAATCATCTATTAGAGAACTGGGTCTATCATTTGGTGTAGACCGTAGAAATAATAACATTGTCAAATGTAAAATAATGGAGTCACATGCACTCACTTCAAGCCTTTGTTGTATGCCCGGGAGCTACCACTCTGGTAACATAGAAAGGTAGATATTCACGGTGCACTCCTGGGTCTTGCAAATAATTATTTTATTAAAACATGCAATGGCAACGTTTCTGACCTTTTTATTGGGCTTTGAGTTGGCTTGAGAAAGGCCCAAGAAAAAGGGCCGAAACGTTGCCATTGCATGTTTTAATAAAATAATTATTTGCAAGCCCCAGGAGTGCACCGTGTATATAGGAGAGATAACAGAATACTGAAGTAGTCCAAAAAAATCAAAGGGGGGGGAGAGAAACAGGAAAACAGTTTCTAATGCTACTTTTGTTGCAATTTTGGGCAGGTTTCTCCAATATATATTTCATTCACACATTAGTTACATTGTATTAAATATACCACATTGCTGGATGTACACCAAACATCCAAACCTATCAGAATAGACTATTAACAGAATAATAGAATATATGTCTGAATTATTATTTCTATCATTTATAAAATAGAAAAGGGTTTGTAACAAGCAGCCATCCCTTTAAAAGAGAAAGAGGAAGCAGCTTAGACGTAAGTCTAGAGCTTAGGTTGTAAGATGTTTTTCATTGCTACAGTATATTCATCATCTCAGCATAACATATTTAACATAAATCAGAACCTATGGAGTGCTTTAGTAAATGAGCTGTATGCCCACAGTTTTCTCAGAATAAACATATATATGTAATTCTTCCCTTTTCACTGAAATGTCTAATAATCATTAACAGAGTTGTTTATGTGGGTTTTGTGTTACTTGAGACTATTAATTCCATCTTTTTGTACCAATTTCATTGTAAAACAGCCACTTGTTTGTCTAATATTCATAGACATCTATCATTTATGTTTTCTCCAACTTCAATTACATACTAAATGCTGCATAATGGCAAAACTCTTCGAAGCTGTTCTAATGTTCCTGAGTTTTATGGAACTAATGTAAATCTCAATTAAAAATGTCTTATCAACACAATACTTTGTACGTTAGTGTTTATATCCTGTTCACCATTTGTTTCTTCCTAGTAGTAAAAATCAGGAAATGAACTGTCTTTTTACTCATCGGGTTTAAACAGATGGCTTGTTTGAACAATGAATTCAGATTAATGACCGATGTACACTGTTCAGTGTGTCAATTAAAAGTCTTCACCTTCTGTTACATTTCCATTAGGTGACATCTGCAATTGAGAAAGCGTAACACATAACTGAACATATACTAAATTAGAATGACAAATGTCTTTTCTGTTTAAATGGTGTAATGCACTCTTTAAGTTAGGCTTTTTAACAAGAAAAATAA
This sequence comes from Hymenochirus boettgeri, assembly GCA_019447015.1. Taxonomy (NCBI): domain Eukaryota; kingdom Metazoa; phylum Chordata; class Amphibia; order Anura; family Pipidae; genus Hymenochirus; species Hymenochirus boettgeri. The sequence goes on along the minus strand of CM033469.1, from coordinate 143,492,140 downwards.
ACAAATAAATGGGAAGTCATTTAATCATCTGCACACCAGAGCTGGAAGTACATAGATAATAAAAATGTCAATGTCAATGTCCAATTCCATACGTAATATGTAAAACTGAGGTTTGTGTGATGCACAAAATATCTGAAGTGAGACATGATCAAAATAGTTGGTTCAGCAATGGTTGAGGTTCAACCTGGTGGATCAAATAATTGTCAGATACAGTTCATATGAAATGTGAATTGGTTTGGGTGATTTTGAGAAATCTGGCCTGATTAATTTTACAAGTTTAGATCCTATTTCAGTTTACAATCACATTCTAATCTCTCTCAAACATTTAAGGCAAGGCCACACTGCACCGCATTAAAAACGCACGTTTTTTAAATGCGATTTTATAATTGAGCTAGTGTGGCCTAGCCCTTATGGTGATTTTTCTCATTCATCCCAGTCATGGTATATCTATCACTGATTTGTATGTAGGTGAGACAAAACAGCAGCTTCCACAACGTATGGTCCAGCACAGAAGAGACAATTCCTCAGGTCATTACTCATTACTTTGGTCATTACAAAAAACTATTTATTAGAGAATTAGCAATAAAAACAGATAGAAACGTTGTCATCTGCAAATTAGTAAATTGATAGGACCTTCCATACTGGGGCTACCTTGACGTGGTTGGAAGGCTTTTCATTTTTATGCATAAAATTGTAACTAAAGCCCCCCATATTTTTACTGTTTGCACTAGCATAGATATTATGATATATGGGGCCCAAGAATGTACATTGATGATCTCTTTTCTTGTTTGTTCAAATCAGTAATACAGTTATGTATTAAATAATACAATGTTATTGCATCCATATATATCAGTTTATACATTGAGCATAGTGTTTATACAGATGATGAAACCTGGTTAACATAGGGGAGGAGTTCTTCCCCCAGAGCAATTAGCTCCCAGAGTGATTTACTTATTAGGGATTTTTTGTTTTAAAGGGGATTGTCTGTTTTAAGGGGTGTGTTAAGAAACAAAAGCTTTTAGAACAAAAAAGGGTTTAAGAACAAGACTACTGTTTCTCTTGTGTATATTGCTGTTGCTGTGAATTGCTGTTTAGTATGGACAGTTTTGTTGGGGCCATGCAATATGTCAGATGTGAGTGGGTTCCCATTTGGAATCTGAGGTCCAGAATCTAAAGAGGAAACTTGCATTTCCTCTTTAGATTTAGATTTGTCAGGGCTTGACAAATCTGGGGGAATTGTAGGTATTTGCTGGGGCCAGTAAACTAGGGGGTGGAAATGGGGCAGATAGGGTGGTAAAGGAAGATAGATTTGTAAGGGTCACCAGGGGAAGTAGGGGATGGAAGGATAGGTATCAAAAACAGCATACAACATTTCGGGATGCTGGGCCCCTTCCTCAGGTATAGGGGCCCAGCGTCCCGAAACGTTGTATGCTGTTTTTGCACTAAATAAAGAATTTTCACTGTAGTAGTGTGCTCCTCTACTTTGATACCTTGCTTGGTTATGTAGCCCTGGAAGAAGGGGGCTGAGAGGATTGCACCTACCAATTTGTCTGGCCAACCAGCCAACAGCGGTGTGCCTTAGTACATTTGGAATTCAATGGAAGGATAGGAACGCTTCTTTCCAGCTGGTTGATTCCAACAGATTTGCCATTTTAGACGAAGATGTGGAGGACGATGGCGCAGAAGTAGCATGTATGGAGTCGGCATTTCCCTTAAGCACCCAGGGGACCGCCATCTCCAATACAAGGGAGGAAAAACTGGGGGCTAGGAAGGATAGGCAGGTGGTAGTGGTAGGGGACTGCATTATTAGAAGGGTAGATAGGGTAATCTGTCGCCAACAGTGTGTTTTGCCTGCCTGGTGCTAGGGTTCATATGTGTGGATCGTGTAGACAGATTATTGGGTGGGGCTGGAAGTAACCCGTGTGGTCTTGGTTCACATTGGTGCCAATGACAAGGTTAGAAGTAGAAGTGAGGTCCTTAAAAATGATTTTGAGAAATAGGGGCCAAGTTAAAGTAAGGACCTCAAGGGTAGTGTTTTCAGAAATACTCCCTCAGCCACGTGCTACGCTAGGGAGGCAACTGGGAGCTTAGGAGTATAAATGTGTGGCTAAGAGGATGGTGTAAGGAGATGGGTTTGGGTTTTTAGAGAACTGTGTCTGACTTTTCTGTTGGCTACAGGCTCTTGAGAGAGATGGATTGCATCTCAATGATGATGGTGCAGCTGTTTGGGGGAGAAGATGGCTTGTTGGAGAGATATAAACTAGGTATGGGGGTAGTACATCGGACTACACGGGGTAGACAAAGGGAATAGGGATCAGAGGCTAATAAGATAATGAGGGTGAATGGGAGAAGGAGGGAGCACACATGATAGATGGCCAGGGGTTTGGAGGAGATTTTAAACTAGGTATTGGGGGTACAATGAACTACACAGGGATAGATAGAGAAAATTAGGGATCAGGAGGCTAATGACACAAAGAGAGAGGAGACAGGGGAGGGGACAGCATAGAGATAAGGAGGCATGTACATTCAAGTATGGAAGTAAATCAATTGATGGAAGTAAATCAATTGATCTAGGTGCTGCAAGCAGACCTAGATAGATTATCAAAATGGGCAGCAGAATGGCAGATAAGATTCAATGTTGATAAATGTAAGGGGATGCATTTGGGATTTAATAATCCCTGTGCCACCTACATTATAAATAAATGGAGAAAGATTTGGGGGTTCTTGTAGATAACAGACTTAGCTATAGCAAACAATTCAGACAGCCACGACTAAGAGTAGCAAGATATTGTCTTGTATAAAGAGAGGAATAAATTCAAGAGAGAAAATATTATTCTCCCTCTTTAACAAGACACTGCTAGGCCTCATTTGAAATATGCGGTGCAGTTTTGGAATCCCATATCAAAAGGGACATCATGGAATTGAGGCAGTTCAGAGAAGGGCAACTAATTAATAGGGTATGGAGGGGCTTAAATATGCAGGCAGATTAACAATTTAGGACTGTTTACATTGGGAAAGCATGTTTGCGTGGGAATATGATAACCTTATACAAATATATTAATGGGCCATACAATAATCTCTCTGTGCATTGTTCACAAATAGGTCATATCAGAGGACTCGTGGACATCCTTTAAGGTTGGAAGAAAAGAAGTTTCATCTTCAGATTAAGAAGGTTTCTTTACAGTGAGAACGGTGTAACTGTCTTCCCCAGATGTGGTAATGGCAAGTTCATTGAATAGCTTTAAAATGGCCTGGATAGTTTCTAAAACTAAAAATATTGAGAATTACTGGTATTAATACATATACTGTAGATCTGGTTGATTCAGGATACTTTTGATTGCCGTTTGGAGTCAGGAAGGAATTTCCCACCCCCTTTTTAGCTGTTTTTTTTTGCCTTCCCCTGGATCAACTGTTAGTAAGGTTAAAAGAAAAGTGAATAGGTTGGACTTGATGGACATTGTCTTTATTCAACCTTAGAGATGGGATCCTGGTTCGGCACGAACCCGGATCCGACCGACAAACTTTTCTAATCTCTATTTTGTTGCAATTTTGGGCAGTTTTTTCTCCAATATATATTCATTCACACATTAGTTACATTGTATTAAATATACCACATTGCTGGATGTACACCAAACATCCAAACCTATCAGAATAGACTACTAACAGAATAATAGAATATATGTCTGAATTTATTTCTATCATTTATAAAGAAAGGGTTTGTAACAAGCAGCCATCCCTAAAAGAGAAAGAGGAAGCACTTAGACGTAAGTCTAGAGCTTAGGTTGTAAGATGTTTTTCATTGCTACAGTAATTCATCATCTCAGCATAACATATTTAACATAAATCAGAACCTATGGATTGCTTTAGTAAATGAGCTGTACGCTCACAGTTTTCTCAGAATAACATATATATGTAATTCTTCCCTTTTCACTGAAATGTCTAATAATCATTAACAGAGTTGTTTATGTGGTTTTTTGTGTTACTTGAGACTATTATTCCATCTTTTTGTACCAATTTCATTGTAAAACAGCCACTTGTTTGTCTAATATTCATAGACATCATCTTTTATGTTTTCTCCAACTTCAATTACATACTAAATGCTGCATAATGGCAAAACTCTTCGAAGCTGTTCTAATGTTCCTGAGTTTTATGGAACTAATGTAATCTCAATTAAAAATGTCTTATCAACACAATACTTTGTACGTTAGTGTTATATTCCTGTTCACCATTTGTTTCTTCCTAGTATTAAAATCAGAAATGAACTGTCTTTTTACTCATCGGGTTTAAACAGATGGCTTGTTTGAACAATGAATTCAGATTAATGACCGACGATGTACACGTTCAGTGTGTCAATTAAAAGTCTTCACCTTCTGTTACATTTCCATTAGGTGACATCTGCAATTGAGAAAGCGTAACACATAACTGAACATATACTAAATTAGAATGACAAATGTCTTTTCTGTTTAAATGGTGTAATGCACTCTTTAAGTTAGGCTTTTTAACAAGAAAAATAAACAAATAAAGGGGGAAGTCATTTAATCATCTGCACACCAGAGCTGGAAGTACATAGATAAAAAAATGTCAATGTCCAATTCCATACGTAATATGTAAAACTGAGGTTTTTGTGATGCCAAAATATCTGAAGTGAGACATGATCAAAATTGTTGGTTCAGCAATGGTGAGGTTCAACCTGGTGGATCAATAATTGTCAGATACAGTTCATATGAAATGTGAATTGGTTTGGGTGATTTTGAGAAATCTGGCCTGATTAATTTTACAAGTTTAGATCCTATTTCAGTTTACAATCACATTCTTATCTCTCTCAACATTTAAGGCAAGGCCACACTGCACCGCATTAAAAACGCACGTTTTTTAAATGCGATTTTATAATTGAGCTAGTGTGGCCTAGCCCTTATGGTGATTTTTCTCATTCATCCCAGTCATGGTATATCTATCACTGATGTATGTAGTGAGACAAAACAGCAGCTTCCACAACGTAGGTCCAGCACAGAAGAGACAATTCCTCAGTGTCATTACTCATTACTTTGGTCATTACAAAAAACTATTTATTAGAATTAGCAATAAAACAGATAGAAACATTGTCATCTGCAAATCAGTAAATTTTTAGGACCTTCCATACTGGGGCTACCTTGACGTGGTTGGAAGGCTTTTCATTTATATGCATAAAATTGAACTAAAGCCCCCCATGTTTTTTACTGTTTGCACTAGCATAGATATTATGATATATGGGGCCCAAAGTACATTGATCATCTCTTTTCTTGTTTGTTCAAATCAGTAATACAGTTATGTATTAAATAATATATCTGTTGTATTCAATTAGATCAACTGGACTTGAAATGTAGTTCTTTGAAGACGTTTCGCTAGTCATCCGCCTGGCTTTCTCAATTCAGAATGACTTGTACAAAAATCTGTGGCAATTATGTACCCTGGAAAATCCCAATTAGCATATCACAGCCAGGTGTTAGGGTGTGATTAGATAGTGGCTAAGAGGTGTTATAGGAACGCCCAGAGTAAGGTGTTAAAACAGCATTGTACATGGCAGACAGTTGGTGTCGACCCCCCCACCTCTTAGGCTTGGTTTCTTTATTTTCACATAAATGGCCTCCTTAACACCTCTCTTGAACCAGTCACGTTCCTTCGCCAGTATGTTAACATTACAATCTTCAAAGGTATGTCCTTTATCCTAAGAGTGCAGATACGGCTGAGTCCTGACCCGAGATTGGCTCTTCTGTGCTGGGCCATACGTTGATGCAGTTGCTGTTGGTCTCCCCCACATACAAATCAAGCATTCTTCACTGCACTGCACTGCATATATGATGTCGCTTTTCTTGTGTTTTGGTATGGGTCTTTCGGATGTACCAATTGCTGCCTCAGTGTGTTGTTCGGTTTAAAGCAGACGGGATACGATGTTTTTGAAAATTCTTCTTAATTTCTCCGGAGACCCCTGCTACATATGGGATGACCATGTTCTTCCTCCTGTCTTGCTTTTCCCCTTCACTGTTGGTATTCGTGTTCTTTTTTTTTCCTTCTACTTCTTTTGCCAAAGCGCAGTCTGGATATCCACAAGTTTTAAGGGCTCCTCTGAATGTTTCATTTCTTTAGCCTTCGCCTCTGTGCTAGTGGGGATGTTCTCGGCTCTGTGTTGCAGGGTTCTGATGACCCCCAGCTTGTGATCTAAAGGGTGGTGGGAGTCAAACATCAAATACTGATCTGTGTGTGTTGGTTTTCTGTAAACCTCTACTTCCAGTTTACCATTTTCCTTAACTTCTACCAAGCAGTCCAAGAAAGCCAGTTTGTTGTTTTGTACCTCTTCCCTTGTGAAATTAATGTTTTGGTCCACCGCATTAATGTGTTCTGTGAAAGCTTGTACTTCCTTCTGGTGGATTTTAACCCAGGTGTCATCAACATATCTGAACCAGTGGCTGGGTGCTATGCCCTTAAAGGTATTAAGCGCCTGTGTTTCTACCTCCTCCATGTAAAGGTTGGCCACAATAGGTGAAACTGGAGATCCCATAGCACATCCATGTTTTTGCTTATAGAACTTATCCCTGTATTTGAAATAGGTGGTATTCAGGCACAAGTCCAACAAGGAACACACCTGTTCTGGGTTGAGATCAGTTCTGCTGGTAAGAGTGCTGTCTTGGCCCAGCTGTTTTCTCACCATGTCAACAGCCTCCTTGGTGGGTATACAAGTGAAGAGAGATGTCACATCATAGGACACCATAGTTTCTTCTACACCGAGTACTATATCTTCAATCTTGTTGGTGAAATCCTGAGAGTTCTGGATGTGATGCTTAGAACTTCCCACCAAAGGTCCTAAGATGTTAGCTAGATATTTTGCCACCTTGTATGTTACCGAGTTGATGCTGCTGACTATAGGTCTTAGTGGGGCCCCTTCCTTATGTATCTTAGGGAGTCCATATATGCATGGATGTGCCTCACCAGGGTAGAGGCGATGATACATTGCTCGGTCAATGGCTTTATCCTTTTGAAGCTGTTGTAGTAAGTCTATGACTCTTTTCTTGTAACGGCTGGTGGGATCCCTTGTTAAAGCCTCATATGTGTTGTTATCGGCCAGGAGCATGGTCACCTTATCATGGTAGTCTGAGGTGTTGAGTACCACTGTGCATCTTCCCTTGTCTGCCGGTAGAATGGTGATACTGGAATCTTTCTTGAGGGATGTTAAGGCTCTTCTTTCCTGTGTAGTCAGGTTAGATGAAGGAGTTTTAGCACTGGCTAAGGCTGCAGATACCTTAAGGCGAAGTTGTTCTGCCTCACTCTGTGATACCTTATTACTGTGGATAGAGGCTTCTGTGGCTGCTATAATATCCACCACAGGGATGGCTTTAGGGGTGATGGCAAAATTCAAGCCCTTACCAAGGACTTCCATTTCTGGCTGGGTCAGGGTCCTGTTAGACAAGTTTCTCACCCATTCCTCCTTGTTTGATGAAGTGACACTTCCCTCCTTTTGTATCCAAGGTAGTTGTTCTCCTTTGGGGCTGTTCTGGGATGACAGAATAGAGAACTTGTTCTGTTGCCTTTGTTTGCCCTTACAGTGCTGAGAAAGCTGTGCTTGTTTGGTGAACTCCATCACTCTTTCCCAGATGGACACAGGTAGCTGTGAGGCCAGGTTCTGTTCTAGTTGACTAATGTTGTGCATTAAAGCATCGACTGTAAAATGTGTATGTCGTACCCGTTCACTTAGGAGCTGTGTTTGAGCCTTTTGCAGTATCTGTTTGGCTCTGATGCCTTTAACCGTGGAATCCAGACGTATACTGCATGGTACTAGCCTTTGTTGTCTGCATCGGAGGTTAAATCGCAGGTGGTTTCTGTAGTCTGCCAATTTCCTTGCTGTCTTTTCATATTGCCGTACAAGTTTGAGGGTTTTCTCCCCAAAATGATTAGAAATATGCTTGTGAAGGTTCTCATTCATCCAGGTCATGGTATATCTGTTGTATTCAATTAGATCAACTGGACTTGAAATGTAGTTCTTGAAGACGTTTCGCTAGTCATCCGACTGGCTTTCTCAATTCAGAATGACTTGTACAAAAATCTGTGGCAATTATGTACCCTGGAAAATCCCAATTTGCATATCACAGCCAGGTGTTAAGGGTGTGATTAGATAGTGGCTAAGAGGTGTTATAGGAACGCCCAGAGTAAGGTGTTAAAACAGCATTGTACATGGCAGACAGTTGTACATGGCACACCAACTGTCTGCATAGTGTTTATACAGATGATGAAACCTGGTTAACATAGGGGAGGAGTTCTTCCCCCAGAGCGATTAGCTCCCAGAGTGATTTACTTATTAAGGATTTTTTGTTTTAAAGGGGATTGTCTGTTTTAAGGGGTGTGTTAAGAAACAAAAGCTTTTAGAACAAAAAAGGGTTTAAGAACAAGACTACTGTTTCTCTTGTGTATATTGCTGTTGCTGTGAATTGCTGTTTAGTATGGACAGTTTTGTTGGGGCCATGCAATATGTCAGATGTGAGTGGGTTCCCATTTGGAATCTGAGGTCCAGAATCTAAAGAGGAAACTTGCATTTCCTCTTTAGGTTTAGATTTGTCAGGGCTTGACAAATCTGGGGGAATTGTAGGTATTTGCTGGGGCCAGTAAACTAGGGGGTGGAAATGGGGCAGATAGGGTGGTAAAGGAAGATAGATTTGTAAGGGTCACCAGGGGAAGTAGGGGATGGAAGGATAGGTATCAAAAACAGCATACAACATTTCGGGATGCTGGGCCCCTTCCTCAGGTATAGGGGCCCAGCGTCCCGAAACGTTGTATGCTGTTTTTGCACTAAATAAAGAATTTTCACTGTAGTAGTGTGCTCCTCTACTTTGATACCTTGCTTGGTTATGTAGCCCTGGAAGAAGGGGGCTGAGAGGATTGCACCTACCAATTTGTCTGGCCAACCAGCCAACAGCGGTGTGCCTTAGTACATTTGGAATTCAATGGAAGGATAGGAACGCTTCTTTCCAGCTGGTTGATTCCAACAGATTTGCCATTTTAGACGAAGATGTGGAGGACGATGGCGCAGAAGTAGCATGTATGGAGTGGGCATTTCCCTTAAGCACCCAGGGGACCGCCATCTCCAATACAAGGGAGGAAAAACTGGGGGCTAGGAAGGATAGGCAGGTGGTAGTGGTAGGGGACTGCATTATTAGAAGGGTAAATAGGGTAATCTGTCGCCAACAGTGTGTTGCCTGCCTGGTGCTAGGGTTCAATATGTGGTGGATCGTGTAGACAGATTATTGGGTGGGGCTGGAAGTAACCCGGTGGTCTTGGTTCACATTGGTGCCAATGACAAGGTTAGAAGTAGAAGTGAGGTCCTTAAAAATGATTATTGAGAAATAGGGGCCAAGTTAAAAGTAAGGACCTCAAGGGTAGTGTTTTCAGAAATACTACCTCAGCCACGTGCTACGCTAGGGAGGCAACTGGGAGCTTAGGAGTATAAATGTGTGGCTAAGAGGATGGTGTAAGGAGATGGGGTTTGGGTTTTTAGAGAACTGGTCTGACTTTTCTGTTGGCTACAGGCTCTTTAGTAGAGATGGATTGCATCTCAATGATGATGGTGCAGCTGTTTGGGGGAGAAGATGGCTAGAGTGTTGGAGAAGATTATAAACTAGGTATGGGGGTAGTACATCGGACTACACAGGGGTAGACAAAGGGAATAGGGATCAGAAGGCTAATAAGATAATGGAGGGTGGAAATGGGGGAGCATGCACGATGATAAAGATGGCCAGGGGTTTGGAGGAGATTTTAAACTAGGTATGGGGGGTACAATGAACTACACAGGGATAGATAGAGAAATTAGGGATCAGGAGGCTAATGACACAAGAGAGAGAGGAGACAGGGGAGGGGACAGCATAGAGGATAAGGAGGCATGTACATTCAAGTATGGAAGTAAATCAATTGATGGAAGTAAATCAATTGATCTAGGTGCTGCAAGCAGACCTAGATAGATTATCAAAATGGGCAGCAGAATGGCAGATAAGATTCAATGTTGATAAATGTAAGGGGATGCATTTGGGATTTAATAATCCCTGTGCCACCTACATTATAAATAAATGGAGAAAGATTTGGGGGTTCTTGTAGATAACAGACTTAGCTATAGCAAACAATTCCAGACAGCCACGACTAGAGCTAGCAAGATATTGTCTTGTATAAAGAGAGGAATAAATTCAAGAGAGAAAAATATTATTCTCCCTCTTTACAAGACACTGCTACGGCCTCATTTGAAATATGCGGTGCAGTTTTGGAATCCCATATACAAAAGGGACATCATGGAAATGGAAGCAGTTCAGAGAAGGGCAACTAAATTAATAAGGGTAATGGAGGGGCTTAAATATGCAGGCAGATTAAACAATTTAGGACTGTTTACATTGGAGAAGCAATGTTTGCGTGGGGATATGATAACCTTATACAAATATATTAATGGGCCATACAATAATCTCTCTGGTGCATTGTTCACAAATAGGTCATATCAGAGGACTCGTGGACATCCTTTAAGGTTGGAAGAAAAGAAGTTTCATCTTCAGATTAAGAAAGGTTTCTTTACAGTGAGAACGGTGTAACTGTCTTCCCGCAGATGTGGTAATGGCAAGTTCATTGAATAGCTTTAAAAATGGCCTGGATAAGTTTCTAAAACTAAAAAATATTGAGAATTACTGGTATTAATACATATACTGTAGATCTGGTTGATTCAGGGATACTTTTGATTGCCGTTTGGAGTCAGGAAGGAATTTCCCACCCCCTTTTTAGCTGGTTTTTTTTTGCCTTCCCCTGGATCAACTGTTAGTAAGGTTAAAAGAAAAGTGAATAGGTTGGACTTGATGGACATGTCTTTATTCAACCTTAGAGATGGGATCCTGGTTCGGCACGAACCCGGATCCGACACAGAACCCCTCGGTTCCGAAATCAGAAAGATCCGTCAGAATCCGGAAGGATAATTATCGAAAGTACGGGGCTATTTGTGTTAATTATCGAAAGTACGGGTTTGAAAATTATTGAAAATATGGGAGACTCGAAAATGGTCTCCGATCCTGTTTTCGATAATTTTCGATAATGTTCGATAATTTTCGAACGTTCGAGGCTATTTTTTTATTTTGATAATTTCGATAATTACTGAAAACTTTTCCGGTTTCGGATCTTCGGGATTTTCCCGAGATCCAAAAATCCAAAAACGAAACAAAACTACTAATGGGGAGATTCAATAAAAGTTCTTATCATTTAAAATGGTGCTAATTTTGCCCCAACCAATCAGATGTTAGCTTTCAAATGGTAAACAATATCTGATTGGTTGGGGCAAAATTAGCACCATTTTAAATGATAAGAACTTTTATTGAATAACCCTTTACATTTTTACATCTCTATTCAACCCCAATTACTATGTTACTATGCTACATATGGTTATGTAGTTATATCATATCCTGTGAAGGAAGAAAGAAAAATACAACCCAACTTAAATATAGGTGTATAGTAATTATTAATCTATCAGCATAGACACGTGATCAGCACTGCGATCAAATTGAGAGCTTATGGGAGGGGTGGGGGGTTCCCCCCAAAGTCATTCCTTTAGTTACTTCTTTCGCCTTAATTTTTTTATGGCATCGCCATCTACCACACAGACCAAATAGAATCAAATTTGTCTGTAGTTCCTCTTGTAATATATATAAGCTTGAGCATTGGTACCATCTTGTCTAACACATTTCTCCATGTTCTAATTTTGGGGGGAGTCTGGGGATATACAGGATAGGATTATAGTGTATCTGGCATAAAATAGGGTTTCTCTGAGTAATATGAGTTAGTGACTGGTCCAATTGTCTAGCTCTAGGATGCCTAGTAAGCATTGCTTGGGCTCCATGTGGACCATTGTGTCTAGGGTCTGGGATAATTGTGTGGTGATTTTGTTCCAAAAGCGCTGTATCTTGCTACATTCTCATATCAAATGCCAGAAATCAGCATTTGTATTATGACACTTGGGGCATTCTGAGCTACAGGATGGGGACATATAAGACTTACATAAGGGTGTGATATATACTTGATGCATTAAGTAGAATTGCATCAATCTGTTGGGGACAGATAGTGAAGCCTTGTTATGTATCTCGGCAAGGCCTTCCCAGTCTGCCTCTGTAAGAGTAGGAATAAATATAGACCATTTGTTGATTAGAGTAGTGGTGAGCTGTGCATATAATAGGGAAGTGTATGAGTTGGACACAATGCGTTGTTCGCCGCAGGTGTTCACAAGTCTAATTAATGGGTGACGTTTTACTGGTATGTCAATATTGCGCTTTTCTAGAAATGTAATGGGATGATATGCATGCAAGAGGACTTCTGCATCATATAGAGTGAATGGTAGTAGTAGTAGTAGTACTGTTTTGACACCTTACCCTGGGCATTTTTGATAACACCTTTTAGTTACAGTGAACACCTTGACTTCAGGAGGTGATATGCTGATTGAGAGTGACAACAACAATTCTTGCATTCTGAATTGTGAAATCCAGTTGGATGACTACAAAACTTCTTTAATAACTAAACTTTCAGTACAGTTGATCCAAATGAATACCATAGATATAACTTTCATGGTGTTTCTTTAAATTAAATAGGATTGAGAGAGAAAAAAGGCTTTAAAACACCACTTATTGGCAATATGCCAATAAGGAACAAAGACTGTTTCCACGAAAGCTCTTAGGAAGCTATATCTTTAAAAAGACTTTTACAGCATTCCACAAGCTAAATGCAAAACCAGAGTGCCAACTACAGACCGGTTTTGGCTTTTTTTTATTTAAATAATTTTTTATTGTCATAAAAAATATATAAAACAAACATTCATACCGTGTACTGCGATGCAGCATGTACTAGTAACACTACACAAACATGTGGTGCACAAACTTTTATGTTGATACAACAAATACAATAGGTCCTGCACTACTCAATTATGACTTTAAGTTCTTACTATAACAGTACAAACAGGGGTAATGCTGGGGGAGGTGTAGGCTGGGCCGGGGCTGGGGGTACATTACATAACAAAACAACAAGAGGTGAAACATCAGGGCTCCCTTTGGGCAAGGGGGCAGAATTACACATTCAACACATTATGACGTTGTAACACAATTAAAAAAAGCGACAGTGTGATGGGGAAGGAAAGGAGGTGTAAGTAAGGGGGAAACATTTGCCTGAAGCTTAATTTTAAAACAGACACAAAGGGAAAGGAGGGGGGAGGTAGAAAACAATTAAACTCTGTCTTCTTCCTCCGCTCTGTCCATAATGGAATAATCTTTTAGCAAGCTATGGATTAGTTTGTGGCAGTCCAGAATGGACATCCTCTCCATTCTTAGTACCAGGCGATTCCTGGCTATCCAGATAACTTCCTTAAAACAGTTCATAAGGCGCCAGGCATCCTGGATCATCCTTAAAAATGGTTTCCAAATGTTAGGGGCAAAGTTGAAAGTTAGGACCTCAAGGGTAGTGTTTTCAGAAATACTACCGCAGCCACGTGCTCTGGTAGGGAGACAACGGAGCTTAGGAGTATTAATGCTTGGCTAAAAGGGTGGTGCAAGGAGATAGGGTTTGGGTTTTTGGAGAACTGGGCTGACTTCTCTGTTGGCTACGGGCTCTTTAATAGAGATGGACTGCACCTCAATGATGATGGTGCAGCTGTTTTGGGGGAGAAGATGGCTAGAGGGTTGGAGAAGATTATAAACTAGGTATGGGGGTAGTACATTGGACTACACAGGGGTAGACAAAGGGAATAGGGATCAGATGGCTAATAAGATAATGGAGGGTGGAAATGGGGGGAGCATAGAGGAAAAGGAGGCATGCACGTCCAAGTTTGAAAGTAAATTGAATAATGATCTAAAATGTATGTTTACAAATGCAAGAAGTCTGTCTGGAAAAACTAGAGAGCTAGAACTAATAGCTTTAAAGGAAAGGTATGATGTGATCTGTATAGCAGAAACATGGCTAAATGATTCACACGACTAGACAGTAAATATTGAAGCATACTCCTTATTTAGACTGGACAGTAAAATAAGAAAGGAGGGGGAGTATGTATGTGTGTTAAACAAGAATTTAAGCCAAATTTAAAAGATGAGATGGATGGGGGTATAGATGATAAGGCAGAAACAATATGGGTGGAGCTATGCAGGGGCGTGTTTAGGGGGGGGGATTCCTGGTGCCTGGAATCCCCCCTTTCTGTCTGCTCAGTGCAGTCTGCTATTCTGCTTCTCCTGGTGTCCATAGATTGTTACATAGTTTGTTACATAGATTGTTATATTGTCAATTGAGCTGTGAGGGAGAAGCAGCATTTGTATGTTTCAAAAATGTATCCAGTCTGCCCTGTGATTGACAGCACCATAACTAATCATAATTGATACAAAACTGTATCAATATTAACCCTGCAGCTGCTTAAAGTGATTGCTGAGACTGGGTTTATATACAGAAGTTACTGTACTTACCCCACTGTGATTTAAGAAATCCTGGAGGAGGTAGCTGACTATTAACATTTCATTATATATATTATATATACACAGGAGTGATTGTTCCATATATTCCATGTGCCCATGCATGGTCTAATGTTATCAGCAAATGTCTCCTATGGACCGCACAATCTACAGTGATTTACTGACATTGGTCGCTGCCGCCGCCAAAATCCCCTCAGATTTTTTAGACCAACCAACCGATACACATAAATATTGGCAGGTTGGGACGAAAAATCTGCTTGTATGTACCCAGCCTTAATGAAGATACTTTATAACAAAAGTGATATTTGGCTAACTGTGATGATAATTATGGCAAGTACAGAATATATAATATTATATGATGCATATATAATAGAATATATGGATGTATTTGGTCATGAACTTTTCTTCTGGGGTTGTTCAGTGGTAACCCCCCCCCCCCCGAAAATCCTGCGCTTGCCCCTGCTATGTAAAGAAAGCAAGAAAGTGGGTATATTCATTGTTGGGGTATGTTATAAGCCACCAAAGAGCAATGAGGATGTGGAAATAAAAATCAATATGCAGTTGGCAAAGGCTGATGGTATGGGGCATGTTCTGGTTACGGGGATTTCAATTACCCTGACATAGATTGGAGTAAAGGAACTGCCGGCCCCTTAAAAAAGGTACCAAGTTCTTAAATCTCCTTTATGAGCATTTTCTTTCACAGATGGTAGAAGTTCCTACTAGACAGGATGCGTTGTTGGATCTGGTGATATCTAATAACCCTGAGCTCATTTTACAGATGAAGGTAATGGGAAGCTTAGGGAATAGTGATCATTATATAGTGTCATTTAATATAGGTTGCAAAAAACAAAAGTGCACTGGGTTAACAAAAACTTATAACTTTAGTAAAGCTAATTTTATGTTGTTGAAGGTGTCGCTCCTCCTCATAGACAGGGGGGATTTGTTCCTATGTAAGGATATTGAGCAGAAGTGGACTGCTTTTAAAGGGATATTAAACCATTACATTTCTAAATTTATACCTTTAGGGATAAATAGTGTAAAAAAATTAGGATTTCTCCTGCCTGGCTTAATGCTCTGGTAAAAAGGGAAATGGAAAAAAAGAAAAAAGCTTTTAAAAATTTGAAATCTGAGGGAACCGAACAGGCATACAGGGAGTATAAAAGCTGTAATAATGAGTGCAAGAAAGCAATTAAACTAACAAAAAATAGGAAATGAAATACGGATAGCAGAACAGAGCAAGTTTAACCCCAAAATGTTTTTTAAACATATCAATAGTAAAAAGGTGAGGACTGAGAATGTGGGACCATTAAATAATGGGGCAGAGACGGTTACAGAGGATGCTGAGAAGGCTAATGTGCTAAACCATTTTTTCCCCTCTGTATTCACTTTAGAGTGTCCTTATAGTAGGTATTAGTGGGTATTTGATAAAATGAAGGTTATAAATGAGGAATATTCACACTGGCTGACAGAGGATATGGTGCGGAAACAATTAGACAAAGTTAACATCAATAAAGCCCCAGGACCGTATGGAATACATCCTCGGATCTTAAGAGAGCTTAGTTCAGTTAAATCTAGACCACTGTTTCTTATCTTTTTAGACTTACTTTTGTCTGGTGATGTGCCACTGGATTGGAAAAAAGCCAATGTAATACCAATATTCAAAAAAGGTAGTCATTCCCAACCTGGTAACTATAGACCTGTAAGCTTAACATCAGTAGTAGGGAAGGTGATGGAAACTTTGTTACGGGATCATATCCTTGACTTTGTCTCCAGTACTGATCTTATTAGTAGTAGTCAGCATGGATTTATGAGAAATAAATTGTGCCAGACAAATTTACTAAAAAAGGTACCAAGTTCTTAAATCTCCTTTATGAGCATTTTCTTTCACAGATGGTAGAAGTTCCTACTAGACAGGATGCGTTGTTGGATCTGGTGATATCTAATAACCCTGAGCTCATTTTACAGATGAAGGTAATGGGAAGCTTAGGGAATAGTGATCATTATATAGTGTCATTTAATATAGGTTGCAAAAAACAAAAGTGCACTGGGTTAACAAAAACTTATAACTTTAGTAAAGCTAATTTTATGTTGTTGAAGGTATCGCTCCTCTTCATAGACAGGGGGGATTTGTTCCTATGTAAGGATATTGAGCAGAAGTGGACTGCTTTTAAAGGGATATTAAACCATTACATTTCTAAATTTATACCTTTAGGGATAAATAGTGTAAAAAAATTAGGATTTCTCCTGCCTGGCTTAATGCTCTGGTAAAAAGGGAAATGGAAAAAAAGAAAAAAGCTTTTAAAAATTTGAAATCTGAGGGAACCGAACAGGCATACAGGGAGTATAAAAGCTGTAATAATGAGTGCAAGAAAGCAATTAAACTAGCTAAAATAGGAAATGAAATACGGATAGCAGAACAGAGCAAGTTTAACCCCAAAATGTTTTTTAAACATATCAATAGTAAAAAGGTGAGGACTGAGAATGTGGGACCATTAAATAATGGGGCAGAGACGGTTACAGAGGATGCTGAGAAGGCTAATGTGCTAAACCATTTTTTCCCCTCTGTATTCACTTTAGAGTGTCCTTATAGTAGGTATTAGTGGGTATTTAATAAAATGAAGGTTATAAATGAGGAATATTCACACTGGCTGACAGAGGATATGGTGCGGAAACAATTAGACAAAGTTAACATCAATAAAGCCCCAGGACTGTATGGAATACATCCTCGGATCTTAAGAGAGCTTAGTTCAGTTAAATCTAGACCACTGTTTCTTATCTTTTTAGACTTACTTTTGTCTGGTGATGTGCCACTGGATTGGAAAAAAGCCAATGTAATACCAATATTCAAAAAAGGTAGTCATTCCCAACCTGGTAACTATAGACCTGTAAGCTTAACATCAGTAGTAGGGAAGGTGATGGAAACTTTGTTACGGGATCATATCCTTGACTTTGTCTCCAGTACTGATCTTATTAGTAGTAGTCAGCATGGATTTATGAGAAATAAATTGTGCCAGACAAATTTACCTGGTTTTTATTAAGAAGTGAGTAAGAATTTAGGTTCTGGCATAGCAGTAGATGTGGTATACTTGGATTTTGCTAAAGCTTTTGATACTGTGCCACATAGGCGACTAATATATAAACTGAGGACTCTTGGCCTAGAAAAAAACATTTGTACATGGATAGAGAATTAGTTATTGGATCGCAAATAGAGAGTGGTGGTCAATGGGGATACATCTCTGTGGGCTAAGGTTCTAAGTAGAGTGCCTCAGGGTTCTGTACTGGGGCCACTTCTTTTTAATCTGTTTATAAATGACTTAGAGGGGGGCATTAAGGGCAAGGTCTCTGTGTTTGCCGATGACACTAAACTATCCAGAGCTTTGGAAACTTCAAATGATGTGCAATTGCTACAAGCAGACCTAGATAAATTATCAAAATGGGCAGCAGTATGGCAGATGAGTTTCAATGTTGATAAATGTAAGGTGATGCATTTGGGGTTTAACAATCCTTGTGCCTCCTACACCATAAATAACTGTTAACTGTTAAGTGAATCTCGACTGGAAAAGATTTGGGGTTCTGGTAGAAAACAGACTTAGCTTTAACAAACAATGCCAGGCAGCCACGGCTAGAGCTAGCAAGATATTGTCTTGTATAAAGAGGGGAATAGATTCAAGAGAAAAAAAACATTATACTCCCTCTTTACAAGGCACTGGAACTATGGAATTGTCTTCCAGCAGATGTGGTAATGATAAGTTCGTTGAATTGCTTTAAAAGTGGGCTAGATAAGTTTCTAAAAAAAGGTTCTACTGCTATTAATTCTTATATTGCAGTTCTGGTTGATCCAGGGATACTTTTCGATTGCCATTTGGAGTCAGGAAGGAATTTTTTCCCCTTTTTTAGCTGGTTTTTTTGCCTTCCTCTGGATCAACTTTTAGGTAGGGTTAAAAAGGAGGGGGAAAAGGTTGGACTTGATGGACACATGTCTTTATTCAACCTCAATTACTATGTTACTATGTTACTATGTTAGAATACAAAACACACATTTAAAAGAAGCATAACACAATATGCAAAATCTATAGTGGTCAGGGCATCCCCAGACCACACTAAAAACCTAGCAGTCCAGCAGGTCCCAAGTCCAAATGAATGTTCCTCATCACTGTAGTATGCCCATATACATGTGCCTAGTAAAAACCAGGTCGCAGGACAAAATCTACAAGGCCAGTCTCTCTGCATGTAACAAAGATGTAAGTATAATCAACCTTACACCCCAATGTACCGAAAGGCTTAAAAAGTAATTAACCCAAACCGGGACTTATGTGAGAAGCCAGGACCAACCTGTGTTACAAGCTGGATGGACCACCCAGTTTCACCTGTTTTTCAGAACTCCTGGCTCCACAACAATGACCGTCTCCTCAGGGCACACCGGAACCCATCATCCGGAACATAAATAACCTGGGCTCCCCGCCGAACGCCACATCTCACCGACTGCAACAACGTCCAATGGTGTATGTTTTTGTCTATAAATATCCAGACAACATGCAAACTGACAAAATACAAACTTACAATCAGATCCAGTATCATAACTTTACTATTAGCACAATACCTTGCTACAAGCTCAAAAAACAGAGAACAAAAACTGTTACAAGGACACTGTTACTTTTCTATTCTTTTTATTCTTCTACAATAGTGATTTATTAAAGTAACTGCAGCATTTTATGGTAAGAAATGACTCAGTTAGGGGGTGCTTATTCATCCTATAAATTTGAAATGCAGCTGTGAAAACAAAGATTTAAGACATAAGAACTAAAATGTTATAGCACAATATAATAGGGTTTGACTTAATAGGTGTGCTAGGTACATTTGTCAAGTTGTGTGTATTTTAGGAAAATGACAGCCGAGGAGTTAAGACATTGTCAGATGTTTTTAGCCATTAAAACAAGATATGTTGATTCTTCTTTATTTTTTTTTTTGTGTACACATGTTAGGATTAAACCATCTTTCTTAATAAAACAGGAAATGATTTGGTTTGCAGGCTGTCTTCCTTGTCTGATACAGACCCACCGCTCTTACACAGCCAGATCAAATAAAAACTCTCTTAAATTGAAATGGTACCTGCAGATCAACCAATTTCTAAACTATACTGGAGAGTCAAATAAACCCATGTAAACTTGGTACATAGGTAAATAAGATGGAAGGATAGAAAAATTTGTACAGTAGCTTCATGTCCTTGTAATATTTGGCTTGGGCTACATGGCACCCTCACTGCCACATGGGCCATTCCCAGTGCTTTTGTGATAAAGGGAAGCCATTTCACTGATTGCACAATAGCAGCACATGCGCCCTTTTAAATGCAGGTTATTTTGACAAACTAAATTCTGCATTGTCTGTACACCAGTGGAATAAAGCTTTTGAGGGTTTGTACATCTTTAGAAATGGTTACTTAATGTACATCTTCTAGTAAATTATATTTGTGGAATCGTTCAACATGAGCACACATTTACTTGCCAAGGTTTCAAGTTATGTAGTCTTAGCACATACCATTTAATGCAATTGTTTACAGGGGAAATAAGAAGCACTATTAATAAAGCTATGTTATGTAAAGATTGCAGACCAGTCTTAATTGAGTCCTGGAAGATGTTGCTAACTATCATTTTATTTTAATTGGTCATAGAGATATGTAATATTGAAACATAAAAATACAGATGAGTTATGCTTCAAATGTGATTTCACAAAAGAAATCTGAGCCAAACTGGGCTACCTTGGCTCAGAAATTTTTCCCTGTCATGTGTTAGCAGCCGTCATTCACCAGGGGGCATAAAAAACACTCCTGTCTGGTCCACTTATCGCACAAGCAAACAAGGGTTGATGGAAGCGCACACCGTTTGTCAGAAAATTCTGTTTTATTGCATCACACAAACACACAACGTTTCGGAGAATGCTATGTCTCCTTCATCAGGTGTAACCCACACAATAACCCATCCACCATTTTATAGACCCTGTGTTTCAACATAACTCCCCCCTCCACCCTTATGTGGGATGGTGCTCCATCACCCTTGTTGGCTTGTGCGTAAGTGGACCAGACAGGAGTGTTTTTTATGCCCCCTGTGGAATGACGGCTGCTAACACATGACAGGGAAAAATTTCTGAGCCAAGGTAGCCCAGTTGGCTCAGATTTCTTTTGTGAAATCACATTTGAAGCATAACTCATCTGTATTTTTATGTTTCAATATTACATATCTCTATGACCAATTAAAATAAAATGATAGTTAGCAACTCTTCCAGGACTCAATTAAGACTGGTCTGCAATCTTTACATAACATAGCTTTATTAATAGTGCTTCTTATTTCCCCTGTAAACAATGCATTAAATGGTATGTGCTAGACTACATAACTTGAAACCTTGGCAAGTAAATGTGTGCTCATGTTGAACGATTCCACAAATATAATTTACTAGAAGATGTACATTAAGTAACCATTCTAAAGATGTACAACCCTCAAAAGCTTTATTCCACTGGTGTACAGACAATGCAGAATTTGTTTGTCAAAATAACCTGCATTTAAAGGGCGCATGTGCTGCTATTGTGCAATCTGAAATGCTTCCCTTTATCACAAAGCACTGGGAATGGCCCATGTGGCAGTGAGGGTGCCATGTAGCCCAAGCCAAATATTACAAGGACATGAAGCTCTGTACAATTTTCTATCTTCATCCTCCATCTTATTTACCTATGTACCAAGTTTACATGGGTTTATTTGACTCTCCAGTATAGTTAGAAATTGGTTGATCTGCAGGTACCATTTCAATTTAAGAGAGTTTTTATTTGATCTGGCTGTTAAGAGCGGTGGGTCTGTATCAGACAAGGAAGACAGCCTGCAAACCAAATCATTTCCTGTTTTATAAGAAAGATGGTTAATCCTAAAATGTGTACACAAAAAAAAAAATAAGAAGAATCAACATACTTGTTTTAATGGCTAAAAACATCTGACAATGTCTTAACTCCTCGGCTGTCATTTTCTAAATACACACAACTTGACAAATGTACCTAGCACACTATTAAGTCAAACCCTATTTATATTGTGCTATAACATTTTAGTTCTTATGTTCTTAAATCTTTGTTTTCACAGCTGCATTTCAAATTTAGGATGAATAAGCACCCCCTAACTGAGTCATTTCTTACCATAAAATGCTGCAGTTACTTTAATAATCACTATTGTGAGAATAAAAAGAATAGAAAAGTAACAGTGTCCTTGTAACAGTTTTTTTGTTCTCTGTTTTTTGAGCTTGTAGCAAGGTATTGTGCTAATAGTAAAGTTATGATACTGGATCTGATTGTAAGTTTGTATTTTGTCAGTTTGCATGTTGTCTGGATATTTATAGACAAAAACATACACCATTGGACGTTGTTGCAGTCGGTGAGATGTGGCGTTCGGCGGGGAGCCAGGCCCGAGGTGTTCCGGATCGTTGTGGAGCCAGGAGTTCTGAAAAACAGGTGAAACTGGGTGGTCCATCCAGCTTGTACACGGTTGGTCCTGGCTTCTCACATAAGTCCCGGTGGTTTAATTACTTTTTAAGCCTTTCGTACATTGGGTGGTAAGGTTGATTATACTTACATCTTTGTTACATGCAGAGAGACTGGCCTGTAATTTTGTCCTGCGACCTGGTTTTTACTAGGCACATGTATATGGGCTACTACAGTGATGAGGAACATTCATTTGGACTTGGGACCTGCTGGACTGCTAGGTTTTTAGTGTGGTCTGGGGATGCCCTGACCACTATAGATTTTGCATATTGTGTTATGCTTTTTTTAAATGTGTTTTTGTATTCTACATAGTAACATAGTAAATAGTAATTGAGGTTGAATAAAGACATGTGTCCATCAAGTCCAACCTTTCCCCCTCCTTTTTAACCCTACCAAAAAGTTGATCCAGAGGAAGGCAAAAAAACCAGCTAAAAAAGGGGAAAAAATTCCTTCCTGACTCCAAATGGCAATCGAAAAGTATCCCTGGATCAACCAGAACTGCAATATAAGAATTAATAGCAGTGAACCTTTTTTTAGAAACTTATCTAGCCTTTAAAGCAATTCAAGAACTTACATTACCACACTGCTGGAAGACAATTCCATAGTTCCAGTCCAGGAACTATGGAATCTATTCCCCTCTTTATACAAGACAATATCTTGCTAGCTCTAGCCGTGGCTGCCTGGCATTGTTTGTTAAAGCTAAGTCTGTTTCTCTACCAGAACCCCAAATCTTTTCCAGTCGAGATTCACAACAGTTAACAGTTATTTATGGTGTAGGAGGCACAAGGATTGTTAAACCCCAAATGCATCACCTTACATTTATCAACATTGAAACTCATCTGCCATATGCTGCCCATTTTGATAATTTATCTAGGTCTGCTTGTAGCAATTGCACATCATGAAGTTTCCAAAGCTCTGCCTAGTTTAGTGTCATCAGCAAACACAGAGACCTTGCTCTCAATGCCCCCCTTCTAAGTCATTTATAAACAGATTAAAAAGAAGTGGCCCCAGTACAGAACCTGAGGCACTCACTTAGAACTTGCCCACAGAGATGTATCCCCATTGACCACCACTCTCTATTTGCGATCCATAACTAATTCTCTATCCATGTACAAATGTTTTTTTTCTAGGCCAAGTCCTCAGTTTATATATTGTGCGCCTATGTGGCACAGTATCAAAGCTTTAGCAAAATCCAAGTATACCACATCTACTGCTATGCCAGAACCTAAATTCTTACTCACTCTTAATAAAAACCAGTAAATTGTCTGGCCAATTTATTTCTCATAAATCCATGCTGACTACTACTAATAAGATCAGTACTGGAGACAAAGTCAAGGATATGATCCCGTAACAAAGTTTCCATCACCTTCCACTACTGATGTTAACTTACGTTATAGTACCAGGTTGGGAATGACTACCTTTTTTGAATATTGGTATTACATTGGCTTTTTTCCAATCAGTGGCACATCACCAACAAAAGTAAGTCTAAAAAGATAAGAAACAGTGGTCTAGATTTAACTGAACTAAGCTCTCTTAAGATCCGAGGATGTTTCCATACTCCTGGGCTTTATTGATGTTACTTGTCTAATTGTTTCCGCACCATATCCTCTGTCAGCCAGTGTGAATATTCCTCATTTATAACCTTCATTTTATAAATACCCACTAATACCTACTATAAGGACACTCTAAAGTGAATACAGAGGGAAAAATGGTTTAGCACATTACCTTCTCAGCATCCTCTGTAACCGTCTCTGCCCCATTATTTAATGGTCCCACATTCTCAGTCCTCACCTTTTTACTATTGATAGTTTAAAAAACATTTTGGGGTTAAACGTCTCTGTTCTGCTATCCGTATTTCATTTCTATTTTGTAGTTTAATTGCTTTCTTGCACTCATTATTACAGCTTTTATCTCCCTGTATGCCTGTTCGGTTCCCCCTCAGTTCAAATTTTTAAAAGCTTTTTTCTTTTTTTCCATTTCCCTTTTTACCAGAGCATTAAGCCAGGCAGGAGAAATCCTATTTTTTTACACTATTTATCCCTAAAGGTATAAATTTAGAAATGTAATGGTTTAATATCCCTTTAAAAGCAGTCCACTCTGCTCAATATCCTTACATAGGAACAAATCCCCCCTGTCTATGAGAGGAGCGATCCCTTAACACATAAAATTAGCTTTACTAAAGTTATAAGTTTTTGTTAACCCAGTGCACTTTTGTTTTTTGCAACCTATATTAAATGACATCATATAATGATCACTATTCCCTAAGCTTCCCATTACCTTCATCTGTAAAATGAGCTCAGGGTTATTAGATATCACCAGATCCAACAACGATCCTGTCTAGTAGGAACTCTACCATCTGTGAAAGAAAATGCTCATAAAGGAGATTTAAGAACTTGGTACCTTTTTTAAGGGGCCGGCAGTTCCTTTACTCCAATCTATTCAGGGTAATTGAAATCCCCGTAACCAGAACTGCCCCATACCATCAGCCTTGCCAACTGCATATTGATTTTTATTTCCACTCCTCATTGTGCTCCTCTTTGGTGGCTTATACATACCCCAACAATGAATTTATGACCCACTTTCTTGCTTTCTTTACATAGCAGGGGCAGCGCAGGATTTTCGGGGGGGGGGGGTTACCACTGAACAACCCCAGAAGAAAAGTTCATGACCAAATACATCCATATATTCTATATATATGCATCATTAATATTATATATTCTGTACTTGCCATAATTACATCACAGTTAGCCAAATATCACTTTGTTATAAGTATCTTCATTAAGGCTGGTGTACACAAGCAGATTTTTCGTCCCAACCTGCCAATTTTATGTGTATCGGTTGGTTGGTCTAAAAAATCTGAGGGGATTTGGCGGCGGCAGACCAATGTCAGTAAATCACTGTAGATTGTGCGGTCCATAGGAGACATTTGCTGATAACATTAGACCATCATGGGCACATGGAATATAGGAACAATCACTCCTGTGTATATATAATATATATAATGAAATGTTAATAGTCAGCTACCTCCTCCAGGATTTCTTAAATCACAGTGGGTAAGTACACAGCAATTCTTTATATAAACCCAGTCTCAGCAATCACTTTAGGCAGCTGCAGGGTTATATTGATACAGTTTTGTATCAATTAGATTAGTTATGGTGCTGTCAATCACAGGGCCAGACTGGATACATTTTTGAAACATACAAATGCTGCTTCTCCCTCACAGCTCAATTGACAATATAACAATCTATGTACAAACTATGTAACAATCTATGGACACCAGGAGAAGCAGAATACAGACTGCACTGAGCAGACAGAAAGGGGGGATTCCAGGCACCAGGAATCCCCCCCCTAAACACGCCCCTGCATAGCTCCACCCATATTGTTTCTGCCTTATCTCTATACCCCCATCCATCTCATCTTTTAAATTTGGCTTAAATTCTTGTTTAACACACATACATACTCCCCCTCCTTTCTTATTTTACTGTCCAGTCTAAAATAGGAGTATGCTTCAATATTTACTGTCTAGTCGTGTGAATCATTTAGCCATGTTTCTGCTATACAGATCACATCATACCTTTCCTTTAAAGCATAAGTTCTAGCTCTCAGTTTTTCCAGACAGACTTCTTTGCATTTGTAAATACATTTTAGATCTTATCAATTTACTTTCAAACTGGACGTGCATGCCTCCTTTCCTCTTGCTCCCCCCTTTTCCACCCTCCATTATCTTATTAGCCATTGATCCCTATTCCCTTGTCTACCCCTTTGTAGTCCAATGTACTCCCCCCATACCTAGTTTATAATCTTCTCCACCCTCTACCTCTTCTCCCCCAAAACAGCTGCACCATCATCATTGAGGTGCAGTCCATCTCTATTAAAGAGCCCGTACCAACAGAGAAGTCAGACCAGTTCTCCAAAAACCCAAACCCTATCTCCTTGCACACCCCTTTTTAGCCAAGCATTAATACTCCTAACTCCGTTGTCTCCCTACCAGAGCACGTGGCTGCGTAGTATTTCTGAAAACACTACCCTTGAGGCCCTAACTTTCAACTTTGCCCCTAACATTTGGAAACCATTTTTAAGGATGATCCAGGATGCCTGGCGCCTTATGAACTGTTTTAAGAAGTTATCTGGATAGCCAGGAATCGCCTGGTACTAAGAAGGGAGAGGATGTCCATTCTGGACTGCCACAACTAATCCATAGCTTGCTAAAAGATTATTCCATTATGGACAAGAGCGGAGAAGAAACAGAGTTTAATTGTTTTCTACCTCCCCCCTCCTTTCCCTTTGTGTCTGTTTTAAAATTAAGCTTCAGGCAAATGTTTCCCCCTTCACACATCCTTTCCTTCCCCATCACACCTGTCGCTTTTTTTAATGTGTTACAACGTCATAATGTGTTGAATGTGTAATTCTGCCCCCTTGCCCAAAGGGAGCCTGATGTTTCACCTCTTGTTGTTTTGTTATGTAATGTCCCCCCAGCCCCGGCCCAGCCTACACCTCCCCCAGCATTACCCCTGTTTGTACTGTTATAGTAAGAACTTAAAGTCTAATTGATTAGTGCAGGACCTTTGTATGTTGTTGTATCAACATAAAAGTTTGTGCACCACATGTTTTGTAGTGTTACTAGTACATGCTGATCGCAGTACACGTATGAATGTTTGTTTTATATATTTTTTATGACAATAAAAATTATTTAAATAAAAAAAAGCCAAAACCGGTCTGTAGTTGGCCTCTGGTTTTGCATTTAGCTTGTGGAATGCTGTAAACTCTTTTAAAGATATAGCTTCCTAAGAGCTTTCGTGGAAACAGTCTTTGTTCCTTATTGGCATATTGCTAAAGTGGTGTTTTAAAAGCTTTTTTCTCTCCAATCCTATTTAATTTAAAGAAACACCATGAAAGTTATATCTATGGTATTCATTTGGATCAACTGCTAAAGTTTAGTTATTAAAGAAGTTTTGTAGTCTCCAACTGGATTTCACCATTCAGAATGCAAGAATTGTTGTTGTCACTCTCAATCAGCATATCACCTCCTGAAGTCAAGGTGTTCACTGTAACTAAAAGGTGTTATCAAAAATGCCCAGGGTAAGGTGTCAAACAGTAGTACTACTACTACTACTACCATTCACTCTATATGATGCAGAAGTCCTCTTGCATGCATATCATCCCATTACATTTCTAGAAAAGCGCAATATTGACATACCAGTAAAACGTCACCCATTAATTAGACTGTGAACACCTGCGGCGAACAACGCATTGTGTCCAACTCATACACTTCCCTATTATATGCACAGCTCCACTACTCTAATCAACAAATGGTCTATATTTATTCCTACTCTTACAGAGGCAGACTGGGAAGGCCTTGCCGAGATACATAACAGGCTTCACTATCTGTCCCCAACAGATTGAGTGCAATTCTACTTAATGCATCAAGTATATATCACACCCTTATGTAAGTCTTTAGTGTCCCCATCCTGTAGCTCAGAATGCCCCAATGGTCATAATACAAATGCGGATTTCTGGCATTTGATATGAGAATGTAGCAAGATACAGCGCTTTTGGAACAAAATCACCACACAATTATCCCAGACCCTAGAACACAATGGTCCACATGAGCCCAAGCAATGCTTACTAGGCATCCTAGAGCTAGACAATTGGACCAGTCACTAACTCTATTACTCAGAGAAACCTATTTTATGCCAGATAACACTAAATCTATCCTGTATATCCCAGACTCCCCCCAAAATTAGAACATGGAGAAATGTGTTAGACAAGATGGTACCAATGCTCAAGCTATATATATTAACAAGAGGAACTACAGACAAATTTGTTCTCACACCGTTTGTCAGAAAATTCTGTTTTATTGCATCACACAAACACACAACGTTTCGGAGAATGCTATGTCTCCTTCATCAGGTGTAACCCACACAATAACCCATACCACCATTTTATAGACCCTGTGTTTCAACATAACTCCTCCCCTCCACCTTATGTGGGAGTGGCCAAACAGTGATAAAAATACACAAAGTTCAGTGTCCTGGGACTTTCCATAAGTGTCCTTATTACTATAGTCCCATAATGCGTGAAATGATATATCCAAAGTTCTTTATACCGTGTAAGAAGGCTTCTAAGTGTTCCAAAATGTATACCACTGTATAAAAAGAAGTGCATAAATTCACAGTGTTATGGTATAAAGAACTTTGGATATATCATTTCACGCATTATGGGACTATAGTAATAAGGACACTTATGGAAAGTCCCAGGACACTGAACTTTGTGTATTTTTATCACTGTTTGGCCACTCCCACATAAGGTGGAGGGGAGGAGTTATGTTGAAACACAGGGTCTATAAAATGGTGGTATGGGTTATTGTGTGGGTTACACCTGATGAAGGAGACATAGCGTTCTCCGAAACGTTGTGTGTTTGTGTGATGCAATAAAACAGAATTTTCTGACAAACGGTGTGCGCTTCCATCAACCCTTGTTTGCTTGTGCTATAGCGTGGAAGTCCTTGGGGTAGAGGACGGAAGGAAGCAGCACCTGAAGCATACTGGCACATTGCCTGAAGGAGTGCCTAGGCCCACATCTACTACATCCGGTCCACTTATCTTCCTATCATTTATCAGAAAATGTACTCAAAAGAAACCGACAAGTCAATAAAACAGAACAGACAAGGAGGGGTTGTGAACAAAACTATATAGCACACACTTAATATTTCTCCTATACAATATGCTGACACCACATTCCTAGACAGCTGAATGACCTAGAAAATATTTCTAACTATAACAATCCTGTAAGAAAAAGGTTATCCACACCTATAACTTCTATACACAGTTATACATATATCTAAACAATACTTCTTATTGTGATATGCTTAGAATAGGACAACTATCCTTTAAATGATTTTAGATAATTTGTAACAAAAGAGTGCATAAAAAAATATAGAAAAATGCTAGGTTAAATTACTGAACATAAAAGGTAACACACAGTTGAGAGTAAATGGAATAAAAGATAGAATACTTGACAATAAATGGCATCTGAAAAGTCCACAAGCACAGTCCAATATGAGAAAAAAATCCCCAAAGGAAGCCAATTTATGGTTTGTCCGATTGGCTAGATGTTTCCTGATTTGATCTTATGATAACCTGTTGGATTGAGTTCACTATCCTAATTTACCCTCGCTCCTGAAAATGGGAGCAGTCTGGTCTCTAGAGGGGTGTGTTTGGCTCCTACCCAAGAGGCGTTTCCTATTTTTGGAGGGAACTTTTAATTTCTATTTTCCCTCTATACTGTGAGTAAAGACTCATTAATCACTAATTTTAAACAATAAAAGGATACCAAACATGACATATACTTTATGTATTGGAGTTTGATTAAGAAGAATAATATCTCAAGTTTCCCTTGGGATATCATCTTCTGCAAGGTATCCATAGATGTGGCTTGATTCCAGTATAAACTGAGTAGAGATGGCCGAACTATATAAAGTTCGGTCCATTTTCGAACTTTCAAACTTCAGAGAAAGTTTGAAAGTTTGAATTCGGACCCATTCAAGTCAATGGGGGAGTGATAGTTTGAAAAATCCGAGTGATTTACCGCTAAACTAACAATGGTAACTTACTGTAATTGGCTGTGGCACCTGGTAAATGGTATGGGGAACATGTCACTATCTCCAAAACTTGTTAAAACACTTCCTAAAATCAATTGTCGAGTTTTGCGCAAGCTACATTCGACGATACATTCGAGGATTATCGAACGAATGAACAAACAATCCTTCCTAGGCTTAGCAAATGACGGGTTGGATAGTGTAGTGGTTAAAGTCACTGTCTTTGACATGAGAGACCAGGGTTCGAATCCTGGCTAAGGGCAGCTGTACAAATGTTTGGATTATTATAATACCCTAGTAATATAATAACCATATAATACCCTAGTAATTATATATAATATATATAATATTACAAGGTTATTATAATAATCCAAACATTTGTATAGCTGCCCCTAGCCAGGGTTCAAACCCTGGTCTCCCATGTCCACTACACTATCCAGCCACTACACTACGCTACACTACACTACACTACACTACACTACACTACACTACACTACATTCTAGAGTTAGAGAACGGCCCATAAATTCAATAATTATCGTAAATTTGATAATTATCGAATTTACGATTGAAAGTCCGGAAACATCGAAAGTCAGAGAAATCCGGGTCCGGGATAGTTTGAGAAGTCGGAGTCTGTTCGAACTCATAAAGTTCGGCTCAAACTCAGGCTTGAAGTTCTAGTCCATCCCTAAAACTGAGTGTATTTGGGAAAATATTACATAATTGTTTACCCTGAATTATTAAGAAATATGAATTGCCTTTGAACTGACATCTGGATTTAGCTCTGTTCTAAACCAGCAGACCTCCTGCTGTTATCATGCCTACCCGTCTGTAGAGGTCTGTGCGTTTTACAGTGACAACCTTTCCCCTTTGAACTAGACAGGGAAAAAATATCAAGCTGAATTGAGCAAACAGCAAATAGAGATAGGGGAAGAGGGCCCAGAGTCTGTACAAATGATCGAGCAGAGGTTTTGTTAACCCTTTGACTGCCTAACAATGGGCTAAGTGGGAGCTGCCATATTGGTTGACTCTATCAATAAAGTAGAATTATTTGATAATGTATGCTGCCATCATACATCTTGTCTATGGGAGTTTACATGGCACTCACGTTCGTGACAAACCCCACTCTTTCCCTTTTGAGGAAATGTTCCCCAATGACACTTACAGGGAGATACAATACATTTTATACCGTATATGTTTTGTTGCACTCAAAGGGGAAAGGGAAAAGATACAGGTACAGAGGTAAGTAGCTTTAAATAATGGCTGTATTTAAGATGTTTTTCCTCTGAGAAATAATTGGTTTGTGCACCCTATGCTTTGTGAATTAAAATCAAGCTTTATCCAATAACACAAATGTAAAAACAGCTAAAAGAAATAAAGTCATTTTCTAAGGATCCCATAATCATAACTGTGATAAAAGATAATCAGGAAGGTTCAATAAAAGTTCTTATCGTTAAAAATGGTGCTAGTTTTGCCCCAACCAATCAGATGTTAAATTAGCACCATTTTTAACGATAAGAACTTTCATTGAATTTCCTTGTATGCCTTTAAAATAGATTAACACATTTTGCTGCACAATATTGGCTGCAGTTTCCTCTTGATCAAAATTTGTTGCTTTCTTTACAGAATGCGCAGCCAATCACATTGCTCCATTAGACCCTCTATGAACCTAACACACAGCCTATCCTTCCATTTGCTTTTTAGTTTTAAAGGGCGTGTCCACCCCCAAAACTATAATTTAACCCACTACTAGCCCCATTGTGTAGTGTAATAAAATCCTTACCTTACATCTCTGCTCCAAATGGCTGCCCTGTTATGCCCCTCCAAAGTCCCAAAAACTGGCCACCAGAAGCCTGGCAGAGTCCATATAGGACACTGCTTCCTGTCTCCTCCGGGAGAATTTTGCCATGCGCACTGCAGAGAAGTCTCTGATGAAGTGACTGTGTCACGAAACGTGAAGTGTGTAAAGGTATATTATATTCACTTTTTATGTGGATGAAATAATACCCTCACGTGCAGTTCCTTGTTATTTCACCTGCTGAGCCGAAGCAGCTTTCTAGAGATAGTGAGCACCACAATTCCTTCCACCCACACATAGGAGTGTGCTCCTGCATGTAAGGGTTTCAGGATTTCTTTCTCTAAGGTAAGTAATGATCGGGCGAGTTTCTGTAAAAAGGGATACAGTGGTTGGGGCTGGGGGAGGAAGCCCTACAGTATATCAAAATTTAGAAAAAGGGGAGGACATGCCCTTTAATTTGCTTTCTTTCCTGACAGATAATTTTTACATCCCAAATGCAGAATTCTCTTATAAAATACATAATCCTATTCAGTTAATGTTATTTAAATCTATATTTTAATAGTCTTTATCTTAAGAAAATTTGAAAAGTACCTGGAAACATATAAAGTTCCTGAGGTGAAAATAAGTCTTCTGGAGTGTATTTTTGGAATGCATTTATTAAAAATAATGGGAAGTAATTATGCACAGATCAAACGAAATATTAAATACTATTATTACAATACAGAAGTACCATATCATTTAAAAAATGTTCAGTACTGCCAGAAAGGGCTTAAATTCCTTTAAAATGTAAAAAAAGAATCTGAGAAAACCCTTTCAAACGTTATGCTTATTTGAACGTTACATGTGTTCCAGTATGTATGTTTAAGGTTCAAACTATGTTAAGGCTTTAAATCATGTAGATCTTAACAAACAGAATGAATTTGAAACTAAGAGGTCTATAGTTTCAGAAATCCAACATTACATTTAACAACAGTTAGTAGATCTCTAAAATTACGAGTTGAAATCAGTTATTCACAGTTACTTTAAAATATAAACAGGCAGATTCAATAAAAGTTCTTATTTGTGCTAATTTTTACTCAGCCAATAAAATATTATTTGAAAGCTAATAGTTGATTGGTTGGGGCAAAAATTGCACCATTTTTAACGATATTCTGGGTTATTCAATTAAAGTTCTTATTGTTAAAAATGGTGCTAATTTTGCCCCAACCAATCAGATGTTAGCTTTCAAATGTTAAATAATATCTGATTGGTTGGGGCAAAATTACCACCATTTTTAACGATAAGAACTTTTATTGAATCTCCCCGAAGAACTTTTATTGAATAACCCTGAAAGTCTTTACCAAATCATTTGAAACATAAAATTCTTCTAATTTAATGTAATTTAGTTTAAAAGTTTAATACTGCCATCCTTTCCACAATAATTCCTGTACAATGGATCAAAATCCCTTTTAATTAAAAGGGCAAAAAAATCTGTGCTGAAGATATTTTCATATTGTTTTATAAATTCTCTTTTCAGCATTTCATTATTTTTATTAATAATTATATAGAAAAGGTGCAACAAAGAAATTAGCGAACATGGACCAATTTTTTAAAATTTTTCGAAACTCTGAACTTTTTAATCAAAAATTAAAAAAAGGAATGCTAGAAAAACAAAAAAATCTAAATCTGTCTTTGAAAATTAACAATATTCTGATTCAATTGGGTTTGAATTTTTGGAATCCCAAAAGTTTCAGCAGAACTGCTCTTGGTACAAAACTTGCCAGTTTATGAGAAATACTAGTTTTTGTCTTCTTAAAATGTGAATTGTGTACATGGATAAGATGGGCTTTAGAAGAGTTTTGATACAACCCACTATTAAAATGTTAATTGCGTGTTTTGGGGTAAGTAGATTGGAAGGTAAGGATATACCGTGTATAATAAAGCAGCACTTTTATGGTAAATGAATATAAAAAGGATGATTAACATTTATCCCTCAAAAGACAATATTTATTTTATAGGGCTACCAAATCATCAGAAGATTGCAGTTTTAAAGTGCAACACATAAGGCAGGAGTAAAAATGTTTTTGCTGAAATATAACAAAACTGGTAATTGAAGAACTGTATAATTTGCCCTGGAACTGCTTTTTACACAAAAATAAACCTGTGTGAATAAAAATGTTTGGTACAGTAAAATCTGCAGTTATTCCCCCTAAGTTTAGATCATTCTAAAGCTCCTTTTTCTCACAGAATATGGATGATTCCAGTGAGTGAAACCACCGACAGAGTATGTCTGTTCCCACTTAACTAGTATCAGGAGGTAACGTCATTGTTGAAAAAAACTGAAAGATTTCTATAGGTTACTAATCAGTATAGATGGCCGAACTTACAGATCTATTGAAGTCAATGGGGGGAAGAGAGTTCAAAAAGTTTGGATGAGCTTTCCGAAATACAGTGCTGGTAGCTTACTGTCAATGCCTTTGGGACCCGGGAGATGGTCTGGGGAAAACGTCCCTGCAGGTAGAACTGCAAAAAAATGGATGTAGAGTACACGTGCACTACTTCTGGTTTCCGCTGGCCATTTCCTGCAATCCTCAACGTACAAGGATTTCCAAACGCTTTGGTAAGCCTCGAAAGGCCGATTTCAAAAACCCAAGAAACGGCCATGATTCTTGAAAACAGTCATTCGAGGTTTGCCAAATGGCTGACAATCGCACAGCCGGACGCTCGGGGGTCCCAGTGCTCAACCCGGAGCCATTGTGGTCTTTACATATGTTTCTTTAATATGTGCGATCAGCTGTTTAAAAAGGGTTGGTTGCTGCAGAGTGTGGAATCTTCATGGAGGGAAGAGGGGGCCTGATCTCCAATCTCACGGGGGCCCCTGTGTCCCTTCAGGTAAGCCCATGATGCAGCTCAAAACCAGGACTCCCCATTGGCTCTTAGAAGTGGCATGTCTTCTTTCTTTTATCCAGTGACACCAGCTCTGCTGATGTCGCCAACAGCGGGTGATGTCACTGTGGCCACCAGTGACACTGCTGGCACTGGTGACATCAATGTCTCCGGTGTTGACTGCATCTTGATCCAACGTCTTCTTTCTTCTCAGCCGGTGACACCAACTCCGCTGATGTCGCCAACACTGGGCGATGTCACTGCAGCTGCCATCCATTTCAATTTTATTATTCAAATATGACTGTTTAATGTGTGATCATATGATTGCAGACATTAAAATATATTAACCAATCTCAATTGGATTTGGTCCAACAATGACAATGACGTTACCTCCTGATACTAGTTAAGTGGGAACAGACATACTCTGTCGGTGGTTTCACTCACTGGAATCATCCATATTCTGTGAGAAAAAGGAGCTTTAGAATGATCTAAACTTAGGGGGAATAACTGCAGATTTTACTGTACCAAACATTTTTGTTCACACAGGTTTATTTTTGTGTAAAAAGCAGTTCCAGGGCAAATTATACAGTTCGATGAATTTCGAAAGTAAGTTTGCAAATTGGCAAAACAGAACTAGTTTAAGTACGAACTAGTTTGGATAGTTTGGATTCACCAACTATTTAAGCTCGGCCTGAACTTCGAAGTTTGGTTTTGGTCCATCACAACTAATCAGTAGGCTTTGCGATATGAAAATAGTAGTAGTATTTACTTCTCTTAATTCTAAAGCTATTCAATTATTTAAAAATGTTGCTTGTTTTTACAATACCTTCTCTAATATCACTTCTCCCACACTTGAGAGCCATCATATTGTCACCCTGAGACATCTATGGTTCCGTCAAGAGCATCTAGTTTCATTGGTAAACACCTTTATTAGCACTCAGGATTAGAGATGGCCAGTTTGCAGATACGAACCTGGATCCGCAGCAGAGATTGGACATAATTGTGGGGGCTAACTAAAGTCTCAGAACAATTGTGAAAATATACCTTTCTACCATGGGGTTTGTGTTTTATTTCTCAACATTCCCGTATCACATTGTGTGATCACTGACCATTGGGTTCTTTACACATGCTCAGTCCTAAGATACTGCAGGAACTTGTTACAGTTGGCTCAGTTGGTTACACCCACTACTAGCCTCAAGACAATCCCTTTACAGTACAGATTAGGCAAGGAATCTGACTGAGATCAGGGGTGGGGCCAGTTACTGTACATGCACACAGTTTTTCAGGGATATAATTTACTTTAATGCTATTTACCATAGTGTGATTTTACAGATTACTGGTGTTTTTAAAGGGGATATTTTCAGATTCTGGTGTGTACAAACAGGGCCGGCCTTTGATATGGCAACCTGTGCGACCACATGGGTTGCATAACCAGGGGGGCGACAGCTGGGAGTCTTAGGTCATGGACCTGTAGCTCAAAATTGTGCATCAGTGCCACAGCCCCTCTAGTTACGGTCCTGCAGATCAAATATATGTATCAGCACCTCACCATATACTAAGCCCCAACACATATAAGCTTTATTTAAGATGTCTGTATGCTGTACAGTTCTGTCTGTGCATTTAGTATGTTACTTGTTACATAATGATGTATGCACCATATATGCAAGCACGCACTGAAGATACTGAAAGTAAGTTATCGCAGGCAGGGTACTTGATTTTAAGCCAAGCAGCATTCAACAGAGTATTGTGTGTGCTCAGGGGGGTGTTTTTTTTGGAGGGGGGGTTTTGGGGGGGGGTTGGGTGCTAGGCGTCAGTAACAAATCTTGCACAGGGTGCTATTTATCCTAAGGCTGGCCCTTAGTTCTCTTTTAATGCATAGGACATTATATGACACCATTACCTAAGATATTTACATATGGGTATGAAGGTTTGGATTTATGTGCGTAGGTGTGTGTGGCTATGTGGACTATTATTAATATTATTTTGTGTATGTATGTAACCCTACCCCCTCCAAACCATACAGTGCACCCCATCACCCATCAATCAAAAGGCATTTCTAACGTGTCAAGGCATGCCACATTTACATCAATTTATCCATAATTTATAAATATTCTTAACCTATGCATTCAATTTTATTTAATTTTTATTTATCTGTAAAATTGCTTGTACTCAAGTGGAACTTTATAAATAAAATTATAAATACATACATACCATGTAGAAATGGTTAGCATTTTAGTGGACCAGAAATGCTACAGTCACAATAAAATCAAAACTCTTACCTATGCTTCAGTTCCACATTTTAATCTCACATCTCTGCATTGGGAAGATCTCTCTGCGTTTTCTTTCTAGACACCCACACCCAGAATATCTCACAGGTTTCCCCCAACCAATAGTGTAGTCTTTTTTCTGTCAATTACTTTCTTGTGAATTCCAAAGCTTTGAAATGTTGAGGCCACAGCTCATGACTGACAGCACTTAAACCACATGCTCTTTGACAGCCTACATCATCTATGCCAGTTTCCAGGATGACAAAGGACCAGAGACAGCAGCGAACAATGCAATACTACTTTTTGTGTTGGGGCTTCTGGAATTATTAATTCTTTTGCCACATTTAATGCAATATCGCTATAAACTGAGCACCACTGTGTGTTGCTGTTTTGCTTTTGTTTCAGTAATTTCCATTATATATATACAAATATGTCTATTTTGGCTATTCTAATACAAAGCTGCAGTACATCTTCATACAACTGTAGAAATTAGCATTTTATTTTTCTGTCAATATTTACCATGTCCATCAAAACACTTATCCTGGATAACAACTTAATCTGACAGCTTTTATTTTTCTTGAATTAGCAAAGATAAACAACTAAATTCTTTTTCTGTAAATTAAAGTAAATTATTCAGAACAGGTGAGAGCATTTTTTATGCCAAGAAAAAATGTTAAAGGAAAATGAAAGTAAATGAGCAGAAAGTGCTGTCCTGGGGACTTTTGCTATTTACTATATTTATTGCACCATTTTAGTGATATTTACTTTTTATTTCTTAATACATTACTGCATGTAAAAGATCTGATCAGCCAATCAGCATGAATTATCATCTTTTTTCTGGCAAAAACAAAGAAAATGTTCACTTCTTTACAGCATTGCTTTGTGATGATAAAAACATTGGAATAATTAATTTTTTGGGGATCTTGTTCACTGACCGGTTAATTGTAGATATAGGAAAATAGTTAATTGTAGATAAAGGAAAATGGTTTATGCCTTGCACATGATCTAACCTTCACCTGCACCTGTTCACAGCAAGATCAAACTACAGTACACAATGAACCTTCCAACCACCCTATATTTCAATGGGCAGACCCTTAATGTGAGGAATGCAATGGTTTCTGGTTTGGCTGCAAGACAGGAAAGGCTCCAAGTCGATAATAAGACTTGCAAAAGGACTATTTGTTGTCTTTTATTTATTTTGTATTATACTGGACTACCCTGTGCATAGAATTCCCTTTCTGCTATTCAGAATTGTACTGTTATAAATGTAGGCTTTTAAAAAACTATAACAAACAAACCAAAAAATAATTCATTCACATCCAGTCTCATATTTACAGTGCATTAATCCATAATAACGTTTTACAAAACTAAACACTCCAGACAATATGTGTTTTTTTTCATAGAACAATAGTCGTCCAAATGTTGCAGCAGATGTTTGTCAATGGATTACTAGTTTCATGCTCACATGGAAAAATCCATTTATACAAAACACATAAATTTCTGTTTATATAAAATTTAAACTAGGAATCCTAATTCTGAGACAGCTGTAGTAAATAGTATAGTCTTCACACAAACAATTTTACATTTTATATATGCAACCATGGGATTTACTTTCAACAATACCTTACATAACAAGCTGGTGACGTTTCGGCCCTGAGTTCCAGGCCTTTATAAAGCTTTTATCAAGCTGTCATTTGGTGCTGGACTTAACTGTTTTCTATAAATATATATATAATAAATATATATATTATAAAATATATACACACATAAAACCACATCCTGATGACGGCTACACATGACTGAAACATGTAGATTGCTTATTATTGCTTCATTTCTAACTTTGTATCTTATTTTTTACCTTCATTTTTGAGGGTGAGTGGAGGGTGGCTGTGAATAAGAAGTGTTTCATTTTGAAAAAACTGAAAACTGTTAAAAATACAGATCTAGCTTTTTTTTGGTCACAATGTGGGTTTTTCCCTTGGGAGGGATTCTGGTCCCTGTGTGCACTTATAAATGTGGTATACTGTTCAGGACATGTGGGAGACTGACATTTAGTGTGAGGGGGTATAGGATTTCAATCTTTAAATCATGTTTATCCTATTTTTTTCAGAAAATAAGCTAATATTCTACAAAGAACTGCATCTGGGAGTTCTGCATATACAGTATTTATAAAAGAATTGCACATTACAATTTGACATTTATCAGAACGAATCATCTAACTATTTAAGAAATTAACCAAAAATGTACCAAAAATTAATTAAGCAATGCACAGAATAAGTCTATTATTTATGATAAAGCATATCATTTATATAAATGTTAACAATGTCAGAGGAAAATGAAAATACACAAACAAGGGCTGTACATACTGTATATCTGGTAACCTTGCATGCACCACCTTTCTCCAGGGCCCCTATTTTAGGCAATTTCTAAAGTTGAAAAGAAATCACAACTTTGTTCCACATACAAAACCTTAAATAAATAGATTTGTTATATATTATTCAAGCACAAAGTTGTATCTTGTAGCATATGGTTAAACAACAGTCTGTGTTATGGTTCAATGCAAGTTCACCCACTGTTGTCAAAAATGTATGTGATGTTTGGTGGACTGTATTTACTGGACACGGGAAATACAGGCCCCCTTTATACTGTATGCACTAAACGTACTAGTCCTTTTCAAAAAGTATTTGTTTTGTCTAGATCTGCCTGCACCTCCTGTATGTATCCCATTGCCCTACACAATATTTTACAATCGCTATTGTTTTTAAAATACACTAAGTCATTAATGTATAATTTGTCTCCTATTTATTTAGAAATAATGGCGTTAATTAAATCTGAACATGGTTAACTAAGGACAATTGAATGTATTTTATTAGGACTTTGATCCTTTTGATGTTAATTTTCCTTCATTGTTTAAGGACCATGTTCTGTATCAGACAGAGAATGTT
The DNA here is from genome assembly GCA_019447015.1 of Hymenochirus boettgeri. NCBI lineage: Eukaryota > Metazoa > Chordata > Amphibia > Anura > Pipidae > Hymenochirus > Hymenochirus boettgeri. Next base: position 143,452,677 of record CM033469.1, on the reverse strand, counting down.
TTTGTTAAATTATACATTATCACTACAATACAGTAATCCTGAAACCTGCGTATCTATTGTACTTAAACAATAAAATATATTACAGTATTTACTACATTTACATTTCCACCATCACCTGTAAATAACATATCTTTTACTACTTTTACAGCTCTAATTATTTCTCTGATGATATACTTAAATAATGTTGTTAAGTTATATATTCCATAACCCCTTATATAACAATTATTTAACTTGGATTTTTTTAAAGAACAAACTATTTCTAAGATTACCATTAGTTCAGGGGAAAATTCCACTTAAACCAATATGAATATTTTCTTATAGTTTTACAATGCTTATTCATTAGAGGGAACATTATTTATGAGAGGGAATATTGCTTGCAGGGGCAAACACAGGATTTTCAAGGGGGTGGATGGATTCCTGAATGGGTTACCTCTGAACAAGCACAGTAAGGAAGTACATGACCAAATACAATGATATATTCTATTAAATATGTATCATATAATAATAGTATATATATTCTCTACTTGCCATGATTATTATCACAGTTAAGCAATACATATATCCCCTTCACTTTTGTTATAAAGTATATTTTTAAAGGGCATGTCCACCCCCAAACAAAAATGTAACACACTAGTGGCCCCACTGAATAGTTTAAAACAAATCCTTACCTTACATCTCTGCTCCGTATGGTTCCTCTGCAGTGCTTGTCCAAAGTCCAGGAAACAGAAGAATAGGAGCTGTCTTCCTGTCCAAAAGGTTTCTGCCTCCTCCTTGAGAGGACAGTGACAAGCGCCATGAATGGCTGGCCATCCACCTAGCGTAAAAAGGTTTTTCTGTAATGTAGGGAATCCCTGCCCACCCCAACCACTGTGCCATTTTGTTAAAAAAAGATTTAGAACGCTCCAGTAATCCCCCCTAAACATGCTCTTGAATTGAGCCGTCTCCAAAAACATCTCTGTGGCCACCACACTTGTTTTGTAGAACAGAAAAGAAGCTTTGAGCTTCTCCCTGCTCATACCAGGGGTCTCAGACCTAGACAACAAGCATTTTATTGATCGTTAAAACAATCGTAAATTAACAATTGTCGTTAAAGGTGCAGTATCACTAAAAAGTGTTACCGCACCTTTATACCGCCTAGGGCACCAAGATGGCTAGAAACGGCAATGCACTTTGGCTAGACACTGCAGGAGAACCATTTGGAGCAGAGGGTTAAGGTAAGGATTTTCTTAACACTATACAGTGAGGCCAGCAGTGGGGAAAATTTTAGTTTTGGGGTGGACATGCCCTTTAAGCTCATTGGATAGATTGGAGCATCCTTACTAGCATATTTCCAGTAAGCTCCTGCATGCTAAGGAAATGCTAAGCTAAATAATTTTAAGTGAATGTTGCATTGTGGGAACCCGGAAGGTAAGAAGAGCAGTGTGTAAAATATTATATCTCCATGAGAGTGTGCCCGATTGAGAGGAAACTTGCATTATGTATTAAATGCACACCTATGAGTTGCAAAAGGCATGCATAAAGGATACATTTTAAGTCCTCCCCACTTCATATAATTATATGTGGGGTCACAAGAAATTACACATAACAGAGATTGCTCTCGGATCTGCAAGAATGGCCACCAGAAGTGTCAGAAATAAAGATGATGGCACTCAATGAAGAGTTTTCAGATGGTCTGGTTCTTCAATTACATATATTTAACTATGGCAGAGTTGGGAGTAGTGTCCGTGACACTGACTGTTGGAGGAGTTCTCTATCAGTCGAACAAAAATGGAGATGATCTGGACAAAGCCAGAGAGGACTGCTGTCCAAAAGAGTGCAGGATCTTGTTACTGTGTGTAAAGCTGGTATACAGAGTACAGATTTGTAGTTAATGGCAGACATATTCCATTGGAAGCTGTCCTCCATTGCCTACAGATCTGGGTATGCTATTCCTGATGTTCTCCCTATACTTATATATAAAAAAAATCATGCGGGTGGCTAGCAACCGCCATCAGCTCTCTATACTGATGCATACTAAAGTATTGTGGCTAAAAGAAATTTACATAATCATTTGCCTTTCAGCCACACACGTGTCTGTGTGAACCCAGCTTCACTTTGGATGCAGCCAGCTTGGGTGTTATCATTTGAGTTTAACTTTTATAGCTATTATATATTGACAGGTATGATGTAATATTGAATTAAATTGGGGGTATATTAAAATAAAGCTAAAAAAACTTTTTGGGAAATGATGATGAAAATGGTGAAAATGATATTGATAATCAGATGCCATTGTATGTGCAGCCAGTTCCTTATTTACTTAACACCTCGGGGAACAAGTTCAGACAGACTTTGTGTACTTACCCTCATAGAAACACAATTAAAGGGTATCTCCACCATCAATATAAAGATTTGCTGTAGTGTAGGGGATCCTAGTCCATCCCAAACCGTTGTAATTGTTTGCTAAAAAAACTCTTCAGGAATGTACTTATAGAGCTTTGTTCCCCCAGCTTTCAGATCTGGCCCTCTGCTTGCATGAGGAACATGGCGGTTGGGGGGGGGTCTCCACTGCGCATGCGCATACCAGAGGTAAGGTAAGGGGCAGAAACATTTTACACACAGACAAGCTCCTGCTCTTCACTTTCTGGGACTGTGGCTAGACACTGCAGGAGAACCAGTTGGAGCAGAGGGGTAAGGTAAGGATTTTCTTAACACTATACAGTGGGGCCAGCAGTGGGGAAAATTTTAGTTTTGGGGTAAAAATGCCCTTTAAGCTCATTGGACAGATTGGAGCGTCCTTACCAGCATATTTCCAGTGAGCTCCTGCATGCTAAGGAAATGCGGAAATAAAAACCACAGCAAAATAATCACCGTTATGCTGTGTATAAAAGGTATAGTGAAATATGCCCTCATTTCATTCAATGCTTGTAAAACACGAACAGAAATAAAGTCATTAGAAATTACTATTCAATTTGCCATTTATGTTCATCATTTTAATGTTACTAAAGGGATCGCAATTATTATGCTCTGATATATGTCATGTTAAAATAAATTAACAGAGAGCATATTTTTTTCTGTACTGAATAAAAAGAAGCAGCTGGATAAGTATAAAGTTGTTTAAAAAGATTTATTGCAAATTTGTGTTTCATTTAAATGTTCCATAATTGGAATACAATAAAAATTTTAACAGAAGTTTTTTTTAACTGTGACAAGATATTAACTTTCAAATTTGTTTATACTAAACTTGTGATACCAAATTCATCTATAAAGAACATTTTGGAAAACACGGTGATATACGTCTTTTAACTGTTATTGAAAATTCCATGGGTTTATTAAATGGGATGAAATAGCAATTGGGAAAAAAGAAAATGGACTCTCTTTTAATCTAGCAAATATGCTTAAAGGGCATGTCCACCCTTAAAGGGCATGTCCATCCTTAAAGGGCATGTCCACCCTTAAAACAAAAATGGTGACTTGTTTGTTATCTGCCCACAACCGCAACTATTTTCCCCAGTTTATTATATGCATTTGTAACCAGATATTTATATTGATAACTTTTCTGGTGAAGGAAGAGAACTTAATTATGGGCAGAAAGTGCTATCATGTTTCTACAAAACCCCCACGAACACTGTTGATTAAACAATTACTTTTTAATATACTTAATAATAAATTATAAATAAGCATGCAATAATTTATAACAACTTAACACATAAAGTGTAAAGAAGTATCAAATGTCACAATGGCTATGTACTAATGGGTAAGATTGCCGTGGCTGACAATTTTCATCTGATTTTTTTTTCTTTTCAAAATCTGATGAAAACTAGATTGGAAATGCCAGTAAATTATGCTTAATAGTGTGGTCTTAAGGTCCACATACACGCCCAATACTTTTGATGACGAACTACCCCAAGCGCAGAGCAGACGTGCAATGAACATGTTTTCGGCCGATTATTGCATGTATGCATTTGGTCGGGTATCGTTCGCAGATCCGCCATGGCGGATTGATGAATGACCGAATGCATACACATGGCCGTTGGTCGAACGTCTGCCCTGCACTCGTGGGATGTTCGTCATCCGAAGTATCGGACATGTGTATGAGGCTTTACAAGTACTGCGTTAATCCCATCAGAAAGTCAACTAATCAGTTTCTCAATCTGTTGGAATGTGGAAAACAGAAATGAATAAGAAAAACAGAGTGGAAAAAGGGGAAGGGATTGATGAAGAGCAAATGAAAATGTATTTAATCAAACCAGACATGATTTAAAATATGATAGAAGGCTGACAATACAGGTGACGGACAGGTAAAGCGTAATTAATAAGTAGAAATAGATGGAAGATATGGGAGGAAGGATAAAAGCAGACTTAATTTGGTGCTGGAACCATATTTGATAGTAATATTTTTATTTCTTATACAATTAGAAATAAGTATAAGTTGTCGATCTGCAATTATTGGATTCATTCATAGTGGCATGACTGGGAAAATGAACAGAACTTCCAGGAGGAGAGGGAGGGTAAATTGTGTATAATTTACCCTTTAGTAACCTAGTTCCCTTAGTACCCAGAGCTTACATCAGCATTTTGGGAACAGAGGAACAACCATAAATCTAACAAGCAATATATCTTATTTAAAAGGCTGTAGAATCATGAGGATAAGGTCCACATATTGTTTATAAAAGTCCAATAGCCAACACGTCAGTTATGATGTATTACATCACTTACACAGATGATTTGTTTCCATGTGGGTAGCTCTACCTTGAAGATGACCACACATGCTGAATCTGTATAGTATGATTAGGCACTTTTCAATCAACTAGACTAATCACTGCACAGTGTGTGGACCAAAATACAGATTTTATGAATGGTCATATTGACTTTTGTGGAGATGTTAACTTCATCTTCAACTATCATATTCAATGACTTTACCATCTGTTAGAGATATATTATGGAATTATTAAAATAGTAAAAATTTAATTATATTTCATCTATTTTATTGACATATAGATCAAGATACGGAAGAGGAGACACCTGGAACAATGTCTTATTTAACATTAAAGGAACTGTAAACTCAATATTTGAAGTCTTTGCCCTCCGTTTGTATTATTCACAGGGAGGTGAGAACGCTTATTCTCACCTCCCTGTGAATAATATTTTGCTCAGGGGACCTGGAACTTACCTTCGCTCCACTCCTCTCGCAGCCGCTTCTTCACAGCGCAGCTGTTCTATTCCGATCGCGCGCCCTATCTTAGGTACATGCGCGCATCGGACTAATATATGGCGTGCAGTCTGGTAAAAAAAAAAAAAAAAAAAAAAAAAAAAAAAAGTGGAGCGGAGCGAAGGTAAGTTCCCGGTCCCCTGAGCAAAATATTATTCACAGGGAGGTGAGAATAAGCGTTCTCACCTCCCTGTGAATAATACAAACGGAGGGCAAAAACTTCAAATATTTGATTATATGGGTTTACAGTTCCTTTAAGTTTCATAGTTTATGGGAAATCTGACTCAGATGTAGTTGGGGGGCTGACATAATTTAATTCAACTGCAATTACCAGTCTTTCTCTGTCGTTCTCAGTGCTAGATACCTAGCTCCAGTGGCAGTTTTAGAATAGGATTTCTTAATTATAATATGAAAGGAATTTCTTCTATTGCTGTAACATATTGCATCAGTACAGTAGTCTAATTAGGCAATTAAAATCTTTTGTTCACCAACAAATCATATGCCCAAAAAAGAGCTTTCTGCAGATTTGGAAGGTTTTTTTTTTCTACAGTAAAATGGTAAAACTTTTAAACTGTCTTCCAAATGTTACAGTACTGCCAGGTTCATGGATAGTTTCAAGTAATGACTGAATGTATTTTAGAATTAAACAAAAGTAAAAATAACTGTAATAACATATGTCAAATTCTTGTTCATCCAGAAATTGTATCCAATTGCCATTTAAGGTCAGGAAGAAAATCTCCCTTTAGGCTGGGGACACACGGGCAGATTTTTTGGCCCAATTTATTTATACTTCCGTGTATCGGTCGGTTGGGCCGAAAAATCTGTGCTGCTTTCGTCCGCAGCTGCGAACAATGTTGGTCACCCTTTCATCTGGATTGGACGAATGGGCAATCGGCCATGTTGGTAAATTACAGTCAATCATGCGGCTCCCTATGGGACCGCACGATCGGGCACACAAACTGTCGGCCGTGGCCACTATTGCTGTGACTGACTGACATTTGCCCTGGCCGAGTGCTCGCATGTAGTGAACGCTTGGTCGGGGCAAATAGCCTATGACTGAGGGTAGGGTCCCGCCCGAAACGCGACAGGCGTCTCTATTGTGGATGTTACATCCGCATAGTTCATTTTAGATCCTTGCTGTTTTTGAAGGAGTGTGCACCTGCCTTTATCCTATAAAAGCGGGGCAAATAGTCCCCCTCATGTGTGCCCAGCCTTAAACTAGATTTATTTTTGAATGAACTGTTAGGCAGGCATCATGGGTAGGGTAAAAATATTGTAATTATTGTCCAAATGTCTTTTATCCACTATTATATTACTAGAGCAAATTCTGATGTGTAAACTAGACACGTCATCACATTCTAACAATTACCGTATATACTCGAGTATAAGCCGAGGTTTTTAGGTTTAAAAATTAACCTAAAACCTTGACTCGGCTTATACTCGAGTCACAAGGAACTTACCTTCAATCCAGAGGCAGCCGCGAGTCCGGCCGGCAGTTCCCAGTAGTTCTTCGCGGTTGCGGGATGACGTCATCGCGCAGCCGCGAAGCAGTAATGGGAACTGCCGGCGGACTCGCGGCGCTGCTTCTGGATTGCAGAGAGAGGAAGACTGAAGACCAGGTACGGTAAGTGAGCTGGGGGGGGTACTGGGGGGAGGGTGGGTGGGGGGACAGTATGCCATGCAGACACCCACATTACCTTTTACTATAGGTGGTTGGAAACTACAACTCCCAGCAACCAAGCATGCTGGAGTTGTAGTTTCCAAACATCTACAGTGGAAAGGTATTAGGGTTGGGGACAGTATGCCATACAGTAACCCCAATACCTTTCTACTATAGGTGGTTGGAAACACAACTCCCAGAACCAAGCATGCTGGGAGTTGTAGTTTCCAAACATCTACAGTGGAAAGGTATTAGGGTTACTGTATACCATCGGCCTTAAACTCGGGTCAATCATCTTTTCTAATTTTTGAGGCAAAAATGGGTGCCTCGGCTTATACTCGAGTCGGCTTATACTCGAGTATATACGGTATATGGAATATGAAAATTGCATATAGTTAGTCATAGCACATATCACATGAAACACAGCTCAAAGCTGCGCAGCCTCTGATAAATAGGCTTGCGGCGGCTGCACAAGTGTCTTTATCAATACTTAATACTCACTCTCTGTTTGCGTGATATTTAACCCATTAAAAGAGAACTGTGGCTGTGCAGCACACCTCCATAAATCCCTCTTACAGGGTGCTGCGGCAATATTTGACACTGTAAACTTTATTAGTTTATGAATAAAATAAATAAGTATATTTTCATTTGGGAAATGGTGAATGGATAATTATAGCAAAGTATACAGTATATAATGAAACCTCAATACAAACCATAGATAACTATAAATACGGAAAGAGTTCCCTAGTGAAAGAATCCATCAATAACCACAAAGATTAAGTACAGTGTGACACAATGAAAAATTCTTTCATTAACATGACAATCCAATATATCCATGAATACATGCAGCCGTTAACAAGAAAAGTTTATATACTTTATACTTTGAAAGGAAGTATTTAGGAAAACTTTTACTCTTCTTAGTTTAAATGTGTTAAAGGATTGTAATACATAATTGTATAGACTGTTTGCTAATATCCAATATAAAACTGAAATATCCTCCTCTGTGCAAAAATAATAACTCATTCCAAAACCAAATAATACAATAATACTGTATATAATAACATTTATGGCAAGCTGAGCTATTTAAAGAATTATTCACACTGGTTTGAAATATTTAAACAGGATCAATCACAAGACACCAACTAACTCATTTAAAATGGAGATTTTTCATGAAAATGAAAATGTACGGGGAATAAAAGAAAATGTACAACCCCAGCGGTCTAGAATTAAGACCGGACTCTTGAACAATTATAATACGCAATGTAATGTATTGCTATTTATAATAAAGTTTAAAACAGGAGACATGAATTTGAAAAATGTGACATGGAATAATTTATGTAGCCGGCCTTTCTTGCCGCATTTCAGAGATATTTTAATTAGTTCTTTGTACTATTCAAGGGAACTGGAATGGGTAATATATTATGAATTACGTTTGTTCTGTCAGAGAAATCCTGTATAATAATGCTGTAAGTTTGCCTAGCAGTATAGGTTTGCAGGGTCATGGATCAAGATTTTCACAGATCAATTCAAGGAGCTGTAAAATATTTGGCTTGTGAGAACTTTTCATTATTAGAGGCCCACTTCTCTCCTACAGCCAGGTCAGATAATACACTAATTTGACTTATATGAGGAAATAATAAGTGCAAGAAAAATAAGGGAAACCACAAATTAACCGTTTGATCCTTTGTGAATTATACTGGGCAGGTTAATTTTCCCCCTTTCCACCAGAGCCAAGAAAAAACAGTAAAATCTGTAGAGTAGTAAGCTTATTATTTATCAGACCTTTTTTTATTAGTACATTGTGAACATAGGCAATACTTGGCTATGGGGGAAAGATTGCACATAAAAACTGAAAATTGGTAAGCTATACATGCAGCTTTAGAAACGTGAATCCTCACTGTTATGAGTCTAGTGACTTTGAGGTGTTACTTGAAACGGCACGCATTCAGACTTAAGGCTCGTACACATGTGCAGTTGTGGGTCCTGACCCGCGACACACGATGTGTACGAACGACCGTTTCGGGCGATAATCGGCCCGTGTGTAAGCGCTTTATCGGACAAAATGGTCGTTCATTCGGAAATCCGCCAAGTTGGTTGTTCAACAATCCCCGAACGAATAACCATTTCAGCCAAAAAAGTGCCCACACATGGGCCGATTATCGCCCGAAACGGTCCTTTGTACACATTGTGCATCGGTTGGGACCCGCGATCGCACATGTGTAGGAACTACCGTTTTGGGCGATAATCGGCCTGAGTGTAGGTGCTTTATCGTGCGAAATGGTCATTCGTTCGGAAATCCGCCAAGTTGGTCGTTCAACAATCCCCGAACGAATGACAATTTTGGCCAAAAAAGTGCCCACACATCCGCCGATTATCGCCCGAAACGTTCCTTTGTACACATTGTTCATCGATTGGGACCTGCGATCGCACGTGTGTATGAGCATTAAAGCTGGCCATACACAAGACAGACATTAGATAGATTTGAGATATTTATCTTATGTCCAAAGACCACATTTTACAAGCAGCAGTTTTTATGTTGAGATATATCTGACCCATTTGTTTTGTGATCTCAAAGTGATTGTATGAAAGAATGGGCAAGGCGGTTCTAGATAGATTGGACATTTATCTTATGAAAGATTGGACATCTGTCTAATGTGTATGGGCACCTTTATTGAAGACGTGCTAAAAAATGCTTGAACTGTTAATTTGCCTCAACCAATCAGCTTATACAATTTTGCTGGCCTTTGCTACATTACAAAAATCTTTAATAACATTCAAACAGCTTTAAAGGGCGTGTTCACAGTCAGCAAAATTGCCTCCACACACCAAAGGAGAAAAAATCCAGCAGACTTTCTCTATTGTAAAAAACTTATTTATTTCACTGAACACTTTTGATACGAGTGCAAATCTATATACAATGGTTAAAGGGCATGTCCTCCCCCAAACCTATAATTTCCCCCACTACTGGCCCCAATATGTCGTGCATAAAAATCCTTACCTCACATCCCAGCTCCAAATGGTTCTCCTGCAATGTTCCCCCAAAGTCCCAAAAACTGGCCACCAGGAGCCTGGCAGAGTCCATATAGGACTCTGCCTCCTGTCTCTCCTCCGGGAGAATGTGCAGTAAAGCCCTCCCCCCCATCCCTCTCCCTTCCATTTTGGTCTCCCTCCCATTTTGGTCTCCCTCCCCCTATCATAAATCCCTTTTTATATGTTGTAGGGCTTCCTCCCCCAGTCCCAACCTCTATTTTATTTTAATTGTCAGAAAGTCCCCCGATCTTTACTTACTTTCCCTCTATCCTCCGCCGTTCTGAACTGCTGGCAGCCGCGTCCCTAATTGGCTGCCTCTCAGCCAATCACAGATGCCAGTAGTAGCACGTGTATATGCAATTGGTCGGGGATTGTTTGTTGATCCACCATGTTATATGCGCTTGATGGTCGGGGGTCTGTCATCAAATCGGATGTTTGTAAGAAGCTTTAGTCATATACTCAAAGAAGTGAACAACCCTCCAGTTACTTACTAATTAATTACTAATTAATTGGTTAATTAAAAACTGCTTAAATGAACCCATTGTGTGGTCATTTTATTAAAGGGATATATCTCTATTATATTGTACATCTTTAAAGGGAGAAATACCAGTTATTACATTTATATAAATACACTATTGTACACTGTCCCCTGAAATCCCTTACTGGCTGCTTCACAACTCTTGATGTGATATGGTGTGGCTGTGATATCATCATCATAGCTGACGGCTGATACTGGAAAGCTGCAGTACTGAAGGATAAGTGCTGATAAAGCATTGGGTCTATAAGTCCTTTCAGGAGCATTCTAGGAAAATGTTGGGAGAGAGGGTCATAAACATACATGTAAGGCTGGGTACACGGGTTACTAGCAAGTGCTCGGTCGGGACAAATGACTGTTGGCCGCGGCAACAGTGGGAACCGCATGATCGGCCGTAATTTACCAATGGGCCCAGATCGCCTGTTCGTTTGATCTGGACAGACAGGTGACTAAGCTTGGTCGTGGCCGTCCGCACACATGGTAAGGTTTTTTTGGCCGACCAACCGATACATGGCCGAAAATATCTTACCCTGTGTACTCAGCTTTAAATATAAATTTTGGGGTGGACATGCACTTAAATGCAAAAATAGGATATTATTTCTGTTTCCATTCAGGAAAAGGTTAATTTGTAAATTCCATTCTTGATTAGACATGGACTCTAATAAATCTTGAGCAATACTGGGCAGGAAACCAAACTAATGTTGGCAGGCCTCAAAAGTGCACCACCAAGCAGGGACCCATCTCACAAAAAAAGGAAAAAAAAATATTTGGATCATTTTCAGGAATACTGAAAACTTTTTTCTCACCCTGGTTTAATGATTTCAGTAGGAAAGAAACCAAATACAGCTGACTTAATTTTGTCTGCAGTTTTGACTGTGAAATGTATCCGTTGAAACTGTTAATTTACAGTATTACAGTGTATACCTGCTTTAGAGTTTACTGTATATTGTCCATGTTTATTGGACTTAGAGTAAATGGTTTATTGCTTTAGTATTCCTTCTGATTCCTGAGAAACAGCCTGTCAGTGTTAGAAATGTCTTCTAGTAAGAGCTTCTGATATCACTGCAGTTCCCTCTCATTCCTTTAACCAGTGGAGTAATTTCATTCTTACTCCTGTCCTACTTTATGTTTCTCTGCCTCAACCATTTCTGACATTAATACAAAGAGGGGACTGATGGAAAGCAAGAAAACATTTTTTTCTGTGCATGTTCTCAACCTAGTTTATGCCATGCAGTAGTTACACCTTTGAAGTGAAACCCTGTAATATTTGTTCTGACAACATATTCAATAATAATTAAAAACAAAGAATTCCAAAGGCATGAAATAATTTACAATTTTTGGAGATTGATGTTTATAATAAAAGAAAAATCCTGCAGTTAAAGGGCATGTCCACCCCCAAAACTAACTTTCTATATTTATTTGACCCAAATAAGTGCTCCAAAACAAACTTTACAGCATGTAAATCGGTCCAGTGGTTCACAAAGTACAGAACTGTGTAGCTGGCTTAATCCTGCAGCATGGACCAATACAGTGATGAACAGAGACAGGGTTCATTACCTTGCCTCTGTTCTTTTCATGTTCTTGAACATGTCTGTTAACATCCAGCAGTGAGAACAGAGGAAGTTGCATCAGTAATGATCTGACCCCTGGATCCCGCCCTCTTTTCCCTCTCAACCAATTGCAGCTGTAAGTTATGTGTACAGAAGAAATCCAGGATCAACATGCTGCAGCACACACACACATATACACACACACACACACACACACCCCTCCGTGAATGCTGGGTTCTGATTGGCTTCCGTCCGGCAAGGAAGAATTTTTTAAAAAAAATGTTTTAAGCTGCAGCTCAGGGTCACCTAAAGAGGAAGTGGAGCGGAAGTGCAGCCTGATATATATCTCATTAAATATCGGGCAAAGCAAATGATTTTTAGAAAAATGAACATGGCGTTTGAGATTGGTGCTATTATATAAAGAACATATAAAAAAGTTTTTTTTTGGGTGGACATACCCTTTAAGAACTTAATAGAATCTCTTTGGAAAAACTCCTGTTTTTCCTGCTTAAAAAAAGAAAGTAATAGACATTTCCAATAATGGCTCATTAAAGAGTCTTTTAAAATGTCACAAGAGGTGATTTAGGAAGACACAATAAAAAAGGGGAAATGTTATTCTGCTCAATATTTAAAAGGGGCAGCATCCTCAGGTGAATTATGAAGAATTAGGCCTCTCCAGTGTCATCAGCAACATTTCTAAAGGTTAATCACTTTTCACTATGATTTCCATCTTGAAAAGGCAATAGACATATCAATCGATAATAACTAGATTTATGTGAATTTCATTAAAAAAAGAAAAGGTTTAAGCTATTCAGATTACATTTGACAGTCTACACTACTACACTGCTGTTTCAAAATCCTTTAATTGCATTTTTAAATAAAACAACTTTTGTAGTTTTTCTTAATCTTTTAGTCAATATCAGGACCAAAGTCCTTTAACTGGCACAGAACAATTAATACTTTAGGAAAAAGGTCATCCCAGCTGTCACTCAGAGGAAGAAAGAGTACTTATTCTCACAACCATGTGGTATGTTTTATTTTCCTGAACAGAATGTGGAGGAGAAAGGAATTGAAGAGTGGATATGGAAATAATTTAAAAACAAGTAAAATATTAGATCAGTACTACTCGTGAACAAATATGGTAAATATAGTGACCAATGGCAGCTCCAGTTTAAGAGTAAAGAATTAGCACAGTGACCATTAACCCAATTATTACTGCATAGGAGTATGAGAATCAGCACAGTAACCATAATCACCAACATAACCACATAATGTATATATTTGTATATATACGGTATATACCTACCCCCACATACCACATAGCAGATTGAGAAACTGCACAGTGATCATTAAGCCCCACATTTTCACTTTAAATTCTACATAGTCCCCGAGATATAAGCCTTTGAATATGCTGTGATTTGTAGGAGCTGCTACACCTCATCTGTCACTCAAAGGCACACACCCACACAATCCAAAGCTCCCCTGCAGTACTGTCACACACTCTCTCACCCACACTATGTGCAACATATAGTCAAATGCTGTAGTGCTAAACACAATCAATAATTTTTTTTTTCTACAGTAAAATGGTAAAACTTTTAAACTGTCTTCCAAATGTTACAGTACTGCCAGTTCATGGATAGTTTCAAGTAATGACTGAATGTATTTTAGAATTAAACAAAAGTAAAATAACTGTAATAACATATGTCAAATTCTTGTTCATCCAGAAATTGTATCCAATTGCCATTTAAGGTCAGGAAGAAAATCTCCCTTTAGGCTGGGGACACACGGGCAGATTTTTTGGCCCAATTTATTTATACTTCCGTGTATCGGTCGGTTGGGCCGAAAAATCTGTGCTGCTTTCGTCCGCAGCTGCGAACAATGTTGTCACCTTTCATCTGGATTGGACGAATGGGCAATCGGCCATGTTGGTAAATTACAGTCAATCATGCGGCTCCCTATGGGACCGCACGATCGGGCACACAAACTGTCGGCCGTGGCCACTATTGCTGTGACTGACTGACATTTGCCCTGGCCGAGTGCTCGCATGTAGTGAACGCTTGGTCAGGGCAAATAGCCTATGACTGAGGGTAGGGTCCCGCCCGAAACGCGACAGGCGTCTCTATTGTGGATGTTACATCCGCATAGTTCATTTTAGATCCTGCTGTTTTGAAGGAGTGTGCACCTGCCTTTCTCCTATAAGCGGGGCAAATAGTCCCCCTCATGTGTGCCCAGCCTTAAACTAGATTTATTTTTGAATGAACTGTTAGGCAGGCATCATGGGTAGGGTAAAAAATTTGTAATTATTGTCCAAATGTCTTTTATCCACTATTATATTACTAGAGCAATCTGATGTGTAAACTAGACACGTCATCACTTCTAACAATTACCGTATATACTCGAGTATAACCGAGGTTTTTAGTTTAAAAATTAACCTAAAAACCTTGACTCGCTTATACTCGAGTCACAAGGAACTTACCTTCAATCCAGAGGCAGCCGCGTCCGGCCGGCAGTTCCCAGTAGTTCTTCGCGGTTGCGGGATACGTCATCCGCGAAGCGCAGAGTAATGGGAACTGCCGGCCGGACTCGCGGCTGCTTCTGGATTGCAGAGAGAGGAGACTGAAGACCAGGTACGGGTAAGTGAGCTGGGGGGGGTACTGGGGGGGAGGGCTGGGGGGACAGTATGCCATGCAGACACCCACATTACCTTTTTACTATAGGTGGTTGGAAACTACAACTCCCAGCAACCAAGCATGCTGGGATTGTAGTTTCCAAACATCTACAGTGGAAAGGTATTAGGGTTGGGGACAGTATGCCATACAGTAACCCCAATACCTTTCACTATAGGTGGTTGGAAACTACACTCCCAGCAACCAAGCATGCTGGGAGTTGTTTTCCAAACATCTACAGTGGAAAGGTATTAGGGTTACTGTATACCCTCGGCTTAAACTCGGGTCAATCATCTTTTCTAATTTTTGAGGCAAAAATGGGTGCCTCGGCTTATACTCGAGTCGGCTTAACTCGAGTATATACGGTATATGGAATATGAAAATTGCATATAGTTAGTCATAGCACATATCACATGAAACACAGCTCAAGCTGCGCACCTCTGATAAATGGCTTGCGGCGGCTGCACAAGTGTCTTTATCAATACTTAATACTCACTCTCTGTTTGCGTGATATTTAACCCATTAAAAGAGAACTGTGGCTGTGCAGCACACCTCCATAAATCCCTCTTACAGGGTGCTGCGGCAATATTTGACACTGTAAACTTTATTAGTTTATGAATAAAATAAATAAGTATATTTTCATTTGGGAAATGGTGAATGGATAATTATAGCAAAGTATACAGTATTAATGAAACCTCAATCCAAACCATAGATAACTATAAATACGGAAAGAGTTCCCTAGTGAAGAAATCCATCAATAACCACAAAGATTAAGTACAGTGTGACACAATGAAAAATTCTTTCATTAACATGACAATCCAATATATCCATGAATACATGCAGCCGTTAACAAGAAAAGTTTATACTTTGAAAGGAAGTATTTAGGAAAACTTTTACTCTTCTTAGTTTAAATGTGTTAAAGGATTGTATACTAATTGTATAGACTGTTTGCTAATATCCAATATAAAACTGAAATTACCTCCTCTGTGCAAAAATAATAACTCATTCCAAAACCAAATAATACAATAATCGGTATATAATAACATTTATGGCAAGCTGAGCTATTTAAAGAATTATTCACACTGGTTTGAAATATTTAAACAGATCAATCACAAGACACCAACTACTCATTTAAAATGGAGATTTTTCATGAAAATGAAAATGTACGGGGAATAAAAGAAAATGTACAACCCCAGCGGTCTAGAATTAAGACCGGACCTCTTGAACATTATAATACGCAATGTAATGTATTGCTATTTATAATAAAGTTTAAAACAGGAGACATGAATTTGAAAATGTGACATGGAATAATTTATGTAGCCGGCCTTTCTTGCCGCATTTCAGAGATATTTTAATTAGTTCTTTGTACTATTCAAGGGAACTGGAATGGGTAATATATTATGAATTACGTTTGTTCTGTCAGAGAAATCCTGTTAAATAATGCTGTAAGTTTTGCCTAGCAGTATAGGTTTGCAGGGTCTGGATCAAGATTTTCACAGATCATCAAGAGCTGTAAAATATTTGGCTTGTGAGAACTTTTCATTATTAGAGGCCCATTCTCTCCTACAGCCAGGTCAGATAATACACTAATTTGACTTATATGAGGAAATATAAGTGCAAGAAAAATAAGGGAAACCACAAATTAACCGTTTGATCCTTTGTGAATATACTGGGCAGGTTAATTTTCCCCCTTCCACCAGAGCCAAGAAAAAACAGTAAAATCTGTAGAGTAGTAAGCTATTTATCAACCTTTTTTTATTAGTACATTGTGAACATAGGCAATACTTGGCTATGGGGGAAAATTGCACATAAAACTGAAAATTGGTAGCTATACATGCAGCTTTAGAAACGTGAATCCTCACTGTTATGAGTCTAGTGACTTTGAGGTGTTACTTGAAACGGCACGCATTCAGACTTAAGGCTCGTACACACGTGCAGTTGCGGTCCTGACCCGCGACACACGATGTGTACGAACGACCGTTTCGGGCGATAATCGGCCCGTGTGTAAGCGCTTTATCGGACAAATGGTCTTCGTTCATTCGAAATCCGCCAAGTTGGTTGTTCAACAATCCCCGAACAATACCCATTCAGCCAAAAAGTGCCCACACATGGGCCGATTATCGCCCGAAACGGTCCTTTGTACACATTGTGCATCGGTTGGGACCCGCAATCGCACATGTGTAGGAACTACCGTTTTGGGCGATAATCGGCCTAGTGTAGGTGCTTTATCGTGCGAAATGGTCATCGTTCGGAAATCCGCCAAGTGGGTCGTTCAACAATCCCCGAACGAATGACAATTTTGGCCAAAAAAGTGCCCACACATCCGCCGATTATCGCCCGAAACGTTCCTTGTACACATTGTTCATCGATTGGGACCTGCGATCGCACGTGTGTATGAGCATTAAAGCTGGCCATACACAAGACAGAACATTAGATAGATTTGAGATATTTATCTTATGTCCAAAGACCACATTTTACAAGCAGCAGTTTTTATGTTGAGATATATCTGACCCATTTGTTTTGTGATCTCAAAGTGATTGTATGAAAGAATGGCGCAGCGGTTCTAGATAGATTGGACATTTATCTATGAAAGATTGGACATCTGTCTAATGTGTATGGGCACCTTTATTAAAGACGTGCTAAAAATGCTTGAACTGTTAATTTGCCTCAACCAATCAGCTTATACAATTTTCTTGGCCTTTGCTACATTACAAAAATCTTTAATAACATTCAAACAGCTTTAAAGGCGGTGTTCACAGTCAGCAAAATTGCCTCCACACACCAAAGGAGAAAAAATCCCAGCAGACTTTCTCTATTGTAAAAAACTTATTTATTTCACTGAACACTTTTGATACGAGTGCAAATCTATATACAATGGTTAAAGGGCATGTCCTCCCCCAAACCTATAATTTCCCCCACTACTGGCCCCAATATGTCGTGCAAAAAAAATCCTTACCTCACATCCCAGCTCCAAATGGTTCTCCTGCAATGTTCCCCCAAAGTCCCAAAAACTGGCCACCAGGAGCCTGGCAGAGTCCATATAGGACTCTGCCTCCTGTCTCTCCTCGGGAGAATGTGCAGTAAAGCCCTCCCCCCATCCCTCTCCCTTCCATTGGTCTCCCTCCCATTTTGGTCTCCCCTCCCCCTAGCATAAATCCCTTTGTTGTAGGGCTTCCTCCCCCCAGTCCCAACCTCTATTTTATTTTAATTGTCAGAAAGTCCCCCGATCTTTACTTACTTTCCCTCTATCCTCCGCCGTTCTGAACTGCTGGGCAGCCGCGTCCCTAATTGGCTGCCTCTCAGCCAATCACAGATGCCAGTAGTAGCACGTGTATATGCAATTGGTCGGGGATTGTTTGTTATCCCCCATGTTATATTGCGCTTGATGGTCGGGGGTCTGTCATCAAATCGGATGTCTGTAAGAACTTTAGTCATATACTCAAAGAAGTGAACAACCCTCCAGTTACTTACTAATTAATTACTAATTAATTGGTTAATTAAAAACTGCTTAAATGAACCCATTGTGTGGTCATTTATTAAAGGGATAATCTCTATTATATTGTACATCTTAAAGGGAGAAACCAGTTATTACATTTATATAAAACACAATTGTACACTGTCCCCTGAAATCCCTTACTGGCTGCTTCACAACTCTTGATGTGATATGGTGTGGCTGTGATATCATCATCATAGCTGACGGCTGAAACTGGAAAGCTGCAGTACTGAAGGATAAGTGCTGATAAAGCTTGGGTCTATAGTCCTTTCAGGAGCATTCTAGGAAA
Source organism: Hymenochirus boettgeri (assembly GCA_019447015.1). NCBI lineage: Eukaryota > Metazoa > Chordata > Amphibia > Anura > Pipidae > Hymenochirus > Hymenochirus boettgeri. Next base: position 143,434,266 of record CM033469.1, on the reverse strand, counting down.
ATGTTGGGAGAGAGGTCATAAACATACAGTATGGCTGGGTACACGGGTTACTAGCAAGTGCTCGGTCGGGACAATGACTGTTGGCCGCGGCAACAGTGGGAACCGCATGATCGGCCGTAATTTACCAATGGGCCCAGATCGCCTGTTCGTTTGATCTGGACAGACAGTGACTAAGCTTGGTCGTGCCGTCCGCACACATGGTAAGGTTTTTTTGGCCGACCAACCGATACATGGCCGAAAATATCTTACCCTGTGTACTCAGCTTTAAATATAAATTTTGGGGTGGACATGCACTAAAAATGCAAAAATGGATATTATTTCTGTTTCCATTCGAAAAGGTTAATTTGTAAATTCCATTCTTGATTAGACATGGACTCTAATAAATCTTGAGCAATACTGGGCAGGAAACCAAACTAATGTTGGCAGGCCTCAAAAGTGCACCACCAAGCAGGGACCCATCTCACAAAAAAAGGAAAAAAAAATATTTGGATCATTTTCAGGAATACTGAAACTTTTTTCTCACCCTGGTTTAATGATTTCAGTAGGAAAGAAACCAAATACAGCTGACTTAATTTTGTCTGCAGTTTTGACTGTGAAATGTATCCGTTGAAACTGTTAATTTACATATTACATGTATACCTGCTTTAGAGTTTACTGTATATTGTCCATGTTTATTGGACTTAGAGTAAATGGTTTATTGCTTAGTATTCCTTCTGATTCCTGAGAAACAGCCTGTCAGTGTTAGAAATGTCTTCTAGTAAGAGCTTCTGATATCACTGCAGTTCCCTCTCATCCTTTAACCAGTGGAGTAATTTCATTCTTACTCCTGTCCTACTTTATGTTTCTCTGCCTCAACCATTTCTGACATTAATACAAGAGGGGGACTGATGGAAAGCAAGAAAACATTTTTTTCTGTGCATGTTCTCAACCTAGTTTATGCCATGCAGTAGTTACACCTTTGAAGTGAAACCCTGTAATATTTGTTCTGACAACAATTCAATAATAATTAAAACAAAGAATTCCAAAGGCATGAAATAATTACAATTTTTGGAGATTGATGTTTATAATAAAAGAAAAATCCTGCAGTTAAAGGGCATTGTCCACCCCCAAAACTAACTTTCTATATTTATTTGACCCAAATAAGTGCTCCAAAACAAACTTTACAGCATGTAAATCGGTCCAGTGGTTCAAAAGTTACAGACCTTGTAGCTGGCTTAATCCTACAACATGGACCAATACAGTAGATGAACAGAGACAGGGTTCATTACCTTGCCTCTGTTCTTTTCAGTGTTCTTGAACATGTCGTTAACATCCAGCAGTGAGAACAGAGGAAGTTGCATCAGTTGATCTGACCCCTGGATCCCGCCCTCTTTTCCCTCTCAACCAATTGCAGCTGTAAGTTATGTGTACAGAAGAAATCCAGGATCAACATGCTGCAGCACACACACACATACACACACACACACACCCACACCCCTCCGTGAATGCTGGGTTCTGAGTGCTCCGTCCGGCAAGGAAGAATTTTTAAAAAAAATGTTTTAAGCTGCAGCTCAGGGTCACCTAAAGAGGAAGTGGAGCGGAAGTGCAGCCTGATATATATCTCATTAAATATCGGGCAAAGCAAATGATTTTTAGAAAAATGAACATGGCGTTTGGGGGGGCTATTATATAAGAACATATAAAAAGTTTTTTTTTTGGGTGGACATACCCTTTAAGAACTTAATAGAATCTCTTTGGAAAAACTCCTGTTTTTCCTGCTTAAAAGAAAGTAATAGACATTTCCAATAATGGCTCATTAAAGAGTCTTTTAAAATGTCACACAGAGGTGATTTAGGAAGACACAATAAAAGGGGAAATGTTATTCTGCTCAATATTTAAAGGGGCAGCATCCTCAGGTGAATTATGAAGAATTAGGCCTCTCCAGTGTCATCAGCAACATTTCTAAAGGTAACACTTTTCACTATGATTTCCATCTTGAAAAGGCAATAGACATATCAATCGATAATAACTAGATTTATGTGTGAATTTCATTAAAAAAAGAAAAGGTTTAAGCTATTCAGATTACATTTGACAGTCTACACTACTACACTGCTGTTTCAAAATCCTTTAATTGCATTTTTAAATAAAAACAAGTTTTGTAGTTTTTCTTAATCTTTAGTCAATATCAGGACCAAAGTCCTTTAACTGGCACAGAACAATTAATACTTTAGGAAAAAGGTCATCCCAGCTGTCACTCGAGGAAGAAAGAGTACTTATTCTCACACCATGTGGTATGTTTTATTTTCCTGAACAGAATGTGGAGGAGAAAGAATTGAAGAGTGGATATGGAAATAATTTAAAAACAAGTAAAATATTAGATCAGTACTACTCGTGAACAAATATGGTAAATATAGTGACCAATGGCAGCTCCAGTTTAAGAGTAAAGAATTAGCACAGTGACCATTAACCCAATTATTACTGCATAGGAGTATAGAATCAGCACAGTAACCATAATCACCAACATAACCACATAATGTATATATTTGTATATATACGGTATATACCTACCCCCACATACCACATAGCAGATTGAGAAACTGCACAGTGATCATTAAGCCCCACATTTTCAGAAGTAGCACAGTGACCATTAATTCCCCCCAGAGGTTTGAGGAATTAAACTAGCACATCATTAAAGGGCATGTCCACCCCCAAAACAACTTCTATATTTATTTGGCCCAAATAGGTGCTCCAAAACAAACTTTACAGCACGTAAATCGGTCCAGTGGTTCAAAAGTGACAGACCTTTGTAGCTGGCTTAATCCTGCAGCACGGACCAATACAGTGATGAACAGAGACAGGTTATGTTACCTTGCCTCTGTTCTTTTAATGTTCTTGAGCATGTCTGTTAACATCCAGCAGTGAGAACAGAGGAAGTTGCATTAGTAATGATCTGACCCCTGGATCCTGCCCTCTTTTCCCAATGAACCAATCGCAGCTGTAAAGTTATGTAAACAGAAGAAATCCAGGATTAACATGTTCCAGCCTGCCGGCTTCGAGAGAGACGCACGTACGCACACACACACACACACACACACACACACACACACACACCTCTCCGTGAATGCTGGGTTCCGATTGGCGTCCGGCAAGGAAGAATCTTTTTTTTTTTTGTCTAAGCTGCAGCGCGGGGTCAGCTTAAGAGGAAGTGGAGCAGAAGTGCAGCCTGATATATATATCATAAATATCGGGCAAAGCAAATGATTTTTAGAAAAATGAACATGGCGTTTGAGGTTGGTGCTATTATATAAAGAACATAAAAAAAGTTTATTTTTTGGGTGGACATACCCTTTAACTACTTCCCAAGCCACTGGAAATGTAAACATATGCCACACACCTGTGAAATGGGAATCTATATTCTACTATATCACTAGTAGAATTCTAATGTAGATTTCCTATGCACATCCACAGGGATGGGTGCAGATCCTTCCCACCCTTACCCCAAAGGGTAAATAAACCCAATAGGCTAAAAGTTCATGGAAGGTTGTACACCAATAAAGGGAACAAAAACTTTAATTGAACCCTCAACACATCAAGCACACAACGTTTTCATCAGGTGAAGGGTGAGGAGCCCCCGAAACGTTGTGTGTTTGATGTGTTGATGGTTCACCTACGTCCAGAAGATTAAGATTTGGCCAAATTGAAATCATACATCACAAATCTTTTAGGATTACAGTATTGCAGCATAATGGCGGAAGAAGGATGTTTAGGAAGGTGTCAAAACCCAGATGACACCAAGAAGCTGCAGCTTTACATAGGATTGAGCATTTAAGGTTACCAATGACCACATGCTGATCATCCGAACCTAGCCTTATTGAAGCTGCATTCCAGTTAGCTGAACCTGTTGAGAAGACTCCGCAGGGAGATTCAATAAAAGCTCTTATCATTAAAGGGCAATTATGTGAGAAAATTGTTTTTTTTTTTATTTCTTCTAATGTATCCTATAAGTCATCCCATCCCAGGGTACCTTTAGTTTCTTTAAATCTACATAGTCCCCGAGATATAAGCCTTTGAATATGCTGTGATTTGTAGGAGCTGACACCTCACTGTCACTCAAAGGCACACACCACCACAATCCAAAGCTCCCCTGCAGTACTGTCACCACTCTCTCACCCACACTATGTGCAACATATAGTCAAATGCTGTATTGCTAAACACAATCAATAAACCATTAACCAGCAATATGAGCATAACACACTATAAAACAGCCCCTCCCCCCCAAAAAAAATCTTATATACATACAAAACCAGTGACTCAAATGGAACACTAATACAGTATATATAATACAGTAATACAGACTATATACCAACAAGACACACAGTGCAATCTATGAAATATATAGACTAAAGCAACTGAAATGTACACAGGACAAAAAGCAGTGTCACTGTGTTTGTGAAGGTCTCACTACAAGCTAGCTGTGTACACTGACTCTCTCTTCAGTGATTATGATCTCAGCTAAGCAGGGGGAAGATATGAACTTTAGGTAAAAATAAAATACAATTAGCAAAGTTAGAGAACAGGCAGAGTTCAGTAACTTACTGTAAAAATCTCAGCACCACTTGTCCTCCTCTCCCCCCTCTGCCCTCCCTTCAGCATATTGCTACTTTATTCCACACTTTGATTGCTTGCATCTATCTCTGGAAGGGAGGGGTCAACAGGATGTTAGCACTTCATTTAAAGTCCTTTCAACTGACAATGCTCGGACTCTGTATACAGCCCGTCACTGCTTGAGGGGAGTACAGAGAGGGGAGGGGGACTACACAGCTTGGTACAAACTTCTGCCAGTTGAAGAAACGAAGCCACACAGAAACATAAAGTAAGGCCAGCTTTATACAAGGGATCTTATACATTGTATACAGACAAAGTTTTTTTTTCACTATAGTTGCCCTTTAAGAATGGTGCTTAATTTGCCCCAACCAGTCAGATTTTATTTAACATTTGAAAGCTAACATCTGATTGGTTGGGGCAAAATTAGCACTTTTTTTAACAATAAGAACTTTTATTGAATAACCCTGTCTGTGTTTGTATTCTCACTGACAGCATTCACTAATTCTCTTCAAATGCTCTCTAAGTGATTATCTTGGAGAGAGCAATAGAATAATGAGAACTGTATTTTAAGTGCAGCTGTTTGGCAGTTCTGGCACCTTGAGGTCATTAGTATAAAGCTGGGTACACACAGTACCGATAAAGCCCCAATACCATTGGATCTGATGGTATCAGGGCTTTATCGTTGCTGTGTGTACCTTTGTTTTCTGAACGAGCGCGCGGATGCTGCGGTAGATTCCCTATAGGGAGCGGCCGAGGGAACACAGAGTCCCGAGCGTTCTCCCTATGCTGTGCATAGGGGGAGCGATCAGGACTGTGTGTAGCCCGATCATTTGAAGAGATCTTTCAGGTGGGTACCTAGCTTAAAGGTTCATACACACGTGCGATCACGGGTCCCGACCCACGAAGCACGTTGTGTAAGAACGTTCGTTTCGGACGATAATTGGCCTGTGTTTTGGGCCCTTTAACGGGCCAGTCGGGGATCGGCGAACGGCCGACTTGGCGGATCTCCGAACGAGCGTCCCTTTTGGCTGATAAAGGGCCCATACATGGGCCGATTATCGGCCAAAATGAACGTTCATACACATCGTGTGTCATGGGTCGGGACCCGCGATCGCACGTGTGTACAAACCTTAAGGAATGTCAATGTTAAATGGGATTAAACCAATGGGATAAAGAAACAATTGTTTCAATTTCAGCAATCTTTTTTGGGACAGGTAGGAACTGATCACATAGACAATAACAGAGACCAAACAGTAGCACAAATGGAAACTTATCATTCTTATGATTGTTGTCCTGGTACCAGTATTAACATGAACTGGGTTCCAGAAAGGAACAAGGATTTCTATTTCTATGTTGTTTTTAAACATGTAACAAAGGATAGAACAATGTTTACATTATGAGATACTATACATACCTATACCTCATACTGGTACTGTATATAGTCATGGGACTTCTTGGTAACTTTAATATCCTAATATTTTATAATAAAAAAAAATATCGAAGAAGCAAAAAATTATAATGATGGTATACTTTAATAATTGGCTTATTAAAAAGGGGGAGGGTATGAAGTTGCTAAAATGTTGTTGCAATGCACTAACTGCAGCCCATGACAACCATTTCAGGAATCCCTCCCTTGAAAATCCTGTGCTTGTTCTTGGGTGCAGCAGTACACATTCTGCCTACCTGCTGACTTATCTATTGGTTCCCAACAAGGCAATTCCCCAGGGTAGAAAAGCAAAGGTCAGTTAACCCTCTCTGATTCTATAACCAAGAGAGAATCTCTTGCCAAACACAGACAAGTCAGCTAGCTAATACATGTTGCTTTTATTAGCATATATACAACTAGGGAAATGGAAAAACAGGTGCCATTAAACAAATCCATTTGAAACCATGTTACCTGATTTTATAATGGGTTAGAATGGGTTTTCTTTTAGTAGAAGAACTGTGGGAGCACTCCATTGATCAGATAAGAATTATAGTTCTGTGGAAGTTCAACACATCCCAATGTACTGCTTACAGAACAAAACTTGATGGTTTCATTCATCTCTAGTAATGACCTTTAAAATATCACACTGCCAGCTCAATGGAGATTTTAAGCAAATACCTTGAATGGTCTGATAATGATGCAGTGAGTTCTTTGTTTGCAATCTGCAATAAAAAATTTTCATGCAGATGCCACTAGAATATATATTTATTTATTTATTGAGACATGTTATGTATGACTTCTGCACTCATCCAGCCAATTGTCCAGGTGCCACCAGAGTAACTCCATCAATTACACCCAATCAGTAAACAGTACATAGGTAATTCCCGAGCACACTGGTTTCTTTAATTCCAAATAATATACTTTATTTCGACATTTTAACAAACCTTAGTTCCTCTTCATCTGGCCAATAATCAGGATTTTTGTCCTGATGAAGATGAACTTAGTGTCGTCGAAACGTTGAAATAAAGTATATTGTTTGGAATTAAAAAAAACAGTGTGCCCAGGAATTACCTATGTATTTAATTAATTTATTTATTGTTAATTATCTACCAGGCCATTGCACCAAGCCGATAGCAGCTCTTAGTGCATTGCGAATAGGGTTTACCTATTCTGTATTAAAGAGCCATTATCAGCTCGATACATTGGTTGTGACAGTTGCGAGACACAATTTTTGCATAATGCTGCAACTGCTGTTAGTTGTGTATAAAATCTTTAAAAGTATCTTGCTTGCGCTTGGGGGTATGGGTAGGGGAAGGGTTAAAACAAGAAGGAAAAAATAAAAATAAATAGGTTAAGATCAAGATCTCTGTAAAAAAACGTTTAAAATGACACTTCCTTATTAAAATTCAACCACTCACTTGTGTCTATCCACCACTAGGGGTAATGTAGGCTTCATTCTGTGCTGTTCTGATGCTTGCTTGGTCTGTATAGTTCCCAAAAACCTCTGCACACAGGAATAAGGTTGCCAACAAACTTTATTATAGCAATTAAAACAATAAATACTTATTCCTGTGTGCAGAGGTTTTTGGGAACTATACAGACCAAGCAAGCATCAGAACAGCACAGAGTGAAGCCACATTACCCCTAGTGGTGGATAGACACAAGTGAGTGGTAATTTTATATATGGAAGTGTCATTTTAAACTGGTTTTTTCAGAGATCTTACATCTTACGATTTATTTATTTATTTTTACTTCTTGTTTTAACCCTTCCCCTACCCATACCCCCAAGCGCAAGCAAGATACTTTTAAAGATTTTATAAACAATTCAGTGGACAACTTGCAGTGCAGCCACCCTATTTAGGGAGACATTCCCTACCACACCATAACGCGGAAGTAACCCAATCTACTGCTGTTAGTTGTGCCCTAAAATCACGTTAACCTTTGGTACATAAATAGCAGATAGCAGCTCTCGGTAGATCGGCTCTCATAGTCGTGTACATATCTTACATTTGGGGTAAAAATTTCCTTAAACCTGACATTCTAAATTCTAGTATGTTACCCTTTTTACTTATATTTAATGTAATTTTAGTTTAAATCAGCAAAACATCTAGTTGCTTGCCTGTTCCTGCAAAATACAAATTATTTCTTCTTGTGCAAGTACGGTAGATGAGGAAAAACCTTATTTGACTGCAAAAGAAGAATCATTCCAAATAAGACCCAGCAAATGAACCTATTTATTTCTTGTTTTATTTATATTGATCCTAAGAATTCAATTCAGATTAAATAAATTCAAATAAATTATAGTAAAACTTAATTTATAGGTATTCATTACTGATCTGCTGTTAACTAAAAAAAAACTAAAAAAAACCTGGTTCCTAAGGAAAAAGATAAAGGAAGCAAATAGTTTATATCAGCACACACCTGATCACTCTTATGACACACACATATGCTTTCAATACATAAACAGCATCATGAAAGGTTTTGGATCACACTGATCCTGTCAAGCCCTGTATGATCCAAAATGCTACATACTGCTGCTTACTGGCCTCAGAGCTTTCTAATGTTTTGTCCTTTCCAAAAAAAAAAAAACATTTTAAGATTTTTGCTCTTTTATCTTCAAAATGTACTACATGTCTTCATGTAGATGTTTGCTCCATCTATATACCATGTTTAGCCTATATACTGTAAACATGGAAAGGCATTAGACAAAATGTGTATAGATAGATAGATATAATATACTGTATATGTGTACACATTGTATGGATCATTTATGTAATCAGTCAAAATGAGCAATGTGTGGTCTAATTGTTTATTATTGCTTGTTTTGTTTACATAATTACCTAGCTCCACTTTAAGTTGTTTTCTGTCACAGCAAGACATTATGTTATGATGCTTGGATGATAATGTGTATCTTTCTTCTAGATTATAAGACTTTAAGCTTCCAGCCATTTTATTAATAAACATCCATTTATTTATTCCCACAGTGAATGTGCATTGCTATCATAAAATTGAAACATATAATACTAGCTATTTTCATTTTTGAAGGTTTACTCTTATAAATGGCAAAAGCCGATAGTTAATTTATTTTAGTGTTATTGAGCAACAATGTAAAAATTGGAATCAATATTTTTAATAAAATGAATATGTTTCAAACTTGTGTAACATTTTAGTGTGCTTTTATTTGTGTAAGAATTTTAGAAACCTATTAATATTTGTGAAATACAGATTAAATCCAGGGAAGGTACTTTTGTATAATATCAGCCAAAGGCAAATAATAAGCAATCCCATTTAAGAATTAAAGGATAGTTAAAAAAAATGTATTTCTAGTTTATTTCTAGTTTATTTACAAAACCCTTACTTTGCAAAAGTGGTTGACGAACAGTGAGAAATATAACAAGGCAATTACAATATGCAGCATTTCACAGCTAAAGCTGGGTACACACATTAACGATTAAGCCCCGATACCGTCGGATCTGACGGTATCGGGGCTTAATCGTTATGTGCGTACGTTCGTTTCCCGAACGAGCGCGCGGCCACCAAACGATCAGGTCGGCTGAACGCTCGTTCGGGAAAGGCCGAAATTTCCATCGGCCGCTCTAGACTCCCTATAGAGGAGTCTAGCGCGGCCGATGGAACCACACAGTGATATTCATAGGGAGAACGCTCGGGACTGTGTGTTATGCAGATCTTTGAAAGATGGCAGACAGGATCTTGCAGATCCTGTCTGTCATCTTTCAGAAATCTGTACTGTGTGTACCTAGCTTATATCTTTTTGTGGATTTATGTGAAAAACATATAAATCCATTTAAACTCTCATCTTTAAAGTGGGTCAAAAGGATGGAGGTGGGAAAAATGGTCTCTGTGATTTATTCTCGTAGGTACCCCTCTGTTGGGGAATGAGATAGGTAGATAGGGCTAGGCCACACTAGCACTTTTTTGCGCATATGCGAATGCGTTTTGTGCTCATGATTGCGCCCGTGATTTTCGCTAAAATGGAAATCGTGGGAACGCGAAAATTCCTGCGATTTCCGATGCGCATGCAATTGCACGTCCATTCAGGTTTTGGTAATGCATGCGTTCACCATTTTTGTACTTTTTTGATAACGGAAAACCTCAAAATCGCACACGCAAATGCAAAACACACAAGAATCGCATGCACAATCGATTCCTGTCGTTGCAGTGTGGCCTCAGTCTAAACCCTATTATATCACAACAAGATATATATATACTGTAATCACACCTGTGAAGTTGGCTTGTATAACTGGGATCAAAAGAACACTAAAGAAAATTTTCAAAGCAATGCAATTCCCAACTTAATATTAATTAATAGAGATGGACGGTTCACGGACCCGAACCCGGATCCGCCGCGGATTTACCGTCTGTGAACGTTGGATTATTCCGGATTTTCTGCCTCCGAACTTCCGAACCACGGATTTTTTTTTTCCGAAAATTTTCGAATTCGAGGATCTCCGTATTTCGAAATATGGAGAAAACGGATGTCCTCGTAATTACGAGAATTCTCGTAATTTCGAAAATTTTCGAAAAAAACGAGAAATTCTTGTAAATTCGCGGAATTTCTGCTTTTGGGATTATTTTGAAAACGGAGCAAGCCACAGCCCAAATTATCCAATGGCAGCTAACATGATTATTGCCAGCCCCCTGGGTATAAAAGGTGCTTTACAGGCCCATTTTGCCGTGTGTTGGAGTGTGTTTAGTGGAGACCTGACAGTGTAGGAGTTGAGAGAGTTTTTGTGCTTTTTGAGCTTTTTTTGAGCTTTCTGGTGTGGATTCAGCCTGCCTGACTCTTCAACAATGGTGGCAAACTGCAGTGGGCCTGCTGTAACTCAATGGTGCTGTTCCTACGAAGCTTACCCTTTCACCCGATTTCCCTTGCACAAGCATACTCTGAGGAGAGAAGCCAGTGGGTGAGGGGTATGTCCAGTGGGGCCAAGCCTGCCTGGCCCCACAACAATGGTGGCAAACCGCAGTGGACATTATGTAACCGTACCATCGCCTTCTTCCTGTGTGCAACTACTAAGGGAATGTGCAATGTGGTGGGAATGGATAATGGTAGGTATATACAATAAATACGTTTTTGTCAGAGGTGAATTAAAATATTTTACTACTTATTACAATACAGTAATATAATAAAAAGTATACTTGCCTTCCATCAGTTGCCGCATGGCTTGAACATAATAGGCCTCTGCCTCTTCAGATCAGACCACTGTTCTCTGGAGGGTAGAGACTGAGGTCTGGTAGCCGAAGCGGCGCGGAGCTGGCGCTGGAGCCCCTCCATAATCTTGCGCTTTCGGCGCCGCACATGATAGGTGCCAGGGGGAAATCATCATACCCCTGGCCAGGAGGTACTTGTGGGCATACATCTGCCTTACAGAACTCGCCATTGTGCAGGCAAAGGTTCCGGTTCTTTTTTTACGAAAAATCCTCATTTACGAAAATTTGTTTTTACGGAATCCCCGTTTTTACGAATCCTCGTATTTTTGAAAATACGTTTTTTAAAATTCACGCTAGCGGACTGTAATTTTTAGGTATGTAGGCATTGATACGTGTTCTTAAGGTCAGTACCCAGGTCCCTGAGTGATTAAGGTACGTTACCAAGGCTATTTAGACCAGTTTTAATGCAGATTTGCTGAATTTTCATTTAATACGTTTTAACGGGTCCGCTCGCAGATTTTCGAATTAACGGATTTTTTTCGAAAATCCGCGGATCCTCACGTGGACCGGATTTTTCGAAGTTCGGACATCTCTATTTATTAACAGCACACTTCTGTTCTAAACAATTTACTGCATGTAAGTATAACATTAACATGTTAACATGTGACAATGTCATACATGTTAATGCTACACATTAGCTACTTTATAATGTCAGTTTAGCTCACATTAGTCATTTCTTCTATTATATATATATTATATATATATATATATATATATATATATATATATATATATATTTAATAGAAATAGAAGAAATGACAATGTGTGAGCTAATAAACTGACATTGTACAGTAGCTAATGTGTAGCATTAACATGTATGACATTGTTACATGTTAACACGTTAGTTAATAGTAATATTAAATATATTGCTAATTCCTATAGTCTTTGCCTAAAAGTGAGCTTACTACTAACAACAGTTGCCAGCTGGATGCAATTATACTTTTTAGAGGGTCTCCTATTAGGACATTTATATGCAGCAAATACTGTATAGAAGGTGAACAGTGCAGTGATAATTTGGTCCTGTAAAGGGTTAACAAGTCCTTCTGGCTGCAGTGGCTCCTCCTGCAAACCAGGTGCTGTCAGTCTCTGTACAATATTAGGCAGAACAATGGCGCTTTTTATACTTTATAGTAATTAGTATTTGTAACCGCAGATTCAGGACATAACTTTCTGATCAATGATTTCATACAGTAACGAAAAACCCAAGGTATTGCTTACCCATTTTGTATTTTTGTTAATGGTTGGTTGGGATGTGCTAGGCAAGACAGAGATTATTTCGCATAGCACTCAAACCCTGAGGCCAAACAGGAACACAGTCAGGCCATGCCTCTAGATAAAGGTATTTTGGTAGAAACCTATAACATCTTTAATGTCGAAGAAAAGTAAAATGTGGAAAAATAGACAATCTCATATAAATGCATCAGTTAAAAACAGTAGAAGGTACCCTACCATTCTGAAAAAGAGAACCCGTAAAACACAGTTTTTGCCCCAACCAGTCAGATATTATTTAACATTTGAAAGCTAACATCTGTTAACATCTAACAGCTGATTGGTTGGGGCATAATTAGCACCTTTTTTAATGATAAGAACTTTAATTAAATAACCCTCTATATATTAGTACTAGTAATTTTCATTATTTTTGAATTTTAGAAACAAAATTCATTCCATGTGCACTCATCCATCCATATTACTACCAGGTACCTCCAGGTTAGACTCCATAAATCTATTAAAAAAAAACTGGGCATTTTCTGAGAACATCTTTCTTCCATTGTGCTTTTATTGTAGGATACCTAATGAAGGAGCTCGGAGAAGCACCCTAACGTTGAACGCAGAATAAAAGATTTTAAAAATGTTCTAAAAAAAAATCCCCTGATACTCCAGCCCACACTTTTTAACAAACATGCCACTAACATATCTGCTGGGAGCCAGTTCTTGCCTCTCTGTAGCCATTCTGCTTTCATGTTTTTGTTTTTTTCCCCTACAATCTGGAGAACCTTTGGAACCTGCACCATGTGCAGCCATAATAATTACATTTTAAAATTGGGCCACTAGGAAGATCCACTACATATATACAAACTAAACAATAACTCTTGTGACAGTCAAAAATACACAATGCAGTCAATATCAATCAGTATGGAGATCTCTCTTACTAAAGTCCTGAATTTAAATCGACCCACATTAGACACATATGCAAGAAGTTTGTATGTTCTCCCCATGCTTGCGTGGGTTTCCCCCACAATCATAAAGACATACTGATAGGTTGTATGTATCAAAAAAATGTGCTTAGATTGTAAGTTCTTTGGGGCAGGGCCTGATGTGAATGTATACATGTAATTGTAAAGAAGCACTACGGAAGATGCTAGCACTTTATAAATCCACAATAATAAATTAGTAGCCAATTTATAGAAGGCTATGTTACCACAGCTAGTATTCTTTTCAAAGGTTTTGTGTGTGTGTGTGTGTGTGTGTGTGTATCTCAACAAGGTTATAATATATAGGGGGGGGGAAACTGAGCTGCACTTTTTCTCATTCTATACAAAAATGCTTTTATATCATATTATAAGAATTGCTGCCGAAACATCTTATGCAAGGGTAAGGGTTAGACATTTCAATAATTTCTCAGATCCTATTTGATTACACAAACCAGATAACACTAAAATCCCTTTTTAATCCTTTAGGGAGTAATGTTTGTAGTCTATTCACCCACCATACCCTATTTTCATCAATTTCATTTCCCTGTCACTTTTGAATATTTCTGGAACAACTTTTAGGACCAAATAGCGTAAGTCCTCAGAGAAACGTCTAAAATCATCAAAATGCAGAGGAATAGAGAAGTCTGTTTTAAATTAATAGAGGACCTGTTTTGGGGGGAATGTCCACCCCCAAAACCATAATTTAATATGTTATTGGAAATTATTCTAGCTTTAAAACAAGCCAAACTTCATTAAAATCCGTTCAGCCAATTTTAAGATACATACACGTTTTTACTGCCTTCTTTTGCAGACCAAGAGCATCTCAGTGTACATCCAAGCTCTTTTACGTCACCTCACATCCGTGCCTTTTCCGTTCCTGTGCAGCCTGCATAGGAGCTCCATAGTAGTGACGTTTCCCCACCACCACCACCATCCGGATCTATCCTTGCTTGTAGTTCCACCTAGCGTTAAATCCTTTAAGTAAAAGGTAGATATCCCCTGCCCACCCCCAACCGGTGAGTTATTTTTTAAAATATATAATTAGAACTGTACTTACAGCCTTTTGTTCCCTGGCGCTTTCTATTGACGTCAGCCGCGTCTGTGATTGGCCACGTCTTAGCCAGTCACAAAGGCTGCCGGTCCGGCCCCTTGCTTGCAAGTTCCGGCAAGCAGGGAGCTGAATCAATATGCCGGAAGATGGAGGTGCTGTAAGTAACGTTCTAAAATTTTCTTTTTAATTCTAATAAGGCAGTTAGGGATGGGAAGGGGGTATCTATACTACATTAAAATATTAATTTTAGGGTGGACATACCCTTTAACTTTCTTTATAGTTTTTACTAGGTAAAGGAAACTACAAAATGGAACACAAAGACAAATCACATGAAAGTACTGCAATTAAAATGGTTCTCCAGTGGTGGGAGAACGTTTGAAAATGTACATCTAACAATAGATGCAGGCACTGAATGCAAATATGCCATGGAAACATGCCTTTCTTTATACTCATTAACCAAGTCTTTTTCTGTTCTTTAAAGTAATATGAAGAGGACAAATTCAACATATACCTAACTTTTCTCCCTCGTCTATAAAATGGTATAAGCCATTACAATATCCCAATGTTGTTTAATGATATTTGTTGCCTTCCTTTTATTCTAACTTAAATCACGTTTAATAGAAGGGTAAGCTTCTTTTAACCTACGATGCAACTTTGGAGCTATTTTTCTAACAACAGTCTTGTTTCTGCGCTTAATGATTTAAAGCAGTCGAGGGTTCAGTGCTGCAAGATCTCTGGTTCCACTTGTAGGAATATAGGTATCTTGGGTTTTGTGTGGCTGTGCACTGTGTCTCTTTGTGTGATAGATAAAAGATAAAAAAGAATAAAAATATATGGTATTAAAAAGTGTCCAATATCAGTTTAAAATCGTGATACATCAAAAATAAAAAAAAAACATATTAAAAGATGTAAACTCAATAATAAAAACACTTACACCACAGTCTGAGATTTGGCCATCCAGAAAAACTCACAACCACATCCTGGTATAAATTAGTGCAGGTTTCTTTATTCAGTGCAAATAAAATGAGATAATTTGAAAACATAGAATCGTATAAAGTGATCTTTAGCTGTGATGCAGAAATTATGCAGTACTCAACACGTTTCGCTGTTTCACCCAGCTTCCTCAGGAGTATTATAATCATAAATTTTTTTTAGCCCCATTACCCAGCATAGTGGGTAAATGGGGATGAGCTAGTAAATACCTTAAAGTAAACTACAAACAGGGAGATTAAATTGTATTAAAATGGAAGTTTTATTGAGAAAATATTAATAGTGTGTGTGTGTATGTGATAGTTATCAAGTGATGCATTGAAATTTTGAATAACATAAGCACTTCTTCATACACAGCTTTTCCTGGTAACTTTACTAACCTTGTTTAGTTTATTCATAATTAGGTGGATTAATGGTGTGTTATTGGACCGGTGGGGGTACCAATATATTCAAACCAGGGGTTCCATATGTTGTGGAATTTATCAAGGGAATCTTGTATTTTATATGTAATATGAATATATGTCACATTTACAGTATCTTTCCATTGCCCAAATTTGGGTGACTGCTGTGCCATCCACTGTAAAACAATTATGTTCCTGGCATAGAAAAGAGTTTCCCAAAGAAGTTGATGTATAATAAAATGTATAATTTGGAACAACTTTCATTGTAGGCCATTCCCAATAAACACAGTTGAGGGTCCCTGGGGAAATTTATATGCAATATGTTAGAAAGGGCATTTAGAACCTTACACCAGAAACCCTGGACCCTGTGGCACTGCCAAACGTAGTGCAAAAAATCTGCAGAATCCTCATGATATTTTGGACACTCTGGGCCATATTTATAAAAGTGCAGTATCCCTTTTTAATGATACTGTGATACTGCGATTCCCTGCCCCAACACAAACTTTCATACGTAGAATACCATGCGGTAGTAAACAACTGCAATGGTATTCTATGGGTTGATGGTTAATCTATGATTGCGGTCGTAGATTCGCGATTGCAATACCGATTGTAAATCTACGACCGCGATCATAGATTTACCATCGCCCAAAGAATACCATAGCAGTAGTTTACTACCGCATGGTATTCTACGAATGAAAGTTCGTACATTACCAAACGTTCCTAGTAAATAAATGATTGCAACCTTACATTTATGCCTGTGGCTATACATTAACAAAAACCCATAGTATTGCAAACTTGCAATACTGTGGGTTTATAAATAAGGGCCTCTGAGCTGTATCTGGGGGATATGAGTGAAATGCGCTGTGTTGTAAGGTATGTCTGATGGAGGATATTACATTTTTGAGTGACCAATGATCTGCTTAATCCTAAATCTAAAGGTCACTACTATTTGCTTATTTTTCTTGATCCGTCCTGACACCAGGTACATGGTACATAAATTCTTATTAATTAAATATTCTTTATTGAATCACAACAATGATCTACGTGTTTCAGTCCGTGCTAGGCCATCATCGATTGTGAACCCAATCTGGAGGTGATCAATCGTAATAGAGCTCTACTCAGAAAAGAAGCGAGATGGATTAGAAAGTTGGATACCCTAGCTCCACTTGGTTTGAATGAACAGTTAGCTCTATCGTATTTTTTATAGGATGTTTTATCACTGAGATAGATGAGGTGACTGATATGTTCTATCTAATATGGTGTATCAGGTACACTTTGGTATAGAAAATGAAGTCTCTATTACTTATTATCTCCCAACATTGGGGGACATATAATATAAAAATTGGAGCTCTTGGATATATCATTACATTATGAGACCTTTTATAGAACTCATATGGAGAGAGAAGCAGGTTTCATCTGAGGTTGTGGTTATACCACGATCCATGTGTTAACCATCCTGATATGTGCGACATTGTTTGGTAATGTTAGCGTTCTACTAGAAAATTGTTACCTTTTAGCATACTGCTGATTATGGGTGTGTAATTTGGTGTGTAATTTGGTGATGGGGGAGAAAGATGGTTGTGTTGGGGGAGGGAAGGGGGAGGGCACTTACCTTCATATAGATGTGCAAAACAAAAATGGAGTAACAAGAATTTGTTATAAAAGTCCAAAGGAGTGCAGCAGTATGTACTTTTTATCTATTTGGAACGTGCACCCTGGCCACTACGAGTTGATGCAGATTGGTTTAGAGTGCGGCTATCTTTATATATACATTACATATACTGTACATTCCATTTGCAGACTAGAACTTGTGCAGGTAGCAGCCGTCAGTGTGTCACACATAAGTATACAGTATACACACTCTCTATCACACTCATTAACACATTGTCTTAAGCACACACACAAACACACTTACATACATATTCTTTCACATACACATACTCACTTTTGCACACATACACTCTCCACCATGAACAGTTTGATATTCACAAACTCTACCTCAGAGACATACAAACAATCTTTCACAATCACACACATTTCTTCTACAAATGTATAAATAATCAGTAAATTATGGTGTACTGTAGATCATATCAGTACAAGTGAAGTTTGGTTACTCAGTGATCAGCCTGGTATAAGAGGGTTAAAATATTTACTACACAATAACCTCCCAACCCCCCATACCTCAGGAAAATATATGAAAAAAGTCCAGCACTAAAAGAAAAAAGATCAATAGCCAGGCAGCACTTGCACAGACATCGCAAGACTGGACATCATCCAGCTGAAAAAATTATACAGTTATAAAGGTACAGTAATCTCCTGCACTGCCTGTCAGACTCTCAGGGGAGGAACCTGCCCTCTCCCAGTGTGGCCAGTGTGTCAGGGCAAAATACCAGACACTTAGTGCAATTTGGATTTTGGAGGTCCAGGGAAAGCCCCAGGGGTGCTAACTTTTTCTTTCTGCCCCTAGATGCATTAGCACCCTAGGCCATGGTCCAGGTGGCCTACCTAGAAATCTGGCCATGGGTAAACTGTCCTCCAAAATGAATGGACTGTTTTAAAAAATATATTTTCCGAAAAGTTGCCCATTGTAAATAATGAAAAAATTGTACTGGGTTTATTCATTTTAAATGTGCAATTAATAAATTAAAACATACAAATATTCCATGAATATGCAAGACAAAGGGATATTCTTTGTGGAGTTCCCATTTCTCCTGATGTTTTTTATATGTACATTGTGCTTTTTTGCTATCACTGAAGAAATTAAAAAATAATACTAACTTGAAGGTGTTACCTTTTAATTTACAGAAAGAAATTTGGTTTAAGAGCTCAATGAGTGTGCAGTAAAGCAGAGAGGGGAAAGGGGCTGAATAATTCATAAAACCTTAGCCATCAATAAATAACATTTACAGTGAAGGTTTCCAGCTTTGCCTCAGCAGATATGATGTGTGCACGTACAAGAAAATGGATGTTCTTAGAACCATGTCATAAGGACATTATAATAAACGGTTTATGATTTTCATTTACAATTTCATGAGTAAGGAGCATGAAGCAGAATATTTATTGATATTGGCAGCAGGAATTATATTTTTATTATTATTTTTTTTATAGAATTCCAGTGAGAGTTCACGTGGTAGCAAGGTATGATAAACTGAGCTGTAGAGCGGGAAAAAAGGTTTTCTTTATAGTCTTTCAAATCTGGAAGGAAAATGCATGTTTTTTTTTTTAAAGCATGCCCCACTAGCACGTTTTGGATTGCATTTTGCGCATGCCTGTGGAAGTCTTTTGAAGTGGCCCCACTACATGTGATGTGCTTCCACGCTCTATGGGAGTACACGCGGTCAACGTTTTTGGTCCGTATCGCATACTGTTAAATTACGGGAAGTGTGACATTGAGATTGTGCATGCTTTCCTGCGCTGCTAATGGGGCCACAACCTAAAGGAGCACTCAGTTCTGCAGTTCTTCAATTTCCAACCCGATTGTTTTACACTACAGAATATTTAGGTTAGAAACCGGAAAGCCGCTGAACTATTGCAGAAGTTGCATTGAAAGGGGAAAAAAAGACCAATGATAAGACCAATATAAAAAGAAACTGCCAGGGGTGTGGGAAATACTATAGCAGTAATAGCACTTGTTATGGGGCCCAGAGTCAAAGTAGGCCCTGTCCAGGTCCCCTGCAGTCATGTTCATCTTCAATCAAATTTTTACCTCACGAAGGGCCCTATTTATAAAACACAGAAATCGTTATTGAAAAAATAATGGTCGTTATTGTAAAATATCGATCATTATCATAAAATAACGATCTGTATTTTCCGATAACGATCGACAATTTCCAATAACGATTGGTATTTTCCGATAACGATCGGAATTTTTCGATATTGTAAAATAGCGATCGTTATCGGAAAATACAGATCGTTATCAGAAAATACAGATCGTTATTTTACGATAACGATCGCTATTTTACAATAACGATCATTATTTTTTCAATAAGAAATGTTTTCTTAGTAGGGTGAACATGCCCTTTAAAAAAACCTTGCTGCAGTTTGGCCGGGTTAGATTGAACTGCGCCAAACTGATTTTTATGTGTGTGTGGGGGTCCCATCTAAAATCTTGTTTTGGGGTCCTGTGATATCTAGCTACGCCACTGGAAGCAGCACTTATAGCACATAGAACATTGACACTTTAAATATTCTTTAAAACAAATGTTAAAATAGATATACCATTGTACGTGAGCTAAAAAAGGTTTCCTTGTAATAACAGAATCTCCTGAGAAACAGTAACAGGTCAATTGGTTTATTTCCATAACACTCCCGGCACATGTTCACATAATGTAGAAATGTGGTAGCCCCTGGAGAAAAGCATAAGCAATTAAATGTGTTGATAGGCACTTTGTCCATTGAATTCTTTTGTATTTTCCATTGAGCTGGCTAAGAGCCTGCATATGTAATATAACAATGTGTCCTGGTTTTCTTATCTGGCAGAGCACAGTATAAAATCACTTTTCACTATTTTTTAGAGATTTTAGTAAATATTTATTGTTACTCAGCAATATTTAATTCAGTCCAGAGACAAATAGCTATGATCTTAGCATTTTAATGCCTAAACCCTACTATAGAGCATTAGATCTGGAGATAATAGTGCGAAAAACGTTCTGCAGTAAAAGGATTGTCTGAAACCTTTCTTGCTATAGGAGAATTGCAGGTTTAAACATAATTTTCCTTACTTATACCTAGATACTTATCATTAAAATGATTACTTATTATGATATTATTGGTCGAATCACACTATGTACCACATCCAGTAAATGCTGCAGTTGATATGAACAGATCTGTAAATAACATAATCATTAATTACTGCTAGAAAAATACCCCAGTCAATAATAACACTCTCATTAGTGCATCTGCTGCTATTTGCCAGATTTTGTGAAAAAATAAGATGATTCAAAGGTGGAAATCCTGGCTAAAACCCACAAAATGTCAATCTCCCACATAATAAAATGGTACGCCATATGCATGGGTGCACATAGAGACGTGGCCACCAACTAGCTCAAATAGGAAGCATGCACAAGTGCAATTTAAAAAAAAAGTGCTTTGCAATTTGAACAGCATACCCTTTTTTAAAGGAAACACCCCTGAAACTTGGAAATACCCCCTATACTATATACTATAGTACTATAAACACGGTAACGGTGCCATACTTTCATACATACATGAAGAATTCTGCAGTTCTTTTTAGAAATTTGTACATTTTGGGAGATTTTCCAGAAAAAAAGGGAAAAAGAAAGATGGAAACTTAGAAATCTTGAACAAACCCCGCGGAAAAATAAAATAGCCCTCTGAATATTATTCTCCCACTTGCATCAATACACGTCAAAACACTGCCACCAAACAAACTCAAAAGGAGAAAATGATTTTTCAATTTTGCATCTGCACTCAAATACTCTAACAGTCTATCTTATTTTGTAAAGGCCCTATTGCTTATAGTTTTTGATAGAAAATACTCCAGCCAAAAATATTGGGTAGATATATGTTTGTTCACAAAAAAACCCAAAACCACGTCAGGAGCCAATTTTTTTTTGGTGGGTAAAATCTGGTAAGGAAATGCCACAACAAACAGATATGACACCGGCACTCCCAGTCTCACCCGGTACTCAGTCCGTTTGCCGCGCACGTCTGAGGGCTTCACTCCAATACCTCCACATAGACACATAAAGACGCATAAAGAAATTCCACAACCCACCCCTTACTCACACACTCTCCCCTTTTTAGTGGTATTCAGTGAGAACTGGTTGGAACTGAGAGATGCACAAGCTTTTGCACACTTTACTCATCCACTTTGCTCAATTCAATTTGGTTTTTTTTGGTACCTCTGCAAATTTCCTAATATAGCCTTACTTTTCCTTTAAATTGAAATTAGTGGAATAATATGATACCACTGGGGACTAGCTGAATGATTTTTTATTCATTGGCAAAGATCAATAATTAGGTGATCAAAACTGATCCTATTTTGTGAATGGAACACTGAGCTCCATTCACAAATAATATAGCAAGCTGTCACACCTTAACAGTTTGTTATATCAGGTGGAATGGAGATTGCACTACTAGACCACCAGGAGCATACAGGGGGGCATACAGGGGGGAGAAGGATCACATCACGAGGTCTCCTTTATCGCAGAACACACTACCTCCTGGTGGTCCGCTGCTCCTGTATGGTCACAACTTGTAGGTATGATATCTTCTGATCCCCCAATCGTATTTGGACAGAAACGATGGGGGATTGAGGGGGCAAGATCACCCTACCACACGAGGAAATTCTTTTTTAATGGGAAAGCCACAGAAAGTATATATACATTCTGTTGCACTTTGGTCCTTATCAATGGAGAACATATATATACGTTCAGTGGCAATAAAAGGGTTAATGCATACAGAAATACACATACAGTACAACATTTTTTTTCTTGAAAGCATATGTATTTGTTGTTTTCTACTTTAAGTTTTTTTTTTTTTTTAAATCATTTGAGTTTTTTTACCATTATTTAATTTTGTGGGGTTTTTTTAAAATCAAATTTAAAATCTGTATTCACAAATATTATGAGATTTTACAAATCTAAAATCCTTAGTTTGGAAAAGTGACTGCAAGGTCCCAATTTTGTTAATCTGGTCCACAGTGGTTAATTAAGAAGATTCTGATCTTACTTAGAAATATATACAGCATAAACCAGCAGGACAAAAAAGGGAAAAATAATAACACATGGAAAAATAGTTAGCAAATAAATAATGCATTGCTAATTACTACAGAGAAAGAAATAATACATTTTTGGCATGAAAAACAACAAATAAAAACATAAAATAGTAAAAGACTGCAATGTAGAATTGAAGGGAACAAAACATTTTAAATGTAATTGAAGTAACATGTTGAGATACACAGATGTTACATTTGGTACTTTAAAAGCAAAGGAAAAAATAAATAAACACTTATGGGGCTATGTACTGAGTCGCTCTCGCTCTCTATTGCCCCCTTTAGGCAATACACTGAGCTGATAGTGGCTCTCAGTGCATTGTGACTGGAGTTTGACTTTTGCGAATCTTTAACACCAGCTATCTGCTGGTGTTAGAGATTATGTCTTAAAGTGCCGTTAATGGCTCAGTACATTGGTTGTGTCAGTTACGTGACACAAATTTTGCGTAACGCCGCAAGTGCCGTTAGTTGTGTCTTAAAGTCACGTTAATGCTTGATACATTAGTTAACGTGACTTTAAGACACAAATAGCCGATAACAGCTCTCGGTATATAGCCCTATTAATTGTTATTTTGTGACTCATTTCCTGTTACTAAATACAAATAAGCTCCATGGATAGTAATATGTGATATGAATTATTTTGTATTTATTGACCCCCTGTAAAAACAAAATAATTAACTTTAAATGCATACAATAGCAGTCAGTGATAGCTATACACCTGTATTCTAGGCACAATTTGTAGTTTATTACATCTAAATAAACAAACAAACAAAAAAAACCACAACACTAAATAAATGTTGTATTCTGTACCTGTATTTTACTAATTGTAATTGTAACTAAATATTTAATGGGCTAGTCTTGAGTTTTTATATATTTAGAATACATTTTTTATATATTTGTGCTGCCCTGTAAGAGAGGGGTGTTAGTAAATCCCTATTTTCTAGATTTAATTAAATGAAGCTTTTTTTGTTGTTCTCAATAATGGCAAATGCAAAAAAGTAATTTCAACAATCATCCTTTACAAGAGGGTTTTATTTTTCCTACCTAACTGTCTCAATAATTTTGAGTTTCCAAGGTTTTATTCATACTCTAACATGAGAGTTATATATAAAGCAATTTAACAAGGACAAACAGTGCCCACAATGAGTGAACAATCCAGCGCACAGAAGCAGACTTTTTAAAAAAAAAAAATTCTTTCTTTCTTGGGATGAATCACACCAGACATCTTCCTCCTACAGTATCTTCTTTGAGAATGAGGGTGAAATTCATTTTGAAATTGTATGCATGCTTTGTTATCTTCTTTTTCATAGGCTTAGTAAAGTAGGATTTGAAACAACAGTCTATAGAAGTATTGTAAAACTTTTGGGGAGTTCCTGCATTTATATATAACAGAAACTCCATTCATACTTACCAAGATTTTCTTTTCCTGGCCATCCCCCAAGCAGCATAACAAATTGGGACTCCGTTCCTCCAATCAGACAGAAGTAAGAGACATTAAAAATCCCTCCTCTCCTTCCAGACAGTCTCGTTACAAAGCTCAGGACAGAAAGGGAGGGTATGCTGCTTGGGGGATGGCCAGGAAAAGAAACTCTCAGAAAGTATGAATGGAGTTTCTGTTTTCCTGGCCACCCCCCGCAGCATAACAAATTGGGAAATACCCAAGCAATTCTGGGTGGGAAAATAAAAGAAAATAAGAAAATTTAAATGCAGAGAAAAATAATATTTTACTTCTAGCTTTCTGTTACGGACTGTAAAACTTTCAGCCCAAATTGAGATCTATCCGACCATTTAACATTCAATTTGTAATGCCTAACAAACGTGTTAGACGTTGCCCATGTAGCTGCGTTACAAAGAGCTTCTGTTGTGGCTCCCTCTTCTGCTGCCTAGGATGCCGCGATCCCTCCTGTAGAGTGTGCAGTTACTCCTTGGGGAGGTGCCAGGCCTTGAGTTTGGTAAGCGGTGGCAATCGATCTCACTATCCACCTTCGTACGGCTACGGCTTCACCTTGTCTAGGACCCTCTGGAATTATGAAAAGGTTCTTCCTTTTCCTGATACTGCTTGTTCTATGGATATATTCCAAAATGCAGCGTCTTATATCCAAGTATTGCATTTCCTCCTCTTCTTGAGGATTCTGTTGAAGACTGGGTAACACAATAGTTTCATTGAGGTGAAACCTTGAGACTACTTTTGGTAAAAAGGTATCTGACAGGTACAGAATTAGTACTTCTGGAAGGACTCTCAGGAATGGTGGTTCGATGGATAAAGCTGTTAGCTCTCCAGCTCTTCTACCCGAGGTCAAAGATACCAATAGGACTGCCTTCAGTGTGAGATTCCAAAACGAACATTGTTCAATTGGCTCAAACGAAGATTTGGAAAGAGACTTCAGCACTAGCGGTAAGTCCCACTGTGGAAATAGTTTCTTCGTTGGAGGTCTAATCCTCATGACTCCCTGAAGAAATCTCTTTATTAAGCTGTTTTGGAAGAATTTAATTCCTAAGACCGCTGATAAGGCCGAGACTTGAACCTGCAGGGTACTGAGGCTCAAACCTTTTTGGAGACTGACCTGCAGAAAATCTAAGATCTGAGGTACAGTTGGTTCAGTTGTATCCACATTATTACTTGTTGCCCATACAAAAAAGGTCTCCCATATTGCCGCATATCTGGAGTTGGTCGTGATCTTATGAGCTTTTAGTAATATTTCAATGACAGGGCTAGAACATCCCTCTTGGGCTAGCCTTTGCCTATCAATCTCCAGGCTGCTAGGTTTAAATCTTGTGGATTGGGAAATTTTAGATGTCCCTGGACTAGGAGATCTTCTCTCCAGGGAAGGCGTATAGGCTGCTGGATTGATAGTCTCCTTAGAAGGGGATAACATGGTCTGCCAATCTGGTAGGATCGCAATTACTTGAGCTCGAGATTGAAGAATCTTCTTTAAGACTCGGAAGATTAGGGCAGTTGGGGGAAAGATGTATGCCCACATGTGGTCCCAATTCTGACTGAAAGCATCCACAGCTAGGACTTCCTTCTGGAAGTACCTCGAAAAGGAATTCCACAACTTCTGATTTTGTTGGGTTGCCATAAGGTCTATCTTTGGTCTTCCCCAATGCTCTGTTATTTTCAGAAAAAATTCCATATTGAGACTCCATTCCCCATTGTCTATTTGTTTTCTTGAGAGGAAGTCTGCAACTTGATTCTGAGTCCCTGGGACGTACCGGGCTGTTAAGTCCAGGAAATTTTGGGTGGAACATTGCCTTGCTTTTTGTACCTCCTTGGTTCTTTATATAACTCACAGCCGCTTGGTTGTCGGACCTTACACAGACATTTGTAACTGCCTTTGAAAAGCTTGTACTGCACAATTTATACCTCTTAGCTCTAGGATTCGTGAAGGGAGGTGAGCTAGATTCTGCTCCCAAATTCCCCGTACAAATCTTCCCTGTAGGTGGGCCCCCCAACCCTGAGCGGAAGCATCTGTAAATAGTTGCCTCCATTGATGTTCTTGAAGTACTGTTCTCTTCCTTAGATTCGATTGCACCGTCCACCAGATTAGATGAGTTCTGAAATTGTGGTCTAGATAAATTGTCTGTGACCAGTTTAGGTTTCTTTTGTTCCATCTTTTGAGGAAAAAAATTTGTAGAGGTCTTGCTCTCCATTTGGCTCATTGGACTAGACCAAAGGTTGAAGCCAAACTCCCTTAGATCGACTGTACACATCCAAACTTTGTCTGATAACGCACCTTTTATTAATTGGAGTGTCTCCATTTTGAATTGTTGGTACTTGATATACCGGTTTAATCATCTTAGGTCCAGGATGGGTCTTAAGTCTCCTGTCTATTTTTTCACTAAAAATAGGGAAGAATAAAATCATTTTCCCCGCTCCTCCTGGGGGACTGTTACTATGGCCTGTTTTGTTAAAAGCTTGTTTATGTATTTTTGAAGAACTAAAGCTTTCTCTGGATCAAGAGGAATGGTTTTTTGAATGAAATTGCTTTTTTGGGGTTTCTGTAGAAATTCCAATCTGTAACCCCTGGAAACAATTTATAGGACCCATGAATCCGACGTTTTTTGTCTCTATATCTCTCTGAATTTTAATAGTCGGGCCCCAACCTGAGAGATATAGGACAGCCACATATCATTGTTTGGGCTCTTTATTAAGCTTCTGGTTGGGGTGTTTTCCCTTGAAGAAACTGAATTGACCTGATTTCCAGGTCGAGCCCCTTGAATACTCTCTTCCTGGTCTTTAGGAACGAAAGTCAACTCGTCTTTTAAGAAAATGTTTGTCTGTTTGTCTTCTAGGGAATTCCTTAAATTTTTTAGGAATTTGAGGGAGAAAATTACTTTTGCTGCCTGTAGATTTAGAGATTATATTATCTAATGATCTACCGAACAATCTTTTCCCCTCATACGGAAGTGTACATAATGAGTTTTTGGAGGGTGTACCGGCATACCAGTTCTTTAGCTACAAGGCCCTACGTGCCAAAACTGAACCCATCATATTCCTGGCCCCTAAACGAATAAGATTTGCTGATGTCTCAAGGCCAAAGGAAGCAATTAGTCGCATCTCAGGAATGGCGTGCAACAGAATTCTTCTTTCTGTTCCATTAGTAATTGCCTCCTCCAATCTATCAATTAAGATTAAAGTGGATCACTGATATGAGGGTGACCGAGGATGACCGAGGAAAGGAATTTTCCTTTCCATCGGGTGTTTTAGGGCCGAAGCATCCTCAACTGGAAGAGATGTTCTTTTGGAAAGCCTCGCCACTGGTGCATCTACTACAGAGGCCTTGTCGCATAATTCCAGACTTTCTAGATTAAATGGATACAATCGTTCGTATTTATTTTCTACCGGGCTATTTCATCATGCATAGGAAAATGTTCCGTCTTTTTCTTCGGAAAGAATTTAGAAGTGGATGGTTGATCTTCCCCTTCAATAACCAAAACATGTCAATGTTATCAATCTGATTAGTGAGGGAATTTTCTTGAAATCAAAGCTGGAGCCCTTGGTATCTGAGTCATTTGAAGACTCAATTTCTGATCTTAACTTCTGGAAGCTTTCCTCTTGTCTGGAACTAGCCCTGAATGGAATTTCTGGACATCCAGCTGAGGCTTCTTTGAAGCCATGTAATACAGCCCGTGTTATCCATCTCAAAATTTCTGCAGGGTCCGTCTGGCTTTGCACCACTGACTGCGCTTTACAAGTGGTCTCCATACCACTTGCTTCCAAGAAGCATGTTTTACACAGTTTTTTCCCTTTGGCTGCATGCCCTGCACTCTCTGTCTTCCTCTTCAGAATCCCTGTGTTTAGATTTCTTTTGTTTCTTTATAGGCTGTTCCCCAGAAGGAGCAGAATGGCTGTAAGACAGAAGAATAAATCATAATCATTGGAGTGCTCTTTTCGAATTAGCAGATCTACTGGACAGCCAGAACTTCACTTACCACCTCCCCTTAGCGCTTGACTCTCTAGAGGCAGCCAGCTCTTTCCTGCTGAAAGCCATAGCTACATAGGCAGAGCTGAATTGCCGTGATTTTTGCGGGCTTTTAACTTGAAAACGAGTCGCTGCCTAATGCACGAGATGTTGTGAACCCAGAAGTCCCTGGTCACAGGACAGAACCCACTGCTCGCATCTAAGGGGAGAATCTGTGGTATCTCACCAGAAGGAGCGCATAGGCCCCTACAACAGCTGAGACCTCGGCCAGAGAGAGCCCCAAGAAAGAATTATGGCCGGTAAGGGGAACAGCCTGTCTTCTTCAAAATGTCTGACAGAAGGAAGAGACTGGCTGGAAGGAGGGGAGGGACTTAACTTATAATGTCTCTTTCTTCTGTCTGATTGGAGGAACCGAGTCCCAATTTGTTATGCTGCGGGGGGTGGCCAGGAAATATTTTTGTTTTCTAGGGAGATCATGCCTTTTAACTAACAAGGAGCTGACAGAAACTAAGAGCCAAATATATTTTAGGTGATAAATGCATCTAGGATTGTTATCATTGCTGAAAAATTAAGAAGAAATATTAATATATATCCAACATACTGTTAAGGCTGTGTATGGAGAGCCGTAAATATTTTTTTTCGTCTTAAAGTCACGTTAACCCATGTACCAAGGGTTAACGTGAATAAGACATAACTTATGGCAGTTAAAATTTATTTCTACTCACTTTTTGTGCATAAAGCTTCTGAAAATCAATGTTATTAATAAAAATAATATTATAAGAACATTTTATTGCAAATGTATACACCAACTTATGGTTTAAATTAAATATCATAGCAACACAATAACAGGGAGATTCAATATCCCTAAAATTAGTGTAAAACACACGTTAAGCCAATGTCATATTGGGTTAACAAGCGTTTTACACAGATTTTAGGGCACTGAGCAAAACTTAACAGAGTTGTATTAGGTCTTAAGACAAGCATAACTCGTGTCTTCTTATGTTAACGCGATTCCGCAAAATGCAATACAGGATGTAATCGCTTTTACTTTTGGTTTTGTATTGAGGGATTTCACAAAAGGTAAGTAAGCGGGGATTTCTGATATTGAATCTCCCCGTAAATCTCTATGAAAGATTGCCACTTACATCTGCAATTAGAAAACAATGACAAAGATCCTAAACTGGAAGTTCACTGCAAATACAAATGTTAAAAAAAAAATAATTCTTATTTCTTATTCCACTAACCTTTAAGGGTTTACTTCTTATATGCAAAACCCGTAATGGTATCTGTAATAATCTTGCCTTTGTATCAGTAGGGATCTGAGCATGTGTGACCCCGCCAACAGCCACTGAGGTAAAAATGTATGTTAGGAGGAAATGAGAACACTGGGAAGAAGAAGGACCTCTGCAGAACCTAAAAAGTGTAATGGGTAATAAAAATAATACTTTTTTAAAGAAGCCCACTAAACTTTAAGAAAAACACAGATACTGAGGACATATTTGGATTTAGGTAGAGATGGAAAAATCCTATTAATATATTATTTACAGTACAATAAATGAATCTGTTTGGCTATGTTTCTGTTTTTTGTTTGGCTTTATCTATTCTGCTTGTATACATATGAATATAACTGGTTAAAGGGTATCTCCACTCGTTTTTATAAGTTTTGGTAATCCAGTTCTATTGAAGAACGGGAGGTAAAGGAGCTGTGCCTTACCTTCCGTTCTTCAACAACACACAGAGAACTGGTGACAAGCTAAGAAACTTACCCGCGCTCGCTCGCTCCCCCGGTGCTTGGTCTGACAGTTCCCGACGGACCTTGTCTTCTATGCGCATAGATCGCGCATGCGCATAGAAGACAAGGTCTGTCGGGACCTGTCAGACCAAGCACCGGGGGAGCGAGTGAGCGGGTAAGTTTCTTGGCTTGTCACCAGTCTCCTGTGTGTTCTATTGAAGAACGGAAGGTAAGGCACAGCTCCTTTACCTCCCGTTCTTCAATAGAACTGGATTACCAAAACTTATAAAAACGAGTGGAGATACCCTTTAAATTGGCCTATCTGTGGCAACACTTTTTCCTTTCCTTAAATATAGAGATGGGATCCGGGTCTGATTGGGATCCGGATCCGACACAGAACCCCTCGGTTCTGAACTCTGAATGTTCCGTATGAAACCGGATTTCGGAATGCGTTTTTATATTTTCCTATTCTGATGTGTCCCCATGTATTGAGGTTTTGTAAAATACCAATGTTGACAATTATATTTTTCCCTGTTCAGTTGATTGTGTTAAAAGATCCCACACACTTGCCATTTTCAGGAAAAAATATCTCAGTTGTGTCATCAGGATTTATTAGAAAAGATTTACTTTAAATTTAGACCCTAACTGCTGCTACAGACAATTAAGAATACTCATTAGTTGAATGAGCCTGCAATTGGCACATCTTTTTGCCTTTAGATATGAAAATTGAGATGGAAACAATCCACTAATTCTAGTATTAAAAAATTCCATTCTGGTGCTAACCTGGAAATTGAATTCAGAAATACAATGGAATGTAACAGAAACATTTTGATGTTTTGGCAATAGATTTCTGTACCTGCTTTGCTAGCAATTTTATCAATAGTCCATAATTGCAAAACGCATGCAATCTGCAACAAAAATGGTGATCGAATGCATTACAAAACTGGACCAGAGCACAATGCAGCTAGTGCCCCCAACCAGAATGCGCTGTGCAGTTAGGCCCAGACTTTGCGGCAGTTATGCCTGGACAATAATGTTTAAGGAGAATCAAGATTAAATTAAAGCTCTTTTAACTTTAAACATTGGCTTCATTTGACCATTTTAATTTTAAAGCTTGAATTCAGTTAAGGAATGGTGAAGACTATTATTCAATGTATGTATCATTTAAACAAAAGGCATTTTTACTTTGTAAAATGGCATAGACTGAATTTCAGCAGCAACTTTGCTGTTTGTCCTTTCTGCAGACTTCAAAGAGGAGAGATCTGTCTAAACAAATTTACTTTAGAACAATGATAGATGGGGACAGACATAGGGGTATGCCTACTGTGTGGTTACACAATGTGCAATACCTGGTGGTGAGCCACAGTGTTCAGTAGGGATGAAGTCAGGTTCTGAGCTGGTGGTGAGCCACAGTGTTCAGTAGGGATGAAGTCAGGTTCTGAGTCAAACACAGTTCTAATGTTCTGACTAAACTTTTCCTGGATTATGAATATTACTAGGTTATCATATGGTAATTATATGGTTATTATATTACTAGGATATTATAATAATCCAAACATTTGTATAGCTGCCCCTAGCCAGGATTCAAACCCTGTAATCCAAACATTTGTATAGCTGCCCCTAGCCAGGATTCAAACCCTGGTCTCCCATGTCAAAGGCGGTGCCTTTTACCAGTACACTATCCAACCCTCGAATGTACCATTCGCTAATAACCTAATAATATACTAACCATATAATACCCTAGTAATATAAAAAACATAAAATTACCATATGATAACCTAGTAATATATTAACCATGTAATGTAGAAAATTACCATATGATAACCTAGTAATATATTAACCATGTAATGTAGCGGCTGGATAGTGTACTGGTTAAAGGCACCGCCATGACATGAGAGACCTGGGTTTGAATCCTGACTAGGGGCAGCTATACAAATGTTTGGATTAATATAATACCCTAGTAATTGTCAACATTGGTATTTTAACAAAACCTCAATACATGGGGACACATCAGAATCAGGAAAATTAAAAACGCATTCCGAAAATCCGGTTTCATACGGAACATTCAGAGTCAGATTTACCGGGGGGTCTGTGTCGTGATCCCGGATCCCCAATCAGACCGCTGACATCTCTATATTTAAGGAAAGGAGAAAAGTGTTGCCCCACAGATAGCCCAATTTAAAGGGTATCTCCACTCGTTTTTTATAAGTTGTTGGTAATCCAGTTACTATTGAAGAAGGGAGGTAAAGGCTTGTGCCTTACCTTCCGTTCTTCAATAGAACACACAGGGAGACTGTGACAAGCCAAGAACTATCGAACTTCCCGATCGCCCCCGGTGCTTGTGCTGAACAGGGTCCCGTACCAGACCTTTGTCTTCTATGCGCATGCGCTGATCGATGGCGACATAAAGACACAGGTTCCGTCGGGAACTGTCGAACAAGTAGCACCGGGGGAAGCGAGACGAGCGGGTAAGTAGTGTCTTGCTGTATCCTGGCTCTGTCTCCCGGGTGTTTTCTTTGAAGAACTGAAAGGTAGGCACAAGCTCCTTTCCTCCCTTCCAATAGAACTGGATTACCAAAACTGTATAAAAACGAGTGGAGATTTACCCTTAAAACAGTTTATATTCATATGTATACAAGCAGAATAGATAAAGCCAAACAAAAAACAGAAACATAGCCAAAAGACTTCAGTTATGTGACTGTAATAATAGATTAATAGTGAGTTTTTCATCTCTACCTAAATCCAAATATGTCCTCAGTATCTGTTTTTTTCTTAAAGTTTAGTTGGGCTTCTTAAAAAAGTAATTATTTTATTTACCCATTACACTTTTTATGTTCTTGCAGAGGTTTCCTTTCCCCCTTCTCCCAGTGTTCTCATTTCATCCTAACATACATTTTTTACTCACGTGGCTGCTGTGGGCGGAGGTCAAATGCTCAGATTCCCTAAGATACAAAGCAAAGATTATTACAGATCCATTAGGGTTTTTGCATATAAGAGTAAACCCTTAAAGTTAGTGGATAGAAATAAGAATTTTTTTTTTTTAACATTTGTATTTGCAAGTGAATTCCATTAGGATCTTTGTCATTGTTTTCTAATTTCAGATTGCCTAGTCGGCGCCACAATATTTCTTCATAGAGATGTTACGGGGAGATTCAATATGAACCCACCGCTTACTTAACCTTTTGTGAAATCCCTCAATACAAACCAAAAGTTAAAAGCGATTACATCTGTTGCATTTTTGCGGAATGCGTTAACATAAGAAGACAACGAGTTATATGTGTCTTAAGACCTAATACACTCCTGGTTAAGTTGTTTGCTCATGCCCTAAATGTGTGTAAACGCTTTGTTACCCAAATATGACATTGGTAACGTGTTTTTTACACTAATTTTAGGGATATTGAATCTCCCTGTTATTGTGTTGCTATGATATTTAATATTTAAACCATTAAGTTGGTGTTTACATTTGCAATCAAGTTGCTTATAATATTATTTTTATTAATAACATTGATTTCATGAGCTTTATGCACAAAAGTGAGGTAGTAAAATAATTTTAACTGCCATATATGTTTCTTATCACGTTACAACCCTGGTTACATGGTTAACGTGACTTTAAAGACGAAAAAAAATATTTACGGCTACTCCATACACAGCCCTTAACAGTTGTTGGATATAATAATATTTCTGTCTTAATTTTCAGCAATGATAACAATCCTAGATGGCATTATTATACCTAAACTATAGTTGGTGGTTAGGGGCATATTTAATAAGGAACGATGTTAGGACCCAAAAAAATTACCTGCCGCAACATCGCGGCCCGAAAATAGCGCTATCTCGCCGTAATTTATAACGGGAGCGCTATTCCCGCAACCTATCCGCGGCCCCGCGATGTTGCTGCGGGTAAAGTTAAGCCCCTTCGTCGCGGCCGATACTAGTAAGATCGGCCGCGAAGGGACTTAAAATCCTTCCCGACGCGCTCCTAAGGGGGGCGGGGAACACGCCCACCACCCGCGGGCGGCAGCGGGACCAACCCGCCGCCGCCGCCCGCCCACACCCCCCTGCGGCGGCAGCGGGGGCGACCTCCGCCGCACGCCCACTTCCCACAGGCCCTCCCAAACCCGTTTCCCCGTTCGCGAGAATCTCGGAACGGGAGGCTAGAAGGGCTCCGGGATGGGCCGCAGCAGGTGGGTCGCGACCACCAGCCCGCCACATCCCCTCCCCGGCAACCCCTCCAAGCCCCCCGCCCCGGCCGCTCCAGCGGAGGGAGCCGCGGGGGGGTGGAGGCTCCCTCCAGCGGGGCCCGAGAAGGGCCTTTTGGGCTTAGGGGTCCCGCAGCTCGACCGGGACCCCCCCCCCGGCCCTTACAAGGGCCCTTCGGCAACTGACAAGTGCCTTGGCGGGGGTCCCGCAGCTTGAAACCGGGACCCCCAGTGGCGGCTTCTTAAAAGAGCCCTTGGGCGGTCTTCTTTTTCCAGTCCCGGCGACACCCGCCCGCCGAGCCGCCGACCCCCCAGAGGTACCCCCTGCGGCCGCAGGTGTGTGACCCCCCGGCGGGCAGCCGGCGACCTCAAAAGGCCGTGTTGCCGGCTCTTGATCCGACGCGAAGTCGTCGGGCTGCGACACCACCCCACTCAGGTCGACCGATGCCAGGCAGACTCACTGCGGCCCGCCATGGAGCCGCTGGCACCGCCGGCCTCAGCTGAGCCGAGTTGCAGCCGCTTCTTTTTCTTTCTTCAGCCATCACTGGATGGCATCTGATTCCTCCGCGGGCGGAAAGCTCCTCTTTATATAGGTTTGCAGAATCGCATAAGTCCGTTTCTGATTGGTCAATTTTATAATTTTGCTTTCATTAACCAATCAGATTTGTGGAAAAAGTTCTGAAATCTGATTGGTTAATGTAAGCAAGTATGTAAAAATTGACCAATCAGAAAACGGATTAGGAATTCTGCAAACCTATTAAAGAGGAGCTTTCCGACCGCGGAAACTCGGTGCCATCGCAGAGAATGGCTGAGAATAGAAAGAAGAAAGGAGAAAGAAGCGGCGTGGCAACATCGGCTCCGCTGAGGCCGGCGGTTGCAGCGGGCTCACTGGCGGGCCGCAGTGAGTTGCACTGGCTGCACGTAAATGCGACCGAGTGGGGTTGGTGTCCTGTCCAGCCCGAAGACGTCCGCGTCGGATCAAGACCCGGCAACATCGGGACCTCGTTTGAGGTCGCCGGCGCCCGCCGGGGTTAACCTCTCGGGGGCGAGCGGCCTCGGCGGAGAACTGGTGTCCCGGGGGACTGGTAAGAAAGAGACGTCGCCAAATGCCTTTTAGAGCCGCACTGGGGCGTCCCGTTAAGCTTGCGGGGACCCCCGCCAAAGGCACTTGTCAGTGCCGCAAGGGCCCTTGTTACGGGCCGGGAGGGGGGTCCGCGTTTCGGCGCGGGAACCCCACTAAGGCCCCACAAAAGGCCCTTCTCAGGGCCCCGCTGGAGGGAGCCTCACCCCCCCAGCGGCTCCCTCCCGTCCCCTCCCCGGGAGCGGCGGGGGGCATTGGAGGGGTTGGCCGGGGAGGGGGTGCGCGGCGGGTGGTCGCGACCACCGCTGCGGCCCCTTCCGGCAGCCCCTTCTAGGCCTTCCCGTTCCCCCCCGAGATTGCCGCGAACGGGGAACGGGTGGAGGGGCTGCTGGGAAGTGGCGGCGGCGGCGGGTGGTCCCGCCGCTGCCGCCGTGGGGGTGTGGGCGGGTGGGCGTGTCTTCCC
This sequence comes from Hymenochirus boettgeri, assembly GCA_019447015.1. NCBI lineage: Eukaryota > Metazoa > Chordata > Amphibia > Anura > Pipidae > Hymenochirus > Hymenochirus boettgeri. Next base: position 143,398,759 of record CM033469.1, on the reverse strand, counting down.
GGGGCGGGTGCGACCACCCCGCGCGTGTTTGCCCTGCCATCCCCGCCGCGGGAGGTTAGTAATCGGCTGACTTCGCCACCTCAAGGTGGCGAAGTTAAACAGCCGATACTAGCCGAGCGAAACCAGTAAACCGCCGTTCTATTTATACGCGGCGGTACTGGTTTTCGCTCGGACGATTCGGCTGTTTACTTCGCCACCTGAGTGCGAAGTCAGCCGATACTAACCTCCCGCGGGGGATGGGCAGGCACCCGCGGCGGGTGGTCCACCCGCCCCTGGAGACACGCCCACCCCGCCCACACCCCCCACGCGGCAGCGGCGACCACCCGCCGCCGCCGGCCACTTCCAGCAGCCCCTCCACAACCGTCCCCGTAATCAAAAAAAAACGCCGGCAATCTCGAACGGGAGGGGCTAGAAGGGCTGCCGGGAAGGGGCACCCGCAGCAGGTGGTCGCGACCAACCCGCCGCGCACCCCATCCCCGGCAACCCTCCAAGCCCCCCGCCAGCTCCGGGGAGGGGACGGGAGGGAGCCGCTGGGGGGGTGGAGGCTCCCCCTCCAGCGGGGCCCTGAGAAGGGCCTTTTGGGGCTTGGGTCCCGCAGCCGAACCGGGACCCCCCTCCCCGGCCCACTAAAAGGGCCCTTGCGGCACTGACAAGTGCTTTGGCGGGTCCCGCAGCTGAACCGGGACCCCCAGTGCGGCTCTTAAAAGAGCCCTTGGGCGACGTCTTCTTTCTTCCAGTCCCGGCGACACCAGCCTCCGCCGGCCGCGACCCCCGAGGTACCCCGGCGGGCGCCGGCACCTCAACGAGGCCGATGTTGCCGTTGTCGCGTCTGACCGACGCGACTCTTCGGGCTGGCGACACCAACCCCACTCAGGTCGCCGATGCCAGGCAGACTCACTGCGGCCGCCAGTGAGCCCGCTGCACCGCCGGCCTCAGCGGAGCCGATTTGCCACCGCTTTTTCTTCTTCTTTCTTCAGCCATCTACTGCGATGGCATCTGAGTTCCGCGCGGAAAGCTCCTCTTATATAGGTTTGCAAGAAATCCATAATCCGTTTCTGATGGTCAATTTTTAATACTATGCTTTACATTAACCAATCAGATTTCAGAACTTTCCAGAAATCTGATGGTTTAAGTGTAAAGCAAGTATTAAAAACATTGACCAATCAGAAAACGGATTATGATTTCTGCAAACCTATATAAAGAGGAGCTTTCCGCCGCGAAACTCAGATGCCATCGCAGTAGATGGCTGAGAAAGAAGAAAGAAGCGGCTGGCAACTCGGCTCCGCGAGGCCGGCGGTGCAGCGGTCTCACTGGCGGCCGCAGTGAGTCTGCCGGGCATCGGCGACCTGAGTGGGGGTTGGTGTCGCCAGCCCGAAGACGTCGCGTCGGATCAAGACGGCCGGCAACATCGGCCTTGTTGAGGTCGCCGGCGCCCGCCGGGGGTACCCCTGGCGGCCGCAGGGGGTACCTCTCGGGGTCGGCGGCCTCGGCGGAGCTGGTTGTCGCCGGGACTGGGAAGAAGAGACGTCGCCCAAGGGCTCTTTTAAGAGCCGCACGGGGGTCCCGGTTTTCAGCTGCGGGACCCCCGCCAAAAGGCACTTTGTCAGTGCCGCAAGGGCCCTTGTAAGGGGCCGGGGAGGGGGGTCCCGGTTCGAAGCTGCGGACCCCTAAGCCCCAAAGGCCTTCTCAGGGCCCCGCTGGAGGGAGCCTCCACCCCCAGCGGATCCCTCCCGGGAAGCGGACCGGGCGGGGGGGCGTGGAGGGGTTGCCGGGAGGGGTGCGCGGCGGGTGGGTCGCGACCACCTGCTGCGCCCCTTCCGGCAGCCCTTCTAGCCTCCCGTTCCGAGATTGCCGCGACCGGGAACGGGTGGGAGGGGCTGCTGGGAAGTGGCGGCGGGCGGCGGCGGTCGCGCTGCCGCCGCGGGGGTGTGGGCGGGGCGGCGGCGCGGGTGGTCGCCGCTGCCGCCGCGGGGGTGTGTGGGCGTGTGCCCCGCCCCCTTAGGAGCGGCGTCGGAAGGGATTTAAGTCCCTTCGCGGCGATACTAATAGTTATCGCCGCGAAGGGGCTTAAATTACCGCAGCACATCGCGGCCGCGATAGGTACGCGGGAATAGCGCTCGCCGTTATAATACGGCGATAGCGCTATTTTCGCGGCCGCGTATGTGCGGCGGTAAATTTTTTTGCGCTAACATCGTTCCTTAAAATAGCCCCTAAGAGCCAAATATATTTTAGGTGATAAATGCATCTAGGATTGTTATCATTGCTGAAAAATTAAGAAGAATATTAATATATATCCAACATACTGTTAAGGCTGTGTATGGAGAGCCGTAAATTTTTTTTTCGTCTTAAAGTCACGTTAACCCATGTACCAAGGGTTAACGTGAATAAGACATAACTTATGGCAGTTTAAATTTATTTCTACTCACTTTTTGTGCATAAAGCTTCTGAAAATCAATGTTATTAATAAAATAATATTATAAGAACATTTTATTGCAATGTATACACCAACTTATGGTTTAAATTAAATCATAGCAACACAATAACAGGGAGATTCAATATCCCTAAAATTAGTGTAAAACACACGTTAGCCAATGTCATATTGGGTTAACAAGCGTTTTACACAGATTTTAGGGCACTGAGCAAACTTAACAGAGTTGTATTAGGTCTTAAGACAAGCATAACTCGTGTCTTCTTATGTTAACGCGATTCCGCAAAATGCAATCAGGATGTAATCGCTTTTACTTTTGGTTTTGTATTGAGGGATTTCACAAAAGGTAAGTAAGCGGGGATTCTGATATTGAATCTCCCCGTAAATCTCTATGAAAGATTGCCACTTACATCTGCATTAGAAAACAATGACAAAGATCCTAAACTGGAAGTTCACTGCAAAATCAAATGTTAAAAAAAAAAAAATTCTTATTTCTTATTCCACTAACCTTTAAGGGTTTACTTCTTATATGCAAAACCCGTAATGGTATCTGTAAAATCTTGCCTTTGTATCAGTAGGGATCTGAGCATGTGTGACCCCGCCAACAGCCACTGAGTAAAAATGTATGTTAGGAGGAAATGAGAACACTGGGAAGAAGAAGGACCTCTGCAGAACCTAAAAAGTGTAATGGGTAATAAAATAATACTTTTTTAAAGAAGCCCACTAAACTTTAAGAAAAACACAGATACTGAGGACATATTTGGATTTAGGTAGAGATGGAAAAATCCTATTAATATATTATTTACAGTACAATAAATGAATCTGTTTGGCTATGTTTCTGTTTTTTGTTTGGCTTTATCTATTCTGCTTGTATACATATGAATATAACTGGTTAAAGGGTATCTCCACTCGTTTTTATAAGTTTTGGTAATCCAGTTCTATTGAAGAACGGGAGGTAAAGGAGCTGTGCCTTACCTTCCGTTCTTCAATAAACAACACAGGAGCGGGACAAGCTAAGAAACTTACCCGCTCGCTCGCTCGCTCCCCGGTGCTTGGTCTGACAGTTCCCGACGGACCTTGTCTTCTATGCGCATGATCGCGCATGCGCATAGAAACAAGGTCTTCGGGACCTGTCAGACCAAGCACCGGGGGAGCGAGGCGGGTAAGTTTCTTGGCTTGTCACCAGTCTCCTGTGTGTTCTATTGAAGAACGGAAGGTAAGGCACAGCTCCTTTACCTCCCGTTCTTCAATAGAACTGGATTACCAAAACTTATAAAAACGAGTGGAGATACCCTTTAAATTGGCCTATCTGTGGCAACACTTTTTCCTTTCCTTAAATATAGAGATGGGATCCGGGTCTGATTGGGATCCGATCCGACACAGAACCCCTCGGTTCTGAACTCTGAATGTTCCGTATGAAACCGGATTTCGGAATGCGTTTTTATATTTTCCTATTCTGATGTGTCCCCATGTATTGAGGTTTTGTAAAATACCAATGTTGACAATTATATTTTTCCCTGTTCAGTTGATTGTGTTAAAAGATCCCACACACTTGCCATTTTCAGGAAAAAATATCTCAGTTGTGTCATCAGGATTTATTAGAAAAGATTTACTTTAATTTAAGACCCTAACTGCTGCTACAGACAATAAGAATACTCATTAGTTGAATGAGCCTGCAATTGGCACATCTTTTTGCCTTTAGATATGAAAATTGAGATGGAAACAATCCACTAATTCTAGTATTAAAAAATTCCATTCTGGTGCTAACCTGGAAATTGAATTCAGAAATACAATGAATGTAACAGAAACATTTTGAGTTTTGGCAATAGATTTCTGTACCTGCTTTGCTAGCAATTTTATCAATAGTCCATAATGGCAAAACGCATGCAATCTGCAACAAAAATGGTGATCGAATGCATTACAAAACTGGACCAGAGCACAATGCAGCTAGTGCCCCCAACCAGAATGCGCTGTGCAGTTATGCCTGGACAATAATGTTTAAGGAGAATCAAGATTAAATTAAAGCTCTTTTAACTTTAACATTGGCTTCATTTGACCATTTTAATTTTAAGCTTGAATTCAGTTAGGAATGGTGAAGACTATTATTCAATGTATGTATCATTTAAACAAAAGGCATTTTTACTTTGTAAAATGGCATAGACTGAATTTCAGCAGCAACTTTGCTGTTTGTCCTTTCTGCAGACTTCAAAGAGGAGAGATCTGTCTAAACAAATTTACTTTAGAACAATGATAGATGGGGACAGACATAGGGGTATGCCTACTGTGTGGTTACACAATGTGCAATACCTGGTGGTGAGCCACAGTGTTCAGTAGGGATGAAGTCAGGTTCTGAGACAAACACAGTTCTAATGTTCTGACTAAACTTTTCCTGGATTATGAATTATTGAATATTCTAGAACAATTAAATTTTCAAAATCGAATATTTGGAAATTAAGGAATATACAGGCCGATGTCAAGAAATATTGAATATGTGAACCCTAGATTCTGAATATTGGAGAAATAGTGAATAAGCAAACCCTAGATTTAGAATATTCAAATTATCGAAGATGTAATGCGGAAACTCAAAAATAGTTTTTTAGAAGTTTTGGTTATCTGCATTTCCTTTCCTGTTGCCAAGACCATTTCCCAGATCCCTGAGCCATTTACGCTAACTTATTATTGCTATTTAATATTAGTAGAGAAAGTTCACATAGAAAAATAGGTTAGTTTTATCTGGTTATAATTTGTCAGAGACACTGAGGTTCACTCTGTAAATCATAGGTGATAGTCATAAACCATGCCAACTTATAAACAGACAGTAATTATATTATATTTATGCAACATATTTTTGGAGGGATA
>CM033469.1:143048472-143388472 GCA_019447015.1 Hymenochirus boettgeri | reverse complement strand
TGCTTGTTCTTGGGTGCAGCAGTACACATTCTGCCTACCTGCTGACTTACTATTGGTTCCCAACAAGGCATTCCCCGGGGTAGAAAAGCAAAGGTCAGTTAACCCTCTCTGATTCTATACCAAGAGAGAATCTCTTGCCAAACACAGACAAGTCAGCTAGCTAACATGTTGCTTTTATTAGCATATATACAACTAGGGAAATGGAAAAACAGGTGCCATTAAACAATCCATTTGAAACCATGTTACCTGATTTTATAATGGGTTAGATTGGGTTTTCTTTTAGTAGAAGAACTGTGGGAGCACTCCATTGATCAATAAGAATTATAGTTCTGTGGAAGTTCAACACTCCCAATGTACTGCTTACAGAACAAAACTTGATGGTTTATTCATCTCTAGTAATGACCTTTAAAATATCACACTGCCAGCTCAATGGAGATTTTAAGCAAATACCTTGAATGGTCTGTAATGATGCAGTGAGTTCTTTGTTTTGCAATCTGCAATAACATTTTTCATGCAGATGCCACTAGAAATATTATTATTTATTTATTTATTGAGACATGTTATGTATGACTTCTGCACTCATCCAGCCAATTGTCCAGGTCCACCAGATAGAGTAACTCCATCAATTACACCCAATCAGTAAACAGTACATAGGTAATTCCCGAGCACACTGGTTTCTTTAATTCCAATAATATACTTTATTTGACATTTCAACAACCTTAGTTCCTCTTCATCTGGCCAATAATCAGGATTTTTGTCCTGATGAAGATGAACTTAGTGTCGTCGAAACGTTGAAATAAAGTTATTGTTTGGAATTAAAAAAACAGTGTGCCCAGGAATTACCTATGTTTTAATTAATTTATTTATTGTTAATTATCTACCAGGCCATTGCACCAAGCCGATAGCAGCTCTTAGTGCATTGCGAATAGGGTTTACCTATCTGTATTAAAGAGCCATTATCAGCTGATACATTGGTTGTGACAGTTGCGAGACACAATTTTTGCATAATGCTGCAACTGCTGTTAGTTTGTATAACTTTAAAAGTATCTTGCTTGCGCTTGGGTATGGGTAGGGGAGGGTTAACCTATTTTTATTTTTTTTACTTCTTGTTTTAACCCTTCCCCTACCCATACCCCCAGCGCAAGCAAGATACTTTTAAAGATTTTTAAACAATTCAGTGGACAACTTGCAGTGCAGCCACCCTATTTAGGGACATTCCCTACCACACCATAACGCGGAAGTAACCCAATCTACTGCTGTTAGTTGTGCCCTAAAATCACGTTAACCTTTGGTACATAAATAGCAGATAGCAGCTCTCGGTAGATCGGCTCTCATAGTCGTGTACATATCTTACATTTGGGGTAAAAATTTCCTTAAACCTGACATTCTAATTCTGTATGTTACCCTTTTTACTTATATTAATGTAATTTTAGTTTAAATCAGCAAAACATCTAGTTTGCTGCCTGTTCCTGCAAAATACAATTATTTCTTCTTGTGCAAGTACGGAAGATCAGGAACCTTATTTGACTGCAAAAGAAGAATCGTTCCAAATAGACCCAGCAATGAACCTATTTATTTCTGTTTTTTATTTATATTGATCCTAAGAATCAATTCAGATAAATAAATTCAAATAATTACAGTAAAACTTAATTTATAGGTATTCATTACTGATCTGCTGTTAACTAAAAAAAACTAAAAAAAACCTGGTTCCTAAGGAAAAAGATAAAGGAAGCAAATAGTTTATATCACACACACCATGATCCCTCTTATGACACACACATATGCTTTCAATACATAACAGCATCATGAAAGGTTTTGGATCACACTGATCCTGTCACGCCTGTATGATCCAAAATGCTACATACTGCTGCTTACTGGCCTCAGAGCTTTCTAATGTTTTGTCCTTTCCAAAAAAAACATTTTAGATTTTTGCTCTTTTATCTTCAAAATGTACTACATGTCTCTTTGTAGATGTTGCTCCATCTATATACCATGTTTAGCCTATATACTGTAAACATGGAAAGGCATTAGACAAAATGTGTATAGATAGATATATATACTGTATATGTGTACACATTGTATGGATCATTTATGTAATCAGTCAAAATGAGCAATGTGTGGTCTAATTGTTTATATTTGCTTGTTTTGTTTACATAATTACCTAGCTCCACTTTAAGTTGTTTTCTGTCACAGCAAGACATTATGTTATGATGCTTGGATGATAATGTGTATCTTTCTTCTAGATTAAGACTTTAAGCTTCCAGCCATTTTATTATAAACATCCTTATTATTTCCCACAGTGAATGTGCATTGCTATCATAAAATTGAAACATATAATACTAGCTATTTCTCATTTTTGAAGGTTTACTCTTATAAATGGCAAAAGCCATAGTTTTAATTATTTTAGTGTTATTGAGCAACAATGTAAAATTGGAATCAATATTTTTAATAAATGAATATGTTTCAACTTGTGTAACATTTTAGTGTGCTTTTATTTGTGTAAGAATTTTAGAAACCTATTAATATTTGTGAATACAGATTAAATCCAGGGAAGGTACTTTTGTATAATATCAGCCAAGGCATAATAACAATCCCATTTAAGATTAAAGGATAGTTAAAAAAAATGTATTTCGGTTATTTACAAACCCTTACTTTGCCTACAAAAGTGGTTGACGAACAGTGGAAATATAACAAGGCAATTACAATATGCAATATTTCACAGCTATATCTTCTTTGTGGATTTATGTGAAAAACAATAATCCATTTAATAACTCTCATTCTTTAAAGTGGGTCATAAGGATGGAGGTGGGAAAAAATGGTCTCTGTGATTTATTCTCGTAGGTACCCCTCTGTTGGGGAATGAGATAGGTAGATAGGGCTAGGCCACACTAGCACATTTTTTGCACATATGCGAATGCGTTTTGTGCTCACGATTGCGCCCGTGATTTTCGCTAAAATGGAAATCGTGGGAACGCGAAAATTCCTGCGATTTCCGATGCGCATGCAATTGCACGTCCATTCGGGTTTTGGTAATGCATGCGTTCACCATTTTTGGTACATTTTTTGATAACGGAAAACCTCAAAATCGCACACGCAAATGTAAAACACACAAGAATCGCATGCACAATCGATTCCTGTGCGTTGCAGTGTGGCCTCAGTCTAAAGCCCTATTATATCACAACAAGATATTATATACTGTATATCCCACCTGTAAGAATTGCTTGTATAACTGGGATCAAAAGAACACAAAAGAAAATTTTCAAACATGCAATTCCCAACTTAGTATAATTAATAGAGATGGCCGGTTCGCGGACCCGAACCCGGATCCGCCGCGGATTTATCCCGTCTGCGAACGTTGGATTATTCCGGATTTTCTGCCTTCCGAACTTCCGAACCACGGATTTTTTTTCAGAAAATTTTCGAGGATCTCCGTATTTCGAAATATGAGAAAACGAAGGTCCTCGTTTACGAGAATTCTCGTAATTTCGAAAATTTTCGAAAAAACGAGAAATTCTTGTAAATTCGCGGAATTTCTGCATTTTGGGGATTATTTTAAGACGGAGCAAGCCACTGTCCCAAATTATCCAATGCAGCTAACGATTATTGCCACCCCCTGGGTATAAAAGGCTGCTTACCACCTTTTTGTCGTGTGTTGGAGTGTGTTTAGTGGAGACCTGACAGTGTAGGAGTTGGAGAGAGTTTTTGTGCTTTTTGAGCTTTTTTGAGCTTTCTGTGTGTGGATTTCAGCCTGCCTGACTCTTCAACAATGGTGCAAACTGCAGTGGCCTGCTGTACTCAATGTTGCTGTTCCTACGAAGCCTTACCCTTTCACCCCTTTCCCTTGCACAAAGCATACTCTGAGGGAGAAAGCCAGTGGGGTGAGGGGTATGTCCAGTGGGCCAAGCCGGCCTGGCCCCACAACAATGGTGGCAAACGCAGTGGACATTTGTAACCCAATGCCATTAATGGAAGGTATATCATAAATATGTTTTTGTCAGAGGTGTATTAAAATATTTTACTACTTATTACTACAGTAATAATAAAAAGTATACTTGCCTTCCATCAGTTGCCCCATGGCTTGAACATAATGAGGCCTCTGCCTCTTCGATCAGACCACTGTCTCTGGAGGGTAGAGACTGGGTCTGGTAGCCGAACGGAGCAGGAGCTGGCGCTGGAGCCCCTCCATAATCCTGCGCTTTCGCGCCGCACATGATAGGTGCCAGGGGGAAATCATCATACCCCTGGCCAGGAGGTACGTGTGGCATACATCTGCCTTACAGAACGCTCCATTGTCAGGCAAAGGTTCCGGTTCCTTGTTTTTACAAAAATCCTCATTTTACGAAATCCTTGTTTTTACGGAAATCCCCGTTTTTACGGAAATCCTCGTATTTTTAAAATACTGTTTTTTAAAATTCACGCTAGCGGACTGTAATTTTTAGGTATTGTAGGCATTGATACGTGTTCTTAAGGTCAGTACCCAGGTCCCTGAGTGATTAAGTGTACGTTACCAAGGCTATTTAGACCAGTTTTAATGCGGATTTTGCCGAATTTTTTTTATTTTATACGTTTTAACGGGTCCGCTCGCAGATTTTCGAATTTACAGGATTTTTTCAGAAATCCGCGGATCCTCTACGGACCGTGACGGATTTTCGAATGTTCGGACCATCTCTATTTCAACAACGCACATCTCTGTTCTAAACAATTTCTGCTGTAAGTATAATCACATTACATGTAACATGTAACAATGTCATACATGTTATGCTACACATTAGCTCTGTATAATGTCATTTAGCTCAATTAGTCATTTCTTCTATATATATATATATATATTATATATTATATTATATATATATTATATTATATATATATATAATTAATAGAAAATAGAAATAGAGAAATGTATGTGAGCTAATAAACTGACATTATACAGTAGCTAATGTGAGCATTAACATGTATGACATTGTTACATGTTAACACGTTAGTATATAATAATTAATATTAATATTGCATCATTCCATATAGTCTTTGCCTAAAGTGAGCTTACTATACTACAACAACAGTTGCCGCTGGATGCAATTATACTTTTTAGAGGGTCTCCTATTAGGACATTTATATGCAGCAAATACTTATAGAGGTGAACAGTGGCAGTTATAAGTTGTGGTCCGGTAAACGGCTGTTAAACAGTCGTCTCTATTGTCATGCTCGGCAAGTGGTGCGCTCCTATTATATAATAATAATAGTATTTGTAACCGCAGATAGGACATAACTTTCTGATCAATGATTTCATACAGTAACGAAAAACCCAGGTATTGCTTACCCATTGTATTTTTGTTATGGTTGGTTGGGATGTGCTAGGCAAGACAAGATTTAACGATAAGAACTTAATTAAATAACCTCTATATTTAGTACTAGTATTTTCATTATTTTTGAATTTTAGAAAAATTCATTCCATGTGCACTCATCCTCCATATTTACCAGGTAGGTCCTCCAGGTTAGACTCCATAAATCTATTAAAAAAAACATGGGCATTTTTCTGAGAACATCTTTCTTCCATTGTGCTTTTATTGTGGTACCTAATGAAGGAGCTCGGAGAAGCACCCAAACTTGAACGCAGAATAAAAGTTTTAAAATGTTCTAAAAAAAATCCCTGATTACTCCAGCCCACACTTTTTAACAATCATGCCACTACCATATCTGCTGGGAGCCATTTCTTGCCTCTCTGTAGCCATTCTGCTTTCATGTTTTTGTTTTTTTTCCCCCTACAATCTGGAGAACCTTTGGAACCTGCCCATGTGCAGCCATAAATTACATTTTAAATTGGGCCCCTAGGAAGATCCACTACATATATACAAACTAACAATACTCTTGTGACAGTCAAATACACAATGCAGTCAATGTCAGTCAGTATGGAGATCTCTCTTACTAAAGTCCTGATTTAATATTGACCCACATTAGACACATCTGCAGAAGTTTGTATGTTCCTCCCATGCTTGCGTGGGTTTCCCCCACAATCATAAAGACATACTGATAGGTTGTATGTATCAAAAATGTGCTAGAGTTAAGTTCTTTGGGGCAGGACCTGATGTGAATGTATACATGTAATTGTAAAGAAGCACTACGGAAGATGCTAGCACTTATAAATCCCAATAATAATTAGTAGCCAATTTATAGAAGGCTATGTTACCACAGCTAGTATTCTTTTCAAGGTTTTGTTTGTGTGTGTGTGTGGGTATCTCAACAAGGTTATAATATATAGGGGGGAAAACTGAGCTGCACTTTTTCTCATTCTATACAAAAATGCTTTTATATCATATTATAAAATTTGCTGCCGAAACATCTAATGCAAGGGTAAGGGTTAGACATTCAATATTTCTCAGATCCTATTTGATTACACAAACCAGATACCCTAAAATCCTTTTTAATATCTTTAGGGAGTAATGTTTGTAGTCTATTCACCCACCATACCCTATTTCATCAATTCATTTCCCTGTCACTTTTGAATATTTCTGGAACAACTTTAGGACCAATAGCGTAAGTCCTCAGAGAAACGTCTAAAATCATCAAATGCAGAGGAATAGAGATCTGTTTGTTAAATTAATAGAGGACCTGTTTTGGGGGAATGTCCACCCCAAAACCATAATTTAATATGTTATTGGAAATTATTCTAGCTTTAAACAAGCCAACTTCATTAAATCCGTTCAGCCAATTTTAAGTACATACCACGTTTTTACTGCCTTCTTTTGCAGACCAAGAGCATCTCAGTGTACATCCAAGCTCTTTTTACGTCACCTCACATCCGTGCCTTTTCCGTTCCTGTGCAGCCTGCATAGGAGCTCCATAGTAGTGACGTTTCCCCCACCACCACCACCATCCGGATCTCTCCTTGCTTGTAGTTCCACCTAGCGTTAAATCCTTTAAGTAAAAGGTAGATATCCCCTGCCCACCCCCAACCGGTGAGTTATTTTGAAAATATATAATTAGAACTGTACTTACAGCCTTTTGTTCCCCTGGCGCTTTCTATTGACGTCAGCCGCGTCTGTGATTGGCCACGTCTTAGCCAGTCACAGATGCGGCTGCCGGTCCGGCCCCTTGCTTGCAAGTTCCGGCAAGCAGGGAGCTGAATCAATATGCCGGAAGATGGAGGTGCTGTAAGTAACATTCTAAAAGTTTCTTTTTAATTCTAATAAGGCAGTTAGGGATGGGAAGGGGGTATCTATTTTAGGGTGGACATACCCTTTAACTTTCTTTATAGTTTTTCCTAGGTAAAGGAAACTACAAAATGGAACACAAAGACAAATCACATGAAAGTACTGCATAAAAATGGTTCTCCAGTGGTGGGAGAACGTTTGAAAATGTACATCTAACAATAGATGCAGGCACTGAATGCAAATATGCCATGGAAACATGCCTTTCTTTATACTCATTACCAAGTCTTTTTCTGTTCTTTAAAGTAATATGAAGAGGACAAATTCAACATATACCTAACTTTTCTCCCTCGTCATAAAATGTATAAGCCATTACAATATCCCAATGTTTGTTTAATGATATTTGTTGCCTTCCTTTTATTCTAACTTAAATCACGTTTAAAATAGGGTAAGCTTCTTTTAACCTACGATGCAACTTTGGAGCTATTTTTCTAACAACAGTCCTTGTTTCTCTTGCGCTTATGTTAAAGCAGTCGAGGGTTCAGTGCTGCAAGATCTCTGGTTCCACTGTAGGAATATAGGTATCTTGGGTTTTGTGTGGCTGTGCACTGTGTCTCTTTGTGTGATAGATAAAAGATAAAAAAGAATAAAAATATATGGTAATTAAAAAGTGTCCAATATCATTTAAAAATCGTGATACATCAAAAATAAAAAAAACATTTAAAAGATGTAAACTCAATAATAAAACAACACTTACAACCACAGTCTGAGATTTGGCCATCCAGAAAAACTCACAACCACATCCTGTATAATTAGTGCGGTTTCTTTATTCATGTAGCAATAAATGAGATAATTTGAAAACATAGAATCGTATAAGTGATCTTTAGCTGTTGAGCAGAAATTATGCAGTACTCAACACGTTTCGCTGTTTCATCCACCAGCTTCCTCAGGGTATTATAATCATAAATTTTTTTTAGCCCCATTACCCAGCATAGTGGGTAAATGGGGATGAGCTAGTAAATACCTTAAAGTAAACTACAAACAGGAGTTAAATTGTATTAAAATGGAAGTTTTATTGAGAAATATTAATATGTGTGTGTGTATGTGATATTTTATCAAGTGATGCATTGAAATTTTGAATAACTAGCACTTCTTCAATACACAGCTTTTCCTGGTAACTTTACTAACCTTGTTTAGTTTATTCATAATTAGGTGGATTAATGGTGTGTTATTGGACCGGTGGGGGTACCAATATATTCAAACCAGGGGTTCCATATGTTTGTGGAATTTATCAGGGAATCTTGTATTTTATATGTAATATGAATATATGTCACATTACAGTATCTTTCCATTCATTGCCCAATTTGGGTGACTGCTGTGCCATCCACTGTAAAACAATTATGTTCCTGGCATAGAAAAGAGTTTCCAAAGAAGTTGATGTATATAAAATGTTAATTTGGAACAACTTTCATTGTAGGCCATCCCAATAAACACAGTTGAGGGTCCCTGGGGAAATTTTATATGCATATGTTAGAAAGGGCATTTAGAACCTTACAACCGAAACCCTGGACCCTGTGGCCCTGCCAAACGTAGTGCAAAAATCTGCAGAATCCTCATGATATTTTGGACACTCTGGCCATATTTATAAAAGTGCAGTATCCCCTTTTTAATGATACTGGTGATACTGCGATTCCCTGCCCAACCAAACTTTCATACGTACGAATACCATGCGGTAGTAAACACTGCAATGGTATTCTATGGTTGATGGTTAATCTATGATTGCGGGTCGTAGATTCGCGATTTGCAATAACCGATTGTAAATCTACGACCGCGATCATGATTTACCATCGCCCAAAGAATACCATAGCAGTAGTTTACTACCGCATGGTATTCTACGAATGAAAGTTCGTACATTACCAAACGTTCGTAGTAATAATGATTGCAACCTTACATTTATGCCTGTGGCTATACATTAACAAAACCATAGTATTGCAAACTTGCAATACTGTGGGTTTATAAATAAGGGCCTCTGAGCTGTATCTGGGGGATATGAGTGAATGCGCTGTGTTGTAAGGTATGTCTGATGAGGATATTACATTTTTGAGTGACCATGATCTGCTTATCCTAATCTAAAGGTCACTACTATTTGCTTATTTTCTTGATCCGTCCTGACACCAGGTCCATGGTACATAAATTCTTATTAATTAATATTCTTTATTGATCACAACAATGATCTACGTTTTTCAGTCCGTGCTAGGCCATCATCGATTGTGAACCAATCTGGAGGTGATCAATCGTAATAGAGCTCTCCTCAGAAAGAAGCGGATGGATTAGAAAGTTGGATACCCTAGCTCCACTTGGTTTGAATGAACAATTAAGCTCTATCGTATTTTTTTATAGGATGTTTTATCACTGAGATAGATGAGGTGACTGATATGTTCTATCTAATATGGTGTATCAGGTACACTTGGTATAACAATGAGTCTCTATTACTTATATCTCCCAACATTGGGGGACATATAATATAAAAATTGGAGCTCTTGGATATATCATTACATTATGAGACCTTATAGAACTCATATGGAGAGAGAGCAGGTTTCATCTGAGGTTGTGGTTATAACCACGATCCATGTGTTAACCATCCTGATATGTGCGCACATTGTTTTGTAATGTTAGCATTCTACTAGAAAATTGTTAATTAGGTATTTCGCATACTGCTGATTATGGGTGTGGTAATTTGGTGTGTAATTTGTGATGGGGGAGAAGATGGTTGTGTTGGGGGAGGGAAGGGGGAGGGCACTTACCTTCATATAGATGTGCAAAACAAAAATGGAGTAACAAGAATTGTTATAAAAGTCCAAAGGAGTGCAGCAGTATGTACTTTTTATCTATTTGGAACGTGCACCCTGGCCACTACGATTGATGCAGATTGTTTAGAGTGCGGCTACTTTATATTACATTACATATACTGTACATTCCATTTGCAGACTAGAACTTGTGCAGGTAGCAGCCGTCAGTGTGTCACACTAAGTATACAGTATACACACTCTCTATCACACTCATTACACATTGTCTTAAGCACACACACAAACACACTTACATACATATTCTTTCACATCACATACTCACTTTTGCACACATACACTCTCCACCATGAACATTTTGATATTCACAAACTCTACCTCAGAGACATACAAACAATCTTTCACAATCACACACATTTCTCTACAATGTTAAATAATCAGTAAATTATGGTGTACTGCTGTCAGTAGATCATATCAGTACAAGTGAAGTTTGGTTAATCAGTGATCAGCCTGGTTAAGAGGGTTAAAATATTTACTACACAATAACCTCCCAACCCCCATACCTCAGGAAAATATATGAAAAAAGTCCAGCACTAAAAGAAAAAGATCAATAGCCAGGCACACTTGCACAGACATCGCAAGACTGGAATCATCCAGCTGAAAAATTATACAGTTATAAAGGTACAGTAATCTCCTCACTGCCTGTCAGACTCTCAGGGGAGAACCTGCCCTCTCCCAGTGTGGCCAGTGTGTCAGGGCAAAATACCAGACACTTATTGCAATTTGGATTTTGGAGGTCCAGGAAAGCCCCAGGGGTGCTAACTTTTTCTTTCTTGCCCCTAGATGCATAGCATTACACCCTAGCCATGGTCCAGTGGCCTACCTAGAAATCTGGCCATGGGTAAACTGTCCTCCAAAATGAATGGACTGTTTTAAATATATTTTCCGAAAAGTTGCCCATTGTAAATATGAAAAAATTGTACTGGGTTTATTCATTTTAAATGTGCAATTAATAAATTAAAACATACAAATATTCCATGAATATGCAGACAAAGGGATATTCTTTGTGAGTTCCATTTCTCCTGATGTTTTTTATTATGTACATTGGCTTTTTTTTTGCTATCACTGAAGAATTAAAAAATAATACTAACTTGAAGGTGTTACCTTTTATTTACAGAAAGAAATTTGGTTTAAGAGCTCAATGAGTGTGCAGTAAAGCAGAGAGGGGAAGGGGCTGAATAATTCATAAAACCTTAGCCATCAATAAATAATTTACAGTGAAGGTTTCCAGCTTTGCCTCGCAGATATGATGTGTGCACGTACAGAAAATGGATGTTCTTAAGACCATGTCATAAGGACATTATAAAAACGGTTTATGATTTTCATTTACAATTTCATGAGTAAGAGGCAATGAAGCAGAATATTTATTGATATTGGCAAGCAGAATTATTTTTTATTATTATTTTTTTTATAGAATTCCAGTGAGAGTTCACGTGGTAGCAAGGTATGATAAACTGAGCTGTAGAGCGGAAAAAAGGTTTTCTTTTATAGTCTTTCAAATCTGGAAGGAAAATGCATGTTTTTTTTTTTAAAGCATGCCCCACTAGCACGTTTTGGATTGCATTTTGCGCATGCCTGTGGAAGTCTTTTGAAGTGGCCCAACTACATGCGATGTTGCTTCCACGCTCTATGGGAGTAACGCGTACGTTAATTTGGTCCGTATCGCATACTGTTAAATTACGGGAAGTGTGACATGAGATTGTGCATGCTTTCCTGCGCTGCTAATGGGGGCCACAACCTAAAGGGCACTCAGTTCTGCAGTTCTCTTCAATTTCCAACCCGATTGTTTTACACTACAGAATATTTAGGTTAGAAACCGGAAAGCCGCTGAACTATTGCAGAAGTGCATTGAAGGGAAAAAAAGACCAATATAAGACACAATATAAAAGAACTGCCAGGGTTGTGGAAATACTATAGCAGTATAGCACTTGTTGGGGCCGATTCAAAGTAGGCCCTGTCCAGGTCCCCTGCAGTCATGTTCATCTTCAATCAAATTTTTACCTCACGAAGGGCCCTATTATAAAACACACAGAAATCGTTATCGAAAAATAAGGTCGTTATTGTAAAATATCGATCATTACATAAAATAACGATCTGTATTTTCCGATAACGATCGACAATTTCCAATAACGATTGGTTATTTTCCGATAACGATCGAATTTTTCGATTTTGTAAAATAGCGATCGTTATCGGAAATACAGATCATTATCAGAAAATCAGATCGGTATTTTACGATAACGATCGCTATTTTACAATACGATCATTATTTTTTCAATAAGAAATGTTTTCTTAGTAGGGTGAACATGCCCTTTAAAAAACCTTGCTGCAGTTTTGGCCGGGTTAGATTGAACTGCGCCAAACTGATTTTTTATGTGTGTGGTGGGGGTCCCTATCTAAAATCTTGTTTTGGGGTCCTGTGATATCTAGCTACGCCACTGGAAGCAGCACTTATGCACATAGAACATTGACACTTTAAATATTCTTTAAAAAACAAATGTTAAAATAGATATACCTTGTACGTGAGATAAAAAGGTTTCCTTGTAATAACAGAATCTCCTGAGAACAGTAACAGGTCAATTGGTTTATTTCCATAACACTCCCGCACATGTTCACATAATGTAGAAATGTGGTAGCCCCCTGGAGAAAAGCATAAGCAATAAATGTGTTGATAGGCACTTTGTCCATTGAATTCTTTTGTATTTTCCATTGAGCTGGCTAAGGCCTGCATATGTAATATAAATGTGTCCTGGTTTTCTTATCTGGCAGAGCACAGTATAAAATCACTTTTCACTATTTTTTGAGATTTTAGTAATATTTATTGTTACTCAGCAATATTAATTCAGTCCAGAGACAAATAGCTGTGATCTTAGCATTTTAATGCCTAAACCCTACTATAGAGCATAGAATCTGGAGATAATAGTGCGAAAAACGTTCTGCAGTAAAAGGATTGTCTAAACCTTTCTGTCTATAGGAGAATTGCAAGTTTAAACATATTTTCCTTACTTATACCTAGATACTTATCATTAAAATGATTACTTATTATATGATATTATTGTCGAATCACACTATGTACCACATCCAGTAAATGCTGCAGTTGATATGAACAGATCTGTAAATAACATAATCATTAATTACTGCTAGAAAAATACCCCCAGTCATAATAACACTCTCATTTGCATCTGCTGCTATTTGCCAGATTTTGTGAAAAAATAAGATGATTCAAAGGTGGAAATCCTGGCTAAAACCACAAAATGTCAATCTCCCACATAATAAAATGGTACGCCATATGCATGGGTGCACATAGAGACGTGGCCACCAACTAGCTCAAATAGGAAGCATGCACAAGTGCAATTTAAAAAAAAAGTGCTTTGCAATTGAACAGCATACCCTTTTTAAAGAAACAAACCCCTGAAACTTGAATACCCCCTATACTATATACTATGTACTATAAACACGGTAACGGCCATACTTTCATACATACATGAAGAATTCTGCAGTTCTTTTTAGAATTTTACATTTTGGAGATTTTCCAGAAAAAAGGGAAAAAAAAGATGGAAACTTAGAAATCTTGAACAAACCCCGCGGAAAAATAAAATAGCCCTCTGAATATTATTCTCCCACTTGGCATCAATACACGTCAAAACACTGCCACCAAACAAACTCAAAAGGAGAAAATGATTTTTCAATTTTGCATCTGCACTCAAATACCTAACAGTCATCTTATTTTGTAAAGGCCCTATTGCTATAGTTTTTGATAGAAAATACTCCAGCCAAAAATATTGGGTAGATATATGTTTGTTCACAAAAAACCCAAAACCACGTCAGAAGCCAATTTTTTTTTGGTGGGTAAAATCTGGTAGGAAATGCCACAAACAACTATATGACACCGGCCACTCCCAGTCTCACCCGGTACTTCAGTTCCGTTTGTGCCGCGCACGTCTGAGGGCTTCACTCCAATACCTCCACATAACACATAAAGACCATAAAGAAATTCACAACCCACCCCTTACTCACACACTCTCCCCTTTTAGTGGTATTCAGTGAGAACTGGTTGGAACTGAGAGATGCACAAGCTTTTGCACACTTTACTCATCCACTTTGCTCAATTCAATTTGGTTTTTTTTGGTACCTCTGCAAATTTCCTAATATAGCCTTACTTTTCCTTTAAATTGAAATTAGTGGAATAATATGATACCACTGGGGACTAGCTGAATGATTTTTTATTCATTGGCAAAGATCAATAATTAGGTGATCAAAACTGATCCTATTTTGTGAATGGAACACTGAGCTCCATTCACAAATAATATAGCAAGCTGTCACCCCTTAAACAGTTTGTTATTCAGGTGGAATGGAGATTGCACTACTAGACCACCAGGAGCATACAGGGGGCATACAGGGGAGAGAAGGATCACATCACGAGGTCTCCCTTTATCGCAGAACACACTACCTCCTCGTGGTCCGCTGCTCCTGTATGGTCACAACTTGTAGGTTTGATATCTCTGATCCCCCAATCGTATTTGGACAGAAACAATGGGGGTTGAGGGGTCAAGATCCACCCTACCACACGAGGAAATTCTTTTTTTAATGGAAAGCCACAGAAGTATATATACATTCTGTTGCACTTTGGTCCTTATCATGAGAACATATATATACTTCATGGCAATAAAAGGGTTAATGCATACAAATATACATAAGTACAAACATTTTTTTCTTGAAAGCATATGTATTTGTTGTTCTCTACTTTAAGTTTTTTTTTTTTTTAAATCATTTGAGTTTTTTTACCATTATTTATTTTGTGGGTTTTTTTTTAAAATCAAATTTAAAATCGTATTCACAAATATTATGAGATTTTACAAATCTAAAATCCTTAGTTTGGAAAAGTGACTGCAAGGTCCCAATTGTGTTAATCTGGTCCCAGTGGTTATTAAGAAGATTCTGATCTTACTTAGAAATATATACAGCATAAACCAGCAGGCAAAAAAGGGAAAAATAATAACACATGGAAAAAAGTTAGCAATAAATAATGCATTGCTAATTACTACAAGAAAGAATAATACATTTTTGGCATGAAAAACAACAAATAAAACATAAAATAGTAAAAGACTGCAATGTAGAATTGAAGGAACAAAACATTTTAAATGTAATTGAAGTAACATGTTGAATACACAGATGTTACATTTGGTACTTTAAAGCAAAGAAAAAAATAATAAACACTTATGGGGCTATGTACTGAGTCGCTCTCGCTCTCTATTGCCCCCTTTAGGCAATACACGAGCTGATAGTGGCTCTCAGTGCATTGTGACCTGGAGTTTGACTTTTGCGATCTTTAACACCAGCTATCTGCTGGTGTTAGAGATTATGTTCTTAAGTGCCGTTAATGGCTCAGTACATTTGGTTGTGTCGTTACGTGACACAAATTTTGCGTAACGCCGCAAGTGCCGTTAGTTGTGTCTTAAAGTCACGTTAATGCTTGATACATTAGTTAACGTGACTTTAAGACACAAATAGCCGATAACAGCTCTCGGTATATAGCCCTATTAATTGTTATTTTGTGACTCATTTCCTGTTACTAAATACAATAAGCTCCATGGATAGTAATATGTTGATATGAATATTTTGTTTTATTGACCCCCTGTAAAACAAAATAATTAACTTTAAATGCATACAATAGCAGTCGTGATAGCTATACACCTGTATTCTAGGCACAATTTGTAGTTTATTATCTAAATAACAAACAAACAAAAAAAAAAAAAAAACCACAACATAATAAATGTTGTATTCTGTACCTGTATTTTACTAATTGTAATTGTAACTAAATATTTAATGGCTAGTCTTGAGTTTTTATATATTTAGAATACATTTTTTATATATTTGTGCTGCCCTGAAGAGGGGGTGTTAGTAAATCCCTATTTTTCTAGATTTAATTAATGAAGCTTTTTTTGTTGTTCTCAATAATGGCAAATGCAAAAAGTAATTTCACATCAATCATCCTTTACAAGAGGGTTTTTAATTTTCCTACCTAACTGTCTCAATAATTTTGAGTTTCCAAGGTTTTATTCATACTCTACAACATGAGAGTTATATATAAAGCAATTTAACAAGGACAACAGTGCCCACAATGAGTGAACAATCCAGCGCACAGAAGCAGACTTTTTAAAAAAAAAAAAAAATTCTTTCTTTCTTGGGATGAATCCACACCAGACATCTTCCTCCTACAGTATCTTCTTTGAGAATGAGGGTGAAATTCATTTTGAAATGTATGCATGCTTTGTTACTTCTTTTTCATAGGCTTAGAAAGTAGGATTTGAAACAACAGTCTATAGAAGTATTGTAAACTTTTGGGAGTTCCTGCATTTATATATAACAAGAACTCCATTCATACTTACCGATTTTCTTTTCCCGGCCATCCCCCAAGCAGCATAACAAATTGGGACTCTGTTCCTCCAATCAGACAGAATAAGAACATTATAAGTCCCTCTCTCCTTCCAGCCAGTCTCGTTACAAGCTCGTGACAGAAAGGGGGGGTATGCTGCTTGGGGATGGCCAGGAAAAAACTCTCGTAAGTATGAATGGAGTTTTCTGTTTTCCTGGCCACCCCCCGCAGCATAACAAATTGGGAAATACCCAAGCAATTCTGGGTGGGAAATAAAAGAAATAAGAAAATTTAAATGCAGAGAAAAATAATATTTTACTTCTCGCTTTCTGTTACGGACTGTAAAACTTTCAGCCCAAATTGAGATCTTCCGACCATTTAACATTCAATTTGTAATGCCTAACAAACGGTGTTAGACGTTGCCCATGTAGCTGCGTTACAAAAGCTTCTGTTGTGGCTCCCTCTTCTGCTGCCTAGGATCCGCGATCCCTCCTGTAGAGTGTGCAGTTACTCCTTGGGGAGGTGCCAGGCCTTGAGTTTGGTAGCGGTGGCAAATCGATCTCACTATCCACCTTCGTACGGCTACGGCTTCACCTTGTCTAGGACCCTCTGGAATTATGAAAAGGTTCTTCTCCTTTTCCTGATACTGCTTGTTTCTATGGATATATTCCAAAATGCAGCGTCTTATATCCAAGTATTGCATTTCCTCCTCTTCTTGAGGATTCTGTTGAAGACTGGGTAACACAATAGTTTCAATTGAGGTGAACCTTGAGAACTACTTTTGTAAAAGGTATCTGACAGGTACAGAATTAGTACTTCTGGAAGGACTCTCAGGAATGGTGGTTCGATGGATAAACTGTTTAGCTTCTAGCTCTTCTACCCGAGTCAAGATACCAATAGGACTGCCTTCAGTGTGAGATTCCAAAACGAACATTGTTCAATTGGCTCAAACAAGATTTGGAAAGAGACTTCAGCACTACTGTAGTCCCACTGTGGAAATAGTTTTCTTCGTTGGAGGTCTATCCTCATGACTCCCTGAAGAAATCTCTTTTATTAGCTGTTTTGGAAGAATTAATTCCTAAGACCGCTGATAGGCCGAACTTGAACCTGCAGGTACTGAGGCTCAAACCTTTTTGGAGACTGACCTGCATAAATCTAAGATCTGAGGTACATTGGTTCAGTTGTATCCACATTATTACTTGTTGCCCCATACAAAAAAGGTCTCCATATTGCCGCATATCTGGAGTTGGTCGTGATCTTATGAGCTTTTAGTAATATTTCAATGACAGGGCTAGAACATCCCTCTTGGGCTAGCCTTTGCCTATCAATCTCCAGGCTGCTAGGTTAATCTTGTGGATTGGGAAATTTAAGATGTCCCTGGACTAGGAGATCTTCTCTCCAGGGAAGCGTATAGGCTGCTGGATTGATAGTCTCCTTAGAAGGGGATACATGTCTGCCAATCTGGTAGGATCGCAATTACTTGAGCTCGAGATTGAAGAATCTCTTTAAGACTCGGAAGATTAGGGCCGTTGGGGGAAAGATGTTGCCCACATGTGGTCCCAATTCTGACTGAAAGCATCCACACTAGGACTTCCTTCTGAGTAACCTCGAAAAGGAATTCCACAACTTCTGATTTTGTTTGGGTTGCCATAAGGTCTATCTTTGGTCTTCCCCAATGCTCTGTTATTTTCAGAAAAAATTCCATATTGAGACTACCATTCCCCATTGTCTATTTGTTTTTTCTTGAGAGGAAGTCTGCAACTTGATTCTGAGTCCTGGGACTTACCGGGCCTGTTAAGTCCAGGAATTTTTGGGTGAACATTGCCTTGCTTTTTGTTTTGTACCTCCTTGGTTCTTTATATAACTCAAGCCGCTTGGTTGTCGAACCTTACACATACATTTGTAACTGCCTTTGAAAAGCTTGTACTGCACAATTTATACTCTTGCTCTAGTTCGTGAAGGGAGGTGAGCTAGATTCTGCTCCCAAATTCCCCGTACAATCTTCCCTGTAGGTGGGCCCCCCAACCCTGAGCGGAAGCATCTGTAAATAGTTGCTCCTCTGATGTTCTTGAAGTACTGTTTCTCTTCCTTAGATTCGATTGCACCGTCCACCAGATTAGATGAGTCTGAAATTGTGGTCTAGATAATTGTCTGTGAGCCAGTTTTAGGTTTCTTTTGTTTCCATCTTTTGAGGAAAAAAATTTGTAGTAGGTCTTGCGTCTCCATTTGGCTCATTGGACTAGACCAAAGGTTGAAGCCAAACTCCCTTAGATCGACTGTACATCCACAACTTTGTCTGATAACGCACCTTTTATTAATTGGAGTGTCTCCATTTTGAATTGTTGGTACTTGATATACCGGTTTAATCTCTTAGGTCCAGGATTGGGTCTTAAGTCTCCTGTCTATTTTTTTCACTAAAAATGGGAAGAATAAAATCATTTTCCCCGCTCCTCCTGGGGGACTGTTCTATGGCCTGTTTTGTTAAAAGCTTGTTTATTATTTTTGAAGAACTCATAACTTTCTCGCTCTGGATCAAGAGGAATGGTTTTTTGAATGAAATTGCTTTTTTGGGGGTCTGTAGAATATCCAATCTGTAACCCCCTGGAAACAATTTATAGGACCCATGAATCCGACTTTTTTTGGTCTCTTATCTCTCTGAATTTCAATAGTCGGATCGGGCCCCAAACCTGGAGAGATATAAAGGCCGCCACATATCATTGTTTGGGCTCTTATTAAGGCTTTCTTGTTGGGTGGTTTTCGCCCTTGAGAACTGATTGACCTGATTTCCAGGTCGAAGCCCCCTTGAATCTCTCTTCCGGTCCTTTAGGAACGAAAGCAACTCGTTTTTAAGAAAATGTTTGTCGTTTGTCTTCTAGGGAATTCCTAAATTTTTTAGAATTTGAGGGGAAATACTTTTTCCTGCCTGTAGATTTAGAGAATTTATTTACTAATATCTACCGAACATCTTTTCCCACTCATACGGAGTGTAACATAATGAATTTTTGGAGGGTGTACCTGCTTACCGTTCCTTTAGCTACAGGCCCTAACGCCGGCAAAACTGAACCCCTCATATCCTTCCCCTAACGAATAAGATTTGCCTGATGTCTCAAGGCCGAAATTGGAGCCGAAGTCAATTAGTCGCATCTCAGGAATGGCTGCAACAGAATGCTTCTTTCTTCTTATCAATTGCCTCACCCTCTACATGAAGATTAGAGTGGGATCACTGATTGAGGGTGACCGAGGATGACGAGAAGGATTTTTCCTTTCCATCGGGTGTTTAGTAGGGCCGAACCTCCTCAACTGGCAAGAGATATGTTCTTATTGGAAAGCCTCGCCAACTGTGCATCTACTTACGAGCCTGGGTCGTCAAATTCAACTTTCTAGATTAAAGGATACATCGCCTTCGTATTTATTTTCTAACCCGGGCTTATTTCATCATGCATAGGAAAATGTTCCGTCTTTTTCTTCAGGAAAGATTTTAGAAGTGGATGGTTGATCTTCCGGGTTCCCCACCCCTACTTCATAAACCAAAACTGTCAATGTTATCATCTCTGAATAATTGAGGAGAATTTTTCTTGAAATCAAAGCTGGAGCCTTGGTAATCTGCAGTCATTTGAGACTCAATTTCTGATCTATACTTCTCTGGAAAGCTTCCCTGTCGGGAACTAGCCCTGAATGGAATTTCTGGACCTCCAGCTGAGGCTTCTTGAAGCCATGT
The DNA here is from genome assembly GCA_019447015.1 of Hymenochirus boettgeri. Lineage (NCBI taxonomy): Eukaryota > Metazoa > Chordata > Amphibia > Anura > Pipidae > Hymenochirus > Hymenochirus boettgeri. Next base: position 143,368,372 of record CM033469.1, on the reverse strand, counting down.
AATACAGCCCCGTTTTACCTCTCAAAATTTTCTGCCGGGTCCGTCGTGCTTTGCACACTGACTTGGCGCTTTACATAGTGGTCCTCCAATACCACTTGCTCCACAGAAGCAGTTTTTACATTTTTTTTTTCCCTTTGGCTGCTGCTCCTGCCTCTCTGTCTTCCTCTTCAGATCCCTGTGGATTTAAGATTTCTTTTGTTTCTTTATAGGCTGTTCCCCGAAGGAGCACGATTGCTTAAGACAGAAAATAAATCATAATCATTGGAGTGCTTTTTTCGAAGTAGCATATCTACTGGACATCCGAACTCACATTACCCACCTCCCCTTGCGCTTGACTCTCTAGTAGGCAGTCCAGCTCTTTCCTGCTGAAAGCCATAGCTTTACATAGGCCGAGCTGAATTGCCGTGATTTTTGGCGGGCTTTTAACTGAAACGACGTCTCTGCCTAATGCACGAGATGTTGTGAACCCATAAGTCCTGGTCACAGGACAGAACCCCCTGCTCGCATCTAAGGGGAGAATCTGTTGTATCTCCCAAATGAGCGCATAGGCCCTACAACAGCTGATACCTCGGCCAGAGAGAGCCCAAGAAAGAATATGGCCGGTAGGGAACAGCCGTCTTCTTGCAAAATGTCTGACAGACGAAAGAGACCTGGCTGGAAGGATGGAGGCTTACTTTAATGTCTCTTTCTTCTGGTCTGATTGAGGAACCTGAGTCCCAATTGTTATGCTGCGGGGGTGGCCAGGATATTTTTGTTTTCTAGGGAGATCAATGCCTTTTTACTCACAAGGATCTGACATAAACTAGAGCAAATATATTTTAGAGGGATAACTGCATCAGTATTGTTATCATTGCTGAAAAATTAAGAAGAAATATTAATATATATCCAACACCTGTTAATGCTTGTGTATGGAGAGCCGAATATTTTTTTTCGTCTTAAACGTCACGTTAACCCTGTACCAAGGTTAACGTGATAACCAGAACTTATGGCATTAAAATTTATTTCTACTCCTTTTTGTGCATAAAGCTTCTGAAAATAATCATGTTATTAATAAAATTATTATAAGAACATTTTATTCAAATGTATACACTCAACTTAGGTTGAAATTAAAAATATCATAGCAACACATAACAGGGAGAATTCAATATCCCTAAAATTAGTGTAAACACACTTAAGCCCATGTCATATTGGGTTAAACAAGCGTTTTACAAGATTTTAGGCACTGAGCAAAACTTAACAGAGTTTGTATTAGGTCTTTAAGAACAGCTAACTCGTGTCTTCTTATGTGTAACGCGATTCCGCAAAATCAATACAGGATCTAAATCGCTTTTACTTTTGGTTTTGTATGAGGGTTTCACAAAATGTAAGTAAGCGGGGATTTCTGAATTGAATCTCCCCGTAATCTCTATGAAAGATTGCCACTTACAATCTGCAATTAGACAACACTGACAAAGATTACCTGAAGTTCACTGCAAACTACAATGTTAAAAAAAAAAAATTTTATTTCTTATTCCACGACCCTTTCAGGTTTACTTCTTTATATGCAAAACCCTTAATGGTCTGTAATAATCCTTTGCCTTTGTATCGTAGGATCTGAGCATGTGGTGACCCCACCCGCCACAGCCACTTAGGTAAAAATGTATAGGATGACTGAGAACACTGGGAAAAAGAAAGGACCTCTGCAAACCTAAAAAGTGTATGGGTAATAAAATAATACTTTTTTAGAAGCCCCCTAAACGTTAAGAAAAACACAGATACTAGGACATATTTGGATTTTAGTATAGTATGGGAAAAATCCTATTAAAATATCTTATTTACAGTACATAAATGAATCTGTTGGCTATGTTCTGTTGTTTGTTTGGCTTTATCTTTCTGCTTGTATACATATGAATATAACTGGTTAAAGGGTATCTCCCACTCGTTTTTGATAAGTTTTGGTAATCCAGTTCTATTGAAGAACGGGAGTAAGGAGCTGTGCTTACTTCCTGTTCTTCAATATAACACACGAGACTGGTGACAAGCTAAGAACTTACCCGCGGTCGCAATCGCTCGCGTGATCCCCCTGCTTGGTCTGACAGTTCCCGACGGACCTTGTTCCCTTCTATGCGCATAGATCGCGAATAATAGCGCATAGAAGACCAGGTTCTGTCGGGACCTGTCAGACCAAGCCCCGGGGAGCGAGTGACGGTAAGTTTCCTTGGCTTGTCACCCATTCTCCTGTGTGTTCTATTGAAGACCGGAAGGTAAAGGCACAGCTCCTACCTCCCGTTCTTTCAATAGAACTGATTACCAAAACTTATAAAACAACGAGTGGAGATACCTTTAAATTGGCCTATCTGTGGCAACACTTTTTCCTTTCCTTAAATATAGAGATGGGTCCGGGTCTGATTGGATCCGGATCCGACACAGAAAACCCCTCGTTATCTGAATCTGAATGTTCGCTATGAAACCGATTCGTAATGCTTTTTATATATTTGCCTATTGCTGATGTGTCCATGTATTTAGGTTTTGTAAATACCAATGTTGACAATTATATTTTTCCCTGTTTCCGTTTGATTGTGTTAAAGATCCCACACCACTTGCCATTTTCATGAAAAAATATCTCAGTTTGTGGTCATCAGGATTTATTAGAAAGATTTACTTTAAATTTAGACCCTACCTGCTGCTACAGCACCATTAAGAATACTCATTAGTTGAATGAGCCTGCAATTGGCACATCTTTTGCCTTTACGAGATATGAAATTGAGTATGAACAATCCACTAATTCTAGTATTAAAAATTCCATTCTGGTGCTACCCTTGAACTTGAATTCAGAAAATACAATGGGAATGGTAACAGAAACATTTTGAGATGTTTTGGGCATCTTTTCTGTACTGCTTGCTATCACAATTTGTATCAATAGCCATAATTGCAAAACGCATGCAATTTGCAACAAAATGGTGATCGAATTGCTTAACAAAACTTGGAACCAGAGCACAATGCAAGCTATGCCCCGGCCCCCCACCATAATTTGCGCTGTGCCAGTGAGGCCCAGACTTTGATGCGGCAGTTATGCCTGACAATAATGTTTAAGGGAATCAAGATTAAATTAAAGTCTTTTAACTTAAACATTGGCTTCATTTGAACCTTTTAATTTTAAGTAAAGCTTGATTTTCAATTAAGGAATGGTGAAGACTATTATTCAATTTATGTATCATTAAACAAAGGCATTTTAACTTTGTAAAATGGCATAGACTGAATTTCAGCAGCAACTTTGCTGTTTGTCCTTTCTGCAGACTCAAAGAGGAGAGTCTGTCTAACAACGTTACTTTAGAACAATGATAGATGGGGACAGCATAAGGTGTAGCCTACTGTGTGGTTACCAATGTGCAATACCTGGTGGAGCCACAGTGTTTCAGAGGGATAAGTCAGGTGCTGAGTCAAACACAGTTCGAAACTGTCTGACTAAAATTTTCCGGATGTATGATTATTGATAGTCTAGAACTCAAATTTTCAAAATCGAATATTGTGGAATTAAGGATATCAAGGATGCCGATGTCAATAAATATTGAATATGTGAACCCTAGATTCTGAATATGGAGAAATAGTGAATAGCAAACCAACCCTAGATTTATATATTCAAAATTCATCCGAAGATTTAAATGCGGAAACTCAAAAATAGTTTTTGAAGTTTTGGTTATCTGCATTTTCCTTTCCTGTTGTCCAAAGACCATTTCCCCAGATCCCTGAGCCTTTACGCTAACTTATTATGCTATTTATATTTATAGAGAAAGTTCACATATAAATGGTTAGTTTTATCTGTTTATAATTTGGTATAGACACTGGGTTCCTCTGTAAATCATAGTGTAGTCAGAAACATGCCAACCTTATCAACAGACAGTCATTAATTTATATTATTTTATGCAACATATGTTTGGAGGGAAATAACTACACAGCCTTATAAATGGTTCTGGTTGCTACCATCGATACTATGAAACTACACTAAATGACTTTGCAGCTAGACTGATTATAATCCTCAGGGCCAATTCCAAACATCTTTAAAAGACGATGCTGACAATAGATTATTGCAGCAAACCTTCAAACAGGGTAGTAATGAGCAAACACGATCTTCCTCATTCTTGGAACACTTTGCTTACAATACTATCCATAACCTCTTCCCTCCTTTGAAAGCAATTTTTGCTGACTGATCTTATTTTGAGTGCTAGTCTGACTGTCCCTCTGTGCATAGTTTTCGCATTGGCAAGTCTATAACCTAGTAATAATATTAACCATTTAATGTAGTCGGCTGGGATAAGTGACTCTTACTGGTTAAAGGCACCGCCTCTTTTGGACATGAGAGACCTGGGTTTGAATCCTGACTAGGGCAGCTATAACAAATGTTTGGATAATATAATACCCTAGTTATAATAACATATAATTACCATTGATAACTAGTAATGCCTTTTTTAACCAGTAACACTATCCAGCCACTACATTATCTCGGGTATTATATCGTTATTATATATTTAGATTTATCGTCCCTCGGCCTGTATCTCTGTTGGAGCCCCCAGAGTGACTTGCGCTGTGACGTGACCTTTACCTACAGATGATATATATGGGGCTTGCTCTTGACCCACAATAGATAACTAACCTATGGCGAGGTTAGTTTTCAGGGATCTTTGCTATTTATCCGGTATCCATCTTTGTATTTGTATATTTGTTTTAAATGATTTTATAAGCACCCTAATGTAATTTCCCATTGGTATCACATATAAAGGGATTGGGGTTTTTATAGTCATACTTGGGATGAGTGCCTGGCCCTTTGCTTCTTTTTCTTGTCATATTATATCTTTATTAGTTACTAAGGTTATCATATGGTTTATTAAAAAATTAGGGATGGCTGTTTTTTTTGTCGTGGGATCCGAGCCCCGGATCCCCCGCATATTTCCCGTTCGCGGCGGCGGATTTTTTTCCGGAATTTCCACCCTCCCGCCTTCCGAACAGCGGTTTCTCGTCTTTTCGAAATTTTAGAAATTACGAGTTTTCTCGTATTTTCGGCGGCAATACTATTTTGGAAAATTTTTTTTAAAATTACGAGGTTACGCTTATTTGCGAAAATTCCGTTTTTCGAAATGTATGGAAATTAACGAAATTCCAAGCCATGATTCGGACCATGTCCCCTCCCATGTCAAAAAAGGCGGAGCCTTTACCCATAATGTTCGTCGAATGTAGCTTGGACAAACCCAACAATTGCCTCGCCTGACTTCAGGAAGCTGTTTAAGAAGTTTGTGGTTACGTGACATGCTCCCCAGACCATTTCCCGGTGCCACACCACAACAGGAAGTTTTACCACTGTTTAGTTTATCTGTAAATCACTCAGACTTTTTCGGACTAATCAGTCCCCCCCATAGACTTGAATGGTTCCGAATTCGAACTTGAAACTTTATATAGTTTCGGCCCAATCTCTAGCAATCATATCAAGATATGTAAAATGCGGTTATACATTAGGCAAAGATTTAGATATTTGTCCATCGACTAAGTCTAATCTACTGTATCTAATGTTTGAAAACCCATGCTAGGTGGTCTTTTGGGACATCGCAGGAAAGTGGGGGAAATGTTAGAAGGTCGAGGACAGTACAGCACCCTTTAAACTGATACACAAGGCCAACTCTGACTTGGTCTTACAATCAATATATATCAATAAGTATGTTCGGCATAAAATCACACTGGACTGTGGCTGTGAAAACACTGCAGGTTTTTATTGTGGAAACAATATGTGCTACATAATTTTGGACTTACACATCCTTTTCTTCAAGTAACAAGTAGCCCACATTTTCGACAATAAAACTTGCACTATTTTTACAGCTCCAGTCCAGGGTTAATTATGTCTAACTTACTTTGGCCATTTATAACTAATTTTAATATATCGGGTGAAGTGGTAATTCATGGAGAGGCATATATTATTTCTTTGCCAACTTCCTGGATACCCAGACCTAGATATCAAAATAAAATCAGTTGGTTGGAACTTGCACAGCCAATATTTCAGAAACTTATCAGTGTAAATTTTCCAACATGTCTACCTGTTTTCCACTAATTTTTCCTATGAATAATAAATAATCCCTCAAAAGTTTTATATGTCTTTTCTGGCTCTGCCAGGAATTCAGAATTTTTTCTAACATAGTAAACAATAAGGTTTTTTTATTGAGGGTTTGAATAAAGAAATACGTCTACAATTCCAAACTTTTCACCATCCTTTTTAACAAATATACCTACTTTCAGAGGCGGAAACTAAAAAGGGTGGGAAAATTTCCTTCCTGACTCCAAGGGCACAAAAGTATCCCTGTACCAACCAAAACTGCAGTTATTACTAATACCAGTAATTCTCAATATTTTTTAGGTTTCAGAAACTTTTCCTAGCCCACTTAAGCTAGCATTGAACTTGTCATAATACATCGGCTTGAAAGACAGTAACCACAGTTTCACCATTCTCACTGTAAGAACCCTTTCCTACCTGAAGATAAAACTTCTTTTCTTCCAATCTTAAAGGATATCCCCATGCAACATGCTTCTCTAATGCCCTAACTTGTCTGAATCTGCCGCATAGTCAAGCCACTCCATTCCTTTTATTAATTTAGTTGCCTTCTCTGAACTGCTTCCATTTTCCAGATGTCCTTTTGTATATGAGATTCCAAACTGCACCACATATTCCAATGAGGCCTTACCAGTGCCTTGTAAAGAGCAGAATAATATTTTTTTTCCCTTGAATCTATTCCCTCTTTATACAATCCTTATCTTGCTAGCTCGCTTCATTGTGTGCTACAGCTAAGTCTGTTATTAATCTAAAACCCAGAACCCCCCAATATTTTTCCAGTCAGATTCACTTAACACAGAGTTATTATGGTGTAGGTGGCAGATCTTCTATTTTATTTTGCAGGAAAATTACTAGACACACTAAGGATAATTGAAGGTTGTATAGGCAGGATTAGAATTCAATATGATTAGTTTAATGTGTAATCATATGAATTCCAAGCATTGAAATATTAACCAATAATATTGTGATTTTGGTCCTTCAGCACACCTATACAAAGAGGTGTCAAACCCTGCATACTCATAGGTCATAACAGTGATGGCAGAAAAAGAAGACATTGGCAACACTGGCAATAAGTCAGATGTTTTACCAGCGCTGGCAGTGCCCTGGCTTGGTCCTGTTTTTGAGCTGCAGGACCCCAACAAAGGCACTGTCATTGCTGCCAGGGACTCCAAAGTGCGGGGAGGGTGGCCCGGTACAAGGTGCCCTTCCAAGGCACTATAAGTGCAGGGAGGGGGGCCTGGTTCGAGCTGCAGGACCCCTTAAACCGCAAAGGCACTCACAGTTCACAAGTGCCTCGCAAGGCCACAAGTACACTTATAAGTGCCGGGAGGGCAGTCCTGGCTCGAGCTGCGGACCCTCTAAGCCCCAGAGGCATTGTCAGTGCCTACCAGGCCCCGTAGTGGGTCACGGTCTGGCAACAGGACTTTGTGGCCAATCATAATCCTCGGTCCGGCCAAATTGAGAATCCTTGAACATGTCGAGATTCCAAATCAGCCGTTCAAGGATATTAATTTCAAAATGTTTTGTGAATAAATTAGCAGGCTTACAGGTTAAACTCATAAATGCTGTCACAACAGGTGGATCCAGATGGTATTCCTAATGACAGCAGCACACTCTATTGTGGATTTCTTCCAACTATGATTAATATGCTAAATGATGTTATGGAATATAATTTCATTCAAGTATACCTTTTTTTTTTATAAATCGGTGTGCATGGATGTTTTTCCACATGCTGTGCATCTGATTAATCATATGTAGCCGTTTCTGATGCCTATTCTAGTTCCAAATTGGCTCAACCCCGCTTAAGGGCCTGTGGCATGAACAAGGTGCCATTTTGGGGCTTAAGGTGTTCCACAGCTCGAAACTAGGGCCCCACCTCCCCGGCACATATAAGTGCCCTTTTGGAACTGAAAGGCCTTTTTCGGGTTTAAGGGGTGCCGCAGCTCATATCAGGACCCCGCTCCCTGGCACTTATAAGTGCCTTGTGGCCTTGGCAGGGCCTTCATGGCATGAAAGTGCCTTTGAGCTTAAGTGGCCCCACAGCTCGTCCAGAGATTGTACCGGCACCGCTCGCTACTTTTTTTGCTGTTTCTTTCCTAGGGACCATGTTTCCACGATAATTTTCCCAGGTCCCAGAGGCCATTTACAGTAAACTACCCTACGATTTAAACCTTCTTTTAAGCAGAAATGTCGATTTTTTTCCCCATTGACTTAATGGCAAATCCGCAAAAAATCCACAAATACTTAAGGAACTTTAGGAAGTTCAGCCATCTCTACATTCTTACTTTACTTCAAACTTTTAATGACAATTATTAACACTAAAACAATCAGTATCAAATCACTATAACTGCATAAATTTTTTTTTGAGTACTTTGTGAATTAATATTTTTTACCCTTTTTTTTCTTTATGTGTCTTCAAGAGGATATGGAATTGTTCTGCATTATGGATATATCTCACATTACTGACTTGCTTAGGTGGGGCAGGCCCAGGTCTATTCAACCTTTCCCTGCTAGAATAGTTTACATTTAATAAAAGCCCCTAGTTCCTGATTTTGACTTAGCCACTCACAGGATCAAACCAATGCTTCTGCTTTTTGATATGCTGCAATAGAACTATTTTCCATGTAAAGTCATATAACTAATGTTTCGTGCAAAACTGCTGTTTATTTCATGACATTTACACCAGCAAAAACTTGCATGTGAGGTAGGTTAATTTGGCAAACATTCCCATTGTTCCACATCCACAATGAATCTGGATGTAGACTTCTGGGGATGGTGTAACTCCACCCAAGATAAGCTCAGATAGTTAATGCTTTAAAGCTATAGAGTTAAGGTTCGTAGCCCTGCGATTGCGGGTCCGACTGAATTGGGGGGGGATTTACTCCATTTGTTTTAAACCTTCAGGGGTTTTTATTTATTTATTTTGAATTGTCATGGTTTAATGGTTTCACTTTAAACTTCCAATGTCCTTTACTGAAAAAAATTGCTTAAATTATACAAAACTTGCATCTTGAATTATAGCAATAAAAATGTTAAAACCGTCCTAGTACAAATAAACAATACATAACTAGTATATAAATAGCATATAAACCCATATTATAACCATATAATACCCTAGTATATAATAACCATATAATACCCTAGTAATATAATAACCATATAATATAATAACCATTTGATAACCTAGTAATATAATATATATTACTAGGTTATCATATGGTTATTATATTACTAGGTTATTATATGACTAGGTTATTATATGACTAGGGTATTATATGGCTAGGTTATTATATTAGTAAGGTATTATAATAACCCAAACATTTGTATAGATGCCCCTATCCAGGAGTCAAACCCTGGTCTCCCATGTCAAAGGCAGTGCCTTTAACCAGTACACTATCCAGTACATTTGATAATTATCGAATTTATGATCGAAAGTCCGGAAACAGCGAAAGTCCGAGATATCCGGGTCCGGGATAGTTCGAGAAGCCTGAGTCCGTTCGAACTCAGAAAGTTTGGCTTGAACTGAACTCGGGCTCGATCTCTAGTCCATCCCTAATTATTGCCAAGAAATTATGAATCTTAAGAATGTGTACATTATCATAAAGTTTTTGTTTCTATTCTGTTGCATTATATAAAGAATCCTAGCTTTGGTTCTGTTACAGAAGCAGTGGAATTTATTTATAATTTAGCCACTGATTCCTATACCATCATTATAAAAGGCACCAAAATCTGCTTACGTGGCTCACTTGGTGAAAGGTAGAGTTATACCTGAGAGCATACCCTGATGCCTAGTAATATAATAACCATATAATTACCATATGATAACCTAGTAATGCCTTTAACCAGTACACTATCCAGCCACTACATTATTGTTTACACTACAGAATTAGTGGCCGTTAGAACCTTGTAAGCCGCTGTGTGTGAACTGGAGTATGCAACACGCTGAGTATGCATGTGAAAGGGGAAAAAAAGACCTAATTCTGGTGCAGAGACCCAATAGATAAAAAGAACAACTGACCAGGAGGTGTGGGAAACTTCATACCGAATAGGCTCATATCGTACACATCATTGTTATTTTATCAGAGGTGCCAAGGCAGAGGCACTTTGCATACAAGTTCAGGTCCGGCCGGTGCCAGGTCCCCGACATCCATGTTCATCTTTACAGAAAATACTATAATTTTTTTACATACACCGTCAACCCGAAGGTGCACCACCATTGATAGAATACACCAACACTATAATCGTTAGTGTCGTTGGGATGACGTATTAGGCTGCATTTAGAGAAAGCAAAATAATGAGTTCGTTCATAATCCATTGTAAAAAATAAAACTCGTATCCTTTATCTATATTAACATACCTTCTTCATATCTCGTCCTATTTTCTATAATAGATTGGCCCTTCTCTGCATAATAAAAAAAACACTGTAATCGACAATAAAACATTCACAATAACTCACGGTGTATTCCTTTCCGAATACATTTACGTTTCTGCGCCCAATTTTTTTCGTGATCAATTTTGTAAAATAGCGATCGTTATCTGGTAATAACACAGATCATTTTCAGAAAATGACAGATCGTTATTTGTTACGCATAACGATCGGTCATATTTTAACAATATACGCTATAGCATAATTTTTTCTACATAAGAAAATGTCTTTCTTAGTAAGGGTTAAACATGCCCCTTTAAAAAAACCTTGCTGCAGTTGGCCGGGTTAGATTGAACTGCGCCAAACGATTTTTATGTGTGTGTGGGTGGTCCCATCTAAAATCTTGTTTTTGGGGGTCCGGTGATATCTAGCTACGCCACTGGAAGCAGCACTTATAGAACATAGAGAACATTGACACTTTAATATTCTTTAAAACAAATGTTAAAATAGATATACCATTGTACGTGAGATAAAAAAGGTTCCTTTAATAACGAATCTCCTGAGAACAGTAACAGGTCAATTGGTTTATTTCCATAACACTCCCAGCACATGTTCACATATGTAGAAATGGGTAGCCCCTGGAGAAAAGCATAAGCAATTAAATGTGTTGATAGGCACTTTGTCCATTGAACTTCTTTTTGTATTTTCCATTGAGCTGGCTAAGAGCCTGCATATGTAATTAACAATGTGTCCTGGTTTTCTTATCTGGCAGAGCACAGTATAAAATCACTTTTCACTATTTTTTAGAGGATTTTAGTAAATATTATATGTTACTCAGCAATATTTAATTCAGTCCAGAGACCAATAGCTGTGATCTTAGCATTTAAGCCTAAACCCTACTATAGAGCAATAGATACTGGAGATAATAGTGCGAAAAACGTTCTGCAGTAAAGGATTGTCTAAACCTTTCTTGCTATAGGAGAATTGCAAGTTTAACATAATTTTCCTTTTACTATACCTAGATACTTATCATTAAATGATTACTTATTATGATATTATTGGTCGAATCACACGTGTACCACATCCGTAAATGCTGCAGTTGATATGAACAGATCTGTAAAATAACATAATCATTAATTACTGCAGAAAAATACCCCAGTCATAATAACACTCTCATTGTGCATCTGCTGCTATTTGCCAGATTTTGTGAAAAATAAGATGATTCAAAGGTGGAAATCCTGGCTAAAACCCACAAAATGTCAATCTCCCACATAATAAAATGGTACGCCATATGCATGGTGCACATAGAGACGTGGGCACCAACTAGCTCAAATAGAAGCATGCACAAGTGCAATTTAAAAAAAAAAGTGCTTTGCAATTTGAACAGCATACCCTTTTTTAAAGGAAACACCCCTGAAACTTGGAAATACCCCCTATACTATATACTATAGTACTATAAACAACGGTAACGGTGCCATACTTTCATACATACATGAAGAATTCTGCAGTTCTTTTTAGAAATTGTACATTTTGGGATTTTCCAGAAAAAAAGGAAAAAAGAAAGATGGAAACTTAGAAATCTTGAACAAACCCCGGCGGAAAAATAAAATAGCCCTCTGAATATTATTCTCCCACTTGCATCAATACACGTCAAAACACTGCCACCAAACAAACTCAAAAGGAGAAAATGATTTTTCAATTTTGCATCTGCACTCAAATACTCTAACAGTCTATCTTATTTGTAAAGCCCTATTGCTTATAGTTTTTGATAGAAAATACTCCAGCCAAAAATATTGGGATTAGATATATGTTTGTTCACAAAAAAACCCAAAAACCACGTCAGGAGCCAATTTTTTTTGGTGGGTAAAATCTGGTAAGGAAATCCACAACAAACAGATATGAACACCGGCACTCCCAGTCTCACCCGGTACTCAGTCCGTTTGCCGCGCACGTCTGAGGGCTTCACTCCAATACCTCCCACATAGACACATAAGACGCATAAAGAAATTCCCAACCACCCACCCCTTACTCACACACTCTCCCCTTTTTAGTGGTATTCAGTGAGAACTGGTTGGAACTGAGAGATGCACAAGCTTTTGCACCCTTTACTCTCATCCACTTTGCTCAATTCAATTTGGTTTTTTTTGGTACCTCTGCAAATTTCCTAATATAGCCTTACTTTTCCTTTAAATTGAAATTAGTGGAATAATATGATACCACTGGGGCTAGCTGAATGATTTTTTTTCATTGGCAAAATCAATAATAGGTGATCAAAACTGATCCTATTTTGTGAATGGAACACTGAGCTCCATCACAAATAATATAGCAAGCTGTCACACCTTAACAGTTTGTTATATCAGGTGGAATGGAGATTGCAACTACAGACCACCAGGAGCATACAGGGGGGCATACAGGGGAGAGAAGGATCACATCACGAGGTCTCCTTTATCGCAGAACACACTACCTCCTCTCGTGGTCCGCTGCTCCTGTATGGTCAAACTTGTAGGTATGATATCTTCTGATCCCCCAATCGTATTTGGACAGAAACAATGGGGGATTGAGGGGGCAAGATCACCCTACCACACGAGGAAATTCTTTTTTAATGGGAAAGCCACAGAAGTATATATACATTCTGTTGCACTTTGGTCCTTATCAATGGAGAACATATATATACATTCAGTGGCAATAAAAGGGTTAATGCTACAGAAATATCATATAGTAACAACATTTTTTTTCTTGAAAGCATAGTATTTGTTTGTTCTCTACTTTAAGTTTTTTTTTTTTTTTTAAATCATTTGAGTTTTTTACCATTATTTAATTTTGTGGGTTTTTTTTAAATCAAATTTAAAATCTGTATTCACAAATATTATGAGATTTTACAAATCTAAAATCCTTAGTTGGAAAAGTGACTGCAAGGTCCCAATTTTGTAATCTGGTCCACAGTGGTAATTAAGAATTCTGATCTTACTAGAAATATATACAGCATAAACCAGCAGGACAAAAAAGGGAAAAATAATAACACATGGAAAAATAGTTAGCAAATAAATAATGCATTGCTAATTACTACAGAGAAAGAAATAATACATTTTTGCATGAAAAACAACAAATAAAAACATAAAATAGTAAAAGACTGCAATGTAGAATTGAAGGGAACAAAACATTTTAAATGTAATTGAAGTAACATGTTGAGATCACAGATGTTACATTTGGTACTTTAAAAAGCAAAGGAAAAAAATAAATAAACACTTATGGGGCTATGTACTGAGTCGCTCTCGCTCTCTATGCCCCCTTTAGGCAATACACTGAGCTGATAGTGGCTCTCAGTGCATTGTGACTGGAGTTGACTTTTGCGAATCTTTAACACCAGCTCTCTGCTGGGTGTTAGAGATTATGTCTTAAAGTGCGTTAATGGCTCAGTACATTGGTTTGTGTCAGTTACGTGACACAAATTTTGCGTAACGCCGCAGTGCCGTTAGTTGTGTCTTAAAGTCACGTTAATGCTTGATACATTAGTTAACGTGACTTTAAGACACAAATAGCCGATAACAGCTCGCGGTATAAGCCCTATTAATTGTTATTTGTGACTCATTCCTGTTACTAAATACAAATAAGCTCCATGGATAGTAATATGTGATATGAATTATTTTGTATTTATTGACCCCCTGTAAAAACAAAATAATTAACTTTAAATGCATACAATAGCAGTCAGTGATAGCTATACACCTGTATTCTAGGCACAATTTGTAGTTTATTACATCTAAATAAACAAACAAACAAAAAAAACCAACACTAAATAAATGTTGTATTCTGTACCTGTATTTACTAATTGTAATTGTAACTAAATATTTAATGGGCTAGTCTTGAGTTTTTATTATTGTAGAATACATTTTTTATATTTGTGCTGCCCTGTAAGAGAGGGGGTTAGTAAATCCCTATTTTCTAGATTTAATTAAATGAAGCTTTTTTTGTTTGTTCTCAATAATGGCAAATGCAAAAAAGTAATTTCAACAATCATCCTTTACAAGAGGGTTTTATTTTTCCTACCTAACTGTCTCAATAATTTTGAGTTTCCAAGGTTTTTCATCAACTCTAACATGAGAGTTATATAAAGCAATTTAACAAGGACAAACAGCTGCCCACAATGAGTGAACAATCCAGCGCACAGAAGCAGACTTTTTAAAAAAAAAAATTCTTTCTTTCTTGGGATGAATCACACCAGACATCTTCCTCCTACAGTATCTTCTTGAGAATGAGGGTGAAATTCATTTTGAAATTGTATGCATGCTTTGTTATCTTCTTTTTCATAGGCTTAGTAAAGTAGGATTTGAAACACAGTCTATAGAAGTATTGTAAAACTTTTGGGGAGTTCCTGCATTTATATATAACAGAAACTCATTCATACTTACCAAGATTTTCTTTTCCCGGCCATCCCCCAAGCAGCATAACAAATTGGGACTCTGTTCCTCCAATCAGACAGAAGTAAAGACATTATAAGTCCCTCCTCTCCTTCCAGCCAGTCTCGTTACAAAGCTCAGGACAGAAAGGGAGGGTATGCTGCTTGGGGGTCAGGAAAAAGAAACTCTCGGTAAGTATGAATGGAGTTTCTGTTTTCCTGGCCACCCCCCGCAGCATAACAAATTGGGAATACCAAGCAATTCTGGGTGGGAAAATAAAAGAAAATAAGAAAATTTAAATGCAGAGAAAAATATTTTTTACTTCTAGCTTTCTGTTACGGACTGTAAAACTTTCAGCCCAAATTGAGATCTATCCGACCATTTAACATTCAATTTGTAATGCCTAACAAACGTGTTAGACGTTGCCCATGTAGCTGCGTTACAAAGAGCTTCTGTTGTGGCTCCCTCTTCTGCTGCCTAGGATGCCGC
Source organism: Hymenochirus boettgeri (assembly GCA_019447015.1). Classification (NCBI taxonomy): domain Eukaryota; kingdom Metazoa; phylum Chordata; class Amphibia; order Anura; family Pipidae; genus Hymenochirus; species Hymenochirus boettgeri. The sequence goes on along the minus strand of CM033469.1, from coordinate 143,353,053 downwards.
GATCCCTCCTGTAGAGTGTGCAGTTCTCCTTGGGGAGGTGCCAGGCCTTGAGTTTGGTAAGCGGTGGCAATCGATCTCACTATCCACCTTCGTACGGCTACGGCTTCACCTTGTCTAGGACCCTCTGGAATTATGAAAAGGTTCTTCCTTTTCCTGATACTGCTTGTTCTATGGATATATTCCAAAATGCAGCGTCTTATATCCAAGTATTGCATTTCCTCCTCTTCTTGAGGATTCTGTTGAAGACTGGGGTAACACAATAGTTTTCATTAGGTGAAACCTTGAGACTACTTTTGGTAAAAAGGTATCTGACAGGTACAGAATTAGTACTTCTGGAAGGACTCTCAGGAATGGTGGTTCGATGGATAAAGCTGTTAGCTCTCCAGCTCTTCTACCCGAGGTCAAAGATACCAATAGGACTGCTTCAGTGTGAGATTCCAAAACGAACATTGTTCAATGGGCTCAAACGAAGATTTGGAAAGAGACTTCAGCACTAGCGGTAAGTCCCCTGTGGAAATAGTTTCTTCGTTGGAGGTCTATCCTCATGACTCCCTGAAGAAATCTCTTTATTAAGCTGTTTTGGAAGAATTTAATTCCTAAGACCGCTGATAAGCCGAGACTTGAACCTGCAGGGTACTGAGGCTCAAAACCTTTTTGGAGACTGACCTGCAGAAAATCTAAGATCTGAGGTACATTGGTCAGTTGTATCCACATTTTACTTTTTGCCCATACAAAAAAGGTCTCCCATATTGCCGCATATCTGGAGTTGGTCGTGATCTTATGAGCTTTTAGTATATTTCAATGACAGGGCTAGAACTCCCCTTGGGCTAGCCTTTGCCTATCAATCTCCAGGCTGCTAGGTTTAAATCTTGTGGATTGGGAAATTTTAGATGTCCCTGGACTAGGAGATCTTCTCTCCAGGGAAGGCGTATAGGCTGCTGGATTGATAGTCTCCTTAGAAGGGGATAACATGGTCTGCCAATCTGGTAGGATCGCAATTACTTGAGCTCGAGATTGAAGAATCTTCTTTAAGACTCGGAAGATTAGGGCAGTTGGGGAAAGATGTATGCCCACATGTGGTCCCAATTCTGACTGAAAGCATCCACAGCTAGGACTTCCTTCTGGAAGTACCTCGAAAAGGAATTCCACAACTTCTGATTTTGTGGTTGCCATAAGGTCTATCTTTGGTCTTCCCAATGCTCTGTTATTTTCAGAAAAAATTCCATATTGAGACTCCATTCCCATTGTCTATTTGTTTTTGAGAGGAAGTCTGCAACTTGATTCTGAGTCCCTGGGACGTACCGGGCTGTTAAGTCCAGGAATTTTGGGTGGACATTGCCTTGCTTTTTTGTACCTCCTGGTTCTTTATATAACTCACAGCCGTTGGTTGTCGGACCTTACACAGACATTTGTAACTGCCTTTGAAAAGCTTGTACTGCACAATTTATACCTCTTAGCTCTAGGATTCGTGAAGGGAGGTGAGCTAGATTCTGCTCCCAAATTCCCCGTACAAATCTTCCCTGTAGGTGGGCCCCCCCAACCCTGAGCGGAAGCATCTGTAAATAGTTGCCTCCATTGATGTTCTTAGAGTACTGTTCTCTTCCTTAGATTCGATTGCACCGTCCACCAGATTAGATGAGTTCTGAAATTGTGGTCTAGATAAATTGTCTGTGACCAGTTTAGGTTTCTTTTGTTCCATCTTTGAGGAAAAAAATTTGTAGAGGTCTTGCTCTCCATTTGGTCTCATTGGACTAGACCAAAGGTGAAGCCAAACTCCCTTAGATCGACTGTACACATCCAAACTTGTCTGATAACGCACCTTTTATTAATTGGAGTGTCTCCATTTTGAATTGTTGGTACTTGATATACCGGTTTAATAATCTCTTAGGTCCAGGATGGGTCTTAAGTTCTCCTGTCTATTTTTTCACTAAAAATAGGGAAGAATAAAATCATTTTCCCCGCTCCTCCTGGGGGGACTGTTCTATGGTGCCTTTTTTGTAAAGCTTGTTTATGTATTTTTGAAGAACTAAAGCTTTCTCTGGATCAAGAGAATGGTTTTTTGAATGAAATTGCTTTTTTGGGGTTCTGTAGAAATTCCAATCTGTAACCCCTGGAAACAATTTATAGGACCATGAATCCGACGTTTTTTGTCTCTATATCTCTCTGAATTTTAATAGTCGGGCCCCAACTGAGAGATATAGGACAGCCACATATCATTGTTTGGGCTCTTTATTAAGCTTTCTGGTTGGGGTGTTTTCCCTTGAAGAAACTGAATTGACCTGATTTCCAGGTCGAGCCCCTTGAATCTCTCTTCCTGGTCTTTAGAACGAAAGTCAACTCGTCTTTTAAGAAAATGTTTGTCTGTTTGTCTTCTAGGGAATTCCTTAAATTTTTTAGGAATTTGAGGGAGAAAATTACTTTTGCTGCCTGTAGTTTTAAGATTATATTATCTAATGATCTACCGAACAATCTTTTCCCCTCATACGGAAGTGTACATAATGAGTTTTTGGAGGTGTGTACCGGCATACCAGTTCTTTAGCTACAAGCCCTACGTGCCAAAACTGAACCCATCATATTCCTGGCCCCTAAACGAATAAGATTTGCTGATGTCTCAAGGCCAAAGGAAGCAATTAGTCGCATCTCAGGAATGGCGTGCAACAAATTCTTCTTTCTGTTCCATTAGTAATTGCCTCCTCCAATCTATCAATTAAGATTAAGTGGATCACTGATATGAGGGTGACCGAGGATGACCGAGGAAAGGAATTTTCCTTCCCATCGGGTGTTTTAGGGCCGAAGCATCCTCAACTGGAAGAGATGTTCTTTTGGAAAGCCTCGCCACTGGTGCATCTACCAGAGGCCTTGTCGCATAATTCCAGACTTTCTAGATTAAATGGATACAATCGTTCGTATTTATTTTCTACCGGGCTATTTCATCATGCATAGGAAAATGTTCCGTCTTTTTTCTTCGGAAGAATTTAAAAGGGATGTTGATCTTCCCCTTCAATAACCAAAACATGTCAATGTTATCAATCTGATTAGTGAGGGAATTTCTTGAAATCAAAGCTGGAGCCCTTGGTATCTGAGTCATTTGAAGACTCAATTTCTGATCTTAACTTCTGGAAGCTTTCCTCTTGTCTGGAACTAGCCCTGAATGGAATTTCTGGACATCCAGCTGAGGCTTCTTTGAAGCCATGTAATACAGCCCGTGTTATCCATCTCAAAATTTCTGCAGGGTCCGTCTGGCTTTGCACCACTGACTGCGCTTTACAAGTGGTCTCCATACCCTTGCTTCCAAGAAGCATGTTTTACACAGTTTTTCCCTTTGGCTGCTGCCCTGCACTCTCTGTCTTCCTCTTCAGAATCCCTGTGTTTGATTTCTTTTGTTTCTTTATAGGCGTTCCCCAGAAGGAGCAGAATGGCTGTAAGACAGAAGAATAAATCATAATCATTGGAGTGCTCTTTTCGAATTAGCAGATCTACTGGACAGCCAGAACTTCACTTACCACCTCCCTTAGCGCTTGACTCTCTAGAGGCAGCCAGCTCTTTCCTGCTGAAAGCCATAGCTACATAGGCAGAGCTGAATTGCCGTGATTTTTGCGGGCTTTTAACTTGAAAACGAGTCGCTGCCTAATGCACGAGATGTTGTGAACCCAGAAGTCCCTGGTCACAGGACAGAACCCACTGCTCGCATCTAAGGGGAGAATCTGTGGTATCTCACCAGAAGGAGCGCATAGGCCCCTACAACAGCTGAGACTCGGCCAGAGAGAGCCCCAAGAAAGAATTATGGCCGGTAAGGGGAACAGCCTGTCTTCTTCAAAATGTCTGACAGAAGAAGAGACTGGCTGGAAGGAGGGGAGGGACTTAACTTATAAGTCTCTTTCTTCTGTCTGATTGGAGGAACCGAGTCCCAATTTGTTATGCTGCGGGGGGTGGCCAGGAAATATTTTTGTTTTCTAGGGAGATCATGCCTTTTAACTAACAAGGAGCTGACAGAAACTAAGAGCCAAATATATTTAGGTGATAAATGCATCTAGGATTGTTATCATTGCTGAAAAATTAAGAAGAAATATTAATATTATCCAACTACTGTTAAGGCGTGTTATGAGAGCCGTAAATATTTTTTTTCGTCTTAAAGTCACGTTAACCATGTACCAAGGGTTAACGTGAATAGACATAACTATGGCAGTTAAAATTTATTTCTACTCACTTTTTGTGCATAAAGCTTCTGAAAATCAATGTTATTAATAAAAATAATATTATAGAACATTTTATTGCAAATGTATACACCAACTTATGGTTTAAATTAAATATCTAGCAACACAATAACAGGGAGATTCAATATCCCTAAAATTAGTGTAAAACACACGTTAAGCCAATGTCATATTGGGTTAACAAGCGTTTTACACAGTTTTAGGGCACTGAGCAAAACTTAACAGAGTTGTATTGGTCTTAAGACAAGCATAACTCGTGTCTTCTTATGTTAACGCTTTCCGCAAAATGCAATACAGGATGTAATCGCTTTTACTTTTGGTTTTGTATTGAGGGTTTCACAAAAGGTAGTAAGCGGGGATTCTGATATTGAATCTCCCCGTAAATCTCTATGAAAGATTGCACTTACATCTGCAATTAGAAAACAATGACAAAGATCCTAAACTGGAAGTTCACTGCAAATACAAATGTTAAAAAAAAATAATTCTTATTTCTATTTCCACTAACCTTTAAGGGTTTACTTCTTATATGCAAAACCCGTAATGGTATCTGTAATAATCTTGCCTTTGTATCAGTAGGGATCTGAGCTTGTGACCCCGCCAACAGCCACTGAGGTAAAAATGTATGTTAGGAGGAAATGAGAACACTGGGAAGAAGAGGACCTCTGCAGAACCTAAAAAGTGTAATGGGTAATAAAAATAATACTTTTTTAAAGAAGCCCACTAAACTTTAAGAAAAACACAGATACTGAGGACATATTTGGATTTAGGTAGAGATGAAAAATCCTATTAATATATTATTTACAGTACAATAAATGAATCTGTTTGGCTATGTTTTGTTTTTTGTTTGGCTTTATCTATTCTGCTTGTATACATATGAATATAACTGGTTAAAGGGTATCTCCACTCGTTTTTATAGTTTTGGTAATCCAGTTCTATTGAAGAACGAGGTAAAGGAGCTGTGCCTTACCTTCCGTTCTTCAATAGAACACACAGGAGACTGGTGACAAGCTAGAAACTTACCCCTCGCTCGCTCGCTCCCCCGGTCTTGTTCTGACAGTTCCCACGGACCTTGTCTTCTATGCCATAGATCGCGCATGCGCAAGAAGACAAGGTCTGTCGGGACCTGTCAGACCAAGCACCGGGGGAGAGTGAGCGGTGTAGTTTCTTGGCTTGTCACCAGTCTCCTGTGTGTTCTATTGAAGAACGAAGGTAAGGCACAGCTCCTTTACCTCCCGTTCTTCAATAGAACTGGATTACCAAACTTATAAAAACGAGTGGAGATACCCTTTAAATTGGCCTATCTGTGGCAACACTTTTTCCTTTCCTTAAATATGAGATGGGATCCGGGTCTGATTGGATCCGGATCCGACACAGAACCCCTCGGTTCTGAACTCGAATGTTCCGTATGAAACCGGATTTCGGAATGCGTTTTTAATTTTTCCTATTCTGATGTGTCCCCATGTATTGAGGTTTTGTAAAATACCAATGTTGACAATTATATTTTTCCCTGTTCAGTTGATTGTGTTAAAAGATCCCACACACTTGCCATTTTCAGGAAAAATATCTCAGTTGTGTCATCAGGATTTATTAGAAAAGATTTACTTTAATTTAGACCCTAACTGCTGCTACAGACAATTAAGAATACTCATTAGTTGAATGAGCCTGCAATTGGCACATCTTTTTGCCTTTAGATATGAAAATTGAGATGGAAACAATCCACTAATTCTAGTATTAAAAAATTCCATTCTGGTGCTAACCTGGAAATTGAATTCAGAAATACAATGGAATGTAACAGAAACATTTTGAGTTTTGGCATAGATTCTGTACCTGCTTTGCTAGCAATTTTATCAATAGTCCATAATGCAAAACGCATGCAATCTGCAACAAAAATGGTGATCGAATGCATTACAAAACTGGACCAGAGCACAATGCAGCTAGTGCCCCCAACCAGAATGCGCTGCAGTTAGGCCAGACTTGCGCAGTTTGCCTGGACAATAATGTTTAAGGAGAATCAAGATTAAATTAAACTCTTTTAACTTTAAACATTGGCTTCATTTGACCATTTTAATTTTAAAGCTTGAATTCAGTTAAGGAATGGTGAAGACTATTATTCAATGTATGTATCATTTAAACAAAAGGCATTTTTACTTTGTAAAATGGCATAGACTGAATTTCAGCAGCAACTTTGCTGTTTGTCCTTTCTGCAGACTTCAAAGAGGAGAGATCTGTCTAAACAAATTTACTTTAGAACAATGATAGATGGGGACAGACATAGGGGTATGCCTACTGTGTGGTTACACAATGTGCAATACTGGTGGTGAGCCACAGTGTTCAGTAGGGATAGTCAGGTTCTGAGTCAACACAGTTCTAATGTTCTGACTAAACTTTTCCTGGATTATGAATTATTGAATATTCTGAACAATCAAATTTTCAAAATCGAATATTTGGAAATTAAGGAATATACAGGCCGATGTCAGAAATATTGAATATGTGAACCCTAGATTCTGAATATTGGAGAAATAGTGAATAAGCAAACCCTAGATTTAGAATATTCAAAATTATCGAAGATGTAATGCGGAAACTCAAAAATAGTTTTTTAGAAGTTTTGGTTATCTGCATTTCCTTTCCTGTTGCCAAGACCATTTCCCAGATCCCTGAGCCATTTACGCTAACTTATTATTGCTATTTAATATTTAGTAGAGAAAGTTCACATAGAAAATAGGTTAGTTTTATCTGGTTATAATTTGTCAGAGACACTGAGGTTCACTCTGTAAATCATAGGTGATAGTCATAAACCATGCCAACTTATAAACAGACAGTAATATATTATATTTATGCAACTATTTTTGGAGGGATACTACAGCCTTAAAATGGTTTCTGGTTGCTACTCTAGATACTATGAACTACACTAAATGACTTTGCAGCTAGACCTGATGATAAGCCTCAGGGCCCAATTCCAAACATCTTTAAAGATGCACAGAAGGATGCTGACAATAGATTATTGCAGCAAAACCTTCATATCAGGGTAGTATGGGAAAACAGCAGATCTTCCATCATTCTTGGAACATCTTTGCTACACTATCTCCATAACCTCTTCCCTTGAGCACTTTTGCTTGACTGATCTTATTTTGAGTGCTAGTCTGACTGTCCCCTCTGTGCATATTCGCAATTGGCAATGTCTCCTTTATGCTTCGGTTGTGTGTATTTCAGGGACATCAGGGGTATGCTCTCAGGTAAAACTCTACCTTTCACCAAGTGAGCCACGTAAGGCAGATTTTGGTGCCTTTTAAATGATGGTATAGGAATCAGTGGCTAAATAATATAATAATCCACTGCTTCTGTAACAGAACCAAAGCTAGGATCTTTATATAATGCAACAGAATAGAAACATAAAACTTTATGATAATGTACACATTCTTAAGATTCATAATTTCTTGGCAATAATTAGGGATGGACTAGAGATCGAGCCCGAGTTCAGTTCAAGCCAAACTTTCTGAGTTCGAACGGACTCAGGCTTCTCGAACTACCCGGACCCATATCTCGACTTTCGCTGTTTCCGGACTTTCGATCATAAATTCGATAATTATCAAATGTACTGGATAGTTGTACTGGTTAAAGGCACTGCTTTGACATGAGACCAGGGTTTGACTCCTGGATAGGGCATCTATACAAATGTTGGGTTATTATAATACCTTACTAATTAATAACCTAGCCATATAATACCCTAGTCTATAATAACCTAGTCATATAATAACCTAGTAATATAATAACCATATGATAACCTAGTAATATATATTATATTACTAGGTTATCAAATGGTTATTATATTATATGGTTATTATATTACTAGGGTATTATATGGTTATTATATTACTAGGGTATTATATGGTTATAATATAGGGTATTATATGCATATTATATTACTAGGTTATTATATGGTTATTATATTACTAGGATATTATAATAATCCAAACATTTGTATAGCTGCCCCTAGCCAGGATTCAAACCCTGGTCTCCCATGTCAAAGGCGGTGCCTTTTACCAGTACACTATCCAACCCTCGAATGTACCATTCGCTAATAACCTAATAATATACTAACCATATAATACCCTGTAATATAAAAACATAAAATTACCATATGATAACCTAGTAATATATTAACCATGTAATGTAGCGGCTGGATAGTGTACTGGTTAAAGGCACCGCCTGACATGAGAGACCTGGGTTTGAATCCTGACTAGGGGCAGCTATACAAATGTTTGGATTAATATAATACCCTATTAATATAATAACCATATAATTACCATATGATACCCTAGTAATGCCTTTAACCAGTACACTATCCAGCCACTACATTATATCGTTATTATATCGTTATTATATATTTAGATTTATCGTCCCTCGGCCTGTATCTCTGTTGGAGCCCCCAGAGTGACTTGCGACTGTGACTGTGACTTTACCTACAGATGAGTATATATGGGGCTTGCTCTTGACCACAATAGATACTAACCTATGGCGAGGGTATGTTTCTAGGATATTTGCTATTTATCGGTATCCATCTTTGTATGTGTATATGTTGTTTTTAAATGATTTTATAAGCACCTAATGTAATTTCCCATTGTATCACAATAAAGGGATTGTTTTATAGTTCATACTTGGGATGAGTGCCTGGTCCTTTGCTTCTTTCTTGTCATATTATATCGTTATTATATTACTAGGTTATCATATGGTTATTATTAGGGATGGCTGGTTCGTGGATCCGAACCCGGATCCCCCGCAGATTTATCCCGTTCGCGAACGGCGGATTTTTCCGGATTTTCCGGAATTTCCGCCTTCCGAACAGCGGATTTCTCGTATTTTCGAAAATTTTAGAAATTACGAGTTTTCTCATATTTTCGGCAATACGTATTTTTGAAAATTTTAGAAATTACGAGGTTACGCGTATTTTCGAAAATTCCGTTTTTCGAAATTATGAGAAATTACGAAATTCCAAGCCAGGATTCGGACCATGGTCTCCCATGTCAAAGGCGGAGCCTTTAACCAGAATGTATCGTCGAATGTAGCTTGGGCAAAACCCAACAATTGCCCGCCTGACTTCAGGAAGTGTTTTAAGAAGTTTTGGTGACAGTGACATGCTCCCCAGACCATTTCCCAGGTGCCACAACCACAACAGTAAGTTACCACTGTTAGTTTATCTGTAAATGACTCAGACTTTTCGAACTATCAGTCCCCCATAGACTTGAATGGGTCCGAATTCGAACTTTGAAAACTTTATATAGTTCGGCCATCTCTAGCAATCATATTCAAGATAGTGTAAAATGCTGGTTATACATTAGGCAAAGATTAGATATTTGTCCATAGACAGAAGTCTAATCTACTGTATCTAATGTTTGAAAACCCCATGTCTAGGTGGTTCTTTGGACATCGCAGGAAAGTGGGGGAAATGTTAGAAGGTAGAGTACAGTACAGCACCTTAACTGATACACAAGGCCAACTCTGACTGGTCTTACAATCAATATATCAATTAGTAGGTTCGGCATAAATCAACACTGGACTGTAGCTGTGAAAACAGTGCAGGTTTTATTGTGGAAACATATGTGCTACATATTTTGGACTACACATCCTTTTCTCAAGTAACAAGTAGCCCACATTTCGACAATAAAACTTGCACTATTTTTACAGCTACAGTCCAGGGTTAAATTATGTCTAACTTATCTTTGCCATTTATATACTATTTTAATATATCTGGTGAAGTGTAATTCATTGGAGAGGCATATATTATTTCTTTGCTCAACTTCCTGGATACCCAGACCTAGATATCAAAATAGATAATCAGTTGGTTGGAACCTTGCACAGCCAATATTTCAGAACTTATCAGTTAAAATTTTCCAACATGTCTACATGTTTTCCACTAATTTTGCCTATGAATAATAATAATCCCTCAAAAGTTATATGTCTTTTCTGGCCTCTGCCAGGAAGTCAGAATTTTTTATAACATAGTAACATAGTTATTGAGGTTGAATAAAGAAATACGTCTATCAAGTCCAACCTTTTCACCATCCTTTTTAAATCTACCTACCTTTCAGAGGAAGGAAACTAAAAAGGGTGGGGAAAATTCCTTCCTGACTCCAAATGGCAATCAGAAAGTATCCCTGTACCAACCAAAACTGCAGTATATGTACTAATACCAGTAATTCTCAATATTTTTTAGGTTTAGAAACTTTTCTAGCCCACTTAAAGCTATTCAATGAACTTGTCATAATCACATCGGCTGAAAGACAGTACCACAGTTTCACCATTCTCACTGTAAAGAACCCTTTCCTAACCTGAAGATAAAACTTCTTTTCTTCCAATCTTAAAGGATATCCCCATGCAAACATTGCTTCTCTAATGCCCTAACTTGTCTAATCTGCCTGCATAGTCAAGCCACTCCATTCCCTTTATTAATTTAGTTGCCCTTCTCTGAACTGCTTCCATTTCCAAGATGTCCCTTTTGTATATGAGATTCCAAAACTGCACCACATATTCCAAATGAGGCCTTACCAGTGCCTTGTAAAGAGCGAGAATAATATTTTTTTCTCTTGAATCTATTCCCCTCTTTATACAATACAATATCTTGCTAGCTCTTGCATTGTTTGCTACAGCTAAGTCTGTTATCTACCAGAACCCCCAAATATTTTTCCAGTCAAGATTCACTTAACACAGAGTTATTTATGGTGTAGGTGGCAGATCTTCTATTTTATTTTGCAGGAAAATTACTAAGACACACTTAAAATAATTGAAGGTTGTATAGGAATGATTAGAATTCAAATATGATTAGTTAATGTGTAATCATATGATTCCAAGCATTGAAATATTAACCAATAATAATTGAATTTGGTCCTTCAGCAAACCTATACAAAGAGGTGCAAACCCTGCAGAGCTCAGAGGTCATAACAGTGATGGCAGAAGAAAGAAGACATTGGCAACACTGGCAATGTTGATGTTACCAGCGCTGGCAGTGCCACTGGCTGGGTCCTGGTTTTGAGCTGCAGGACCCCCAACAAAGGCACTTGTCAGTGCTGCAAGGGCACTCCAAAGTGCGGGGAGGGGGGGCCCGGTACAAGGGCCCTTCCAAGGGCACTTATAAGTGCAGGGAGGGGGGTCCTGGTTCGAGCTGCAGGACCCCTTAAACCGCAAAAGGCACTCAACAGTGCCACAAGGGCCCTTCCAAGGGCCACAAGGACACTTATAAGTGCCGGGAAGGGCAGTCCTGGCTCGAGCTGCGGGACCTCTTAAGCCCCAGAAGGCATTTGTCAGTGCCTACCAAGGGCCCAGGAGTGGGTCACGGGTCTGGCAACAGGACTTTTGGCCAATCGATAATCCTCGGTCGGCCAAATTGAGAATCCTTGAACATTCGAGGATTCTCAAATTCAGCCGTTCAAGGATATTAATTTCAAATGTTTTGTGAATAAATATAGCAGGCTTACAGGTGAACTCATTAAATGCTGTCACTAACAGGTGGATCCAGATGGTATTCCTAATGACAGCAGCACACTCTATTATTGGATTTTCCAACTATGATTAATATGCTAAATGATGTTATGAGAATATATTTTCATTCAGTATACCTTTTTTTTTATAAATCTGGTGTGCATGGATGTCTTGTCCACATGCTGTGCATCTGATTAATCATATGTACCGTTTCTGATGCCTATTCTTAGTTCCAAATTGGCTCAACCCCGCTTAGAAGGGCCCTTGTGGCACTGACAAGTGCCTTTTGGGGCTTAAGGTGTTCCACAGCTCGAAACTAGTTCCCAACCTCCCCGGCACATATAAGTGCCCTTGTGGAACTGAAAAGGGCCTTTTCGGGTTTAAGGGGTGCCGCAGCTCATACCGGGACCCCGCTCCCTGGCACTTATAAGTGCCCTTGTGGCCCTTGGAAGGGCCTTCATGGCATGAAGAGTGCCTTTTGAGGCTTAAGTGGCCCCACAGCTCGTACAGAGATTGTACAGGCACGCTCGCTACTTTTTTTGCTGTTCTTTCCATAGGGACATGTTCCCCGGATAATTTCCCAGGTCCCAGAGCCATTTACAGTAAACTACCACTACTATTTAAACCATTCTTTAAAGCAGAAATGTACGAATTTTTTTCCCCATTGACTTTAATGGTGAAATCCGCAAAAATCCACAAATACTTAAGCGGAACTTTAGGAAGTTCAGCCATCTCTACATTTATGCTTTACTTCAAACTTTTAATGAACAATTATTAACACTAAAACAACAGTATCAAATCACTATTAACTGCATAAGATTCTTTTTTGAGTACTTTTGTGAATTAATATTTTTTACACTTTTTTTTCTTTATGTGTCTTCAAGAGGATATGGAATTGTTCTACATTATGAGATATCTCACATTACTGACTTTCTAGGCTTGGCAGGACCCAGGGTCTAGTCAAACCTTTTCCCTGCTAGAATAGTTTACATTTAATAAAAAGCCTAGTTCCTGATTTGACTTAGCCACTCACAGGATCAAACCATGCTCTGCTTTTTGATATGGCTGCAATAGAAATATTTTCATGTAAGTCAGATAACTAATGTGTCTTGCAAAACTGCTGTTTATTTCATGAAATTTACACCAGCAAAAACTTGCAATGTGAGTAGGTAATTGTGCAAAACATTCCCATTGTATCCACATCCACAATGAAGTGGATGTAGACTTCTGGGATTGTGTACTCCACCCAAGATAAGTGCTCAGGAGAGTAAAATGCTTAAAGCTATAGAGTTAAGGTTCGTACACACGTGCGATTGCGGGTCCCGACTGTAATTGGTTGGAAGATTTACTCCATTTGTTTAACCTTCAGGGTTTTATTTATTTATTTTGAATTGTCATGGTTTATGGTTTCACTTTAACTTCCAATGTCTTTTACTGGAAAAAAATTGCTTAAATTATACAAAAATTGCATCTTGAATTATAGCAATAAAAATGTTAAAACCAATGCAGGCTGCAGCATGTATTAGACAAGTGACTTTTAAAATTCTACGTAGTTACAAATGTGGGTAAAGCATTATAGATTTGCCCTGGTCGACTCCTTAAGGAACTAAGCACCATGGTAGCCCTTGATCCTAAATTACTTCCCCTTTAATACTCGGATGTGTAAAAATTATGTTTATAGGTCCCTTGCCATCTCACCAAAGTCATTTAGTAACATTTACTGATTTCATTTCATGCTGTCACATCAAAACTGTAAGCAAGATCAAAATGTGGTATGCAATAAAATCATCTACTTAATGTCTATCAGTTTCTGATATTTCAACAGCAGTCAAGTAGTTCTAAAAGATGATGGTTAATGGAACAGAAGGTTACAAGATGATCTTGACACCATTTCTTAGCAACACGTGAACACTTTATGATCCTGAGCTGTACTTAGAAGTACTGTTTGTTATACATGTAAACTTATTAGTAAACAGCATTTTAGATAGTATATTTTATTAATGTCTCATTTGAAAGTGGAATTGTTTCTCTCCATTTAAATGTAAATATGTTATAGTTATTATTTCAGCTACATAAAATGTGGCTAACTAGAAATCGATTTATCTGGCCCCAGCTCACCCAGACTCTATCCTGGCCCACCTAGACTCTACCCATTTTCCCAATCAGACTTACCCAGCAGCCAATCATTATTTAAAGTATGCTGACTAGAAATGGCTATAACTTTACCACAAATTTAGGGGCATATTTATAAATGGCCATTAACTTTTCGCCGCCGGGTTTCCCGTCATTTACCAAGATTTATAAAACAGCCAAACCTGGTGGTGGAACGTTAATAAAGCCATGATAAGTTTTTGGCAAACCGTGGACAACGCATCAGTTACCGCTCACTTCTATTTGTAAAGTGGTGGAAACTGCATTCTCGCATTAAGTTCGGCCATTTCAATTCTGAAATAGGATTGGTTACTGTATAATAATTATATGATTGCAAGCATTGAAATATTGACTAGCACAATCCCTTCTCAGCAGCCCCTCCCAGCACCTGTCTCGTATGTATTTTAATTGTCTTCACCGCAATACTGTACTTAGCGCAAACTAAAGTACCGCGGCGAAGGCAATTCAAATTATCGCCGCACATCACCACGATAATGATTGCCTTTATAAATATAGAGAAAATAACAATTTTTCCATGGCGATGTGGTAATTTAGTGCAAAAATAATGGACATTTATAAATATGCCCCTTAGTGTTGGTTCAAAATCTTAGGTTTGGTGGACTTGGTGGAATCTCTAGCACTACATCCCCTTTCCATCCTCTCAACAGACACCCTACATTAACCCTTTTCAGTGCCAGCAGAATTTCACTTTTTTTGTGTGTGTGTTCAGTTCCAGCAGAATTTTCAGGATTTTGCCCTCAATCAGTTTACTATACTATACAGTAGGAAACCCCCCAATAAATAAGGAATATTATACATCTCCCACATGTTCTGAATCAAATGGCATGCTGCATGAATGGGTGTACACAGAGATGTGGCCACCAACTAGGTCCAAATGAGACATATTCATGGGTGCCATTGTAAGATAAAACAATGCAAATTAGGATAGAGCATTCTGGGTGATTTCCATGTTTCCATTGAAGCCCTTTAGGAAATGCTACCCCATCTAAGAGGCTTTCCAGCATTACACAAGCGAAATACACAACAAGAAATCAACTACAGACTGGTTTTCGGCTTCATTGACAAGTTAAAAATGCATGCACGAGTGCAAAAAGGGTCATGGCCAGCAAATAACTTATAACTTTGGGCTTTGCTCTAAGGCCAACCATTCACTGTTTCAATCTAAATACCCTTTAAATACATAAAATAGAAGGATTGTGGAAGCACTCCAATTAGGCTCAATTATAACTACATTTAGCGGAAGTGCTACTGATCTGGTCAAACATTTATACAAACATAGAAAAGATAATCAATGCACATTCCTAGGCCCCATACAATATCATATTATCTGCACACTGGCATACTTTATAAACAAAGGAGTTTTAGTATACATTACTGTGATCACATGAATGAAACCACGTCAAGGTAACCCCAGTCTGGAAGGTCCTAACGTCTAACCTTTTTTACTTCAATTACGGTTAGCAAACTTTTGTGTTTTTCTTACACTCCCACTGGATCAATATAGCAGGCTATATATTGACAGGAGGTGCCCTCTGATCACTCCCAGGGGGAAAAAAATGTTGTAATCCCTTAAGTGGTGCAGAACATACAGTGTATGATCTGCGGCACTCTGTTCCTTTGGCATGGAGAATGTTAAATGTACGATCTGCGGCCTTTAAAGGGTTAAAGGGAACTTACCAAAACCATTATTGCTTGCTACCTTCCATAATTTGCTACTCTTGTTTACTTGTTAATGTATATATACATCACTGGACAAATTTGCAAAAGAGAGAGGTGTTCAGGCATTGGGGAAATAACATGTATTTGCCATATTGTTTCTAAAAGCTTGAATTTGAGTACATACAGAAGGTACAAGAGCTGGAACAACTGAAAAGATTACCTAGAAAGCATCCACCAACTTAAGCATAGATAGGGCAAATGCAGATATAAGGAACAGACAATGTCAGCTCCTAAAGCTAAAATCCAAAATTAAAATAAAAGTAAAGAGAGGAGGATTTAAAAACAAAATTCTAACTCAACAAACACTTTGAATTCCCGATATATGCAAATGTAAAGTAGTGAGAAATAAAAAAGTGTGAATTATGGGAGTAAAATAGATTTTTGCTCAATAATAATAATAGAATGTAGAAAATTTAGATTAGAACTAGATTCCCTGATTAACATGGTGAATGCTTTCTGGGTTACCTTCCTAGATGTTTCTGTGGCTGTGTTGCATATACACTTTCTGAGTACCTTGCTAGTTGTTCCTGCTGGAATTAAAACAGAGTGTTTGTCTTTGGGATAGATATCTAACCTTGACATTTAAAATTTCATCTCACATTGACTTTTCAGGCAAAATTATGGTTTTGCAAATATTAGCTTAATTTCTCTAAACAGCTGCTAAAATGAGCCTAAGAGGTTTCACCCATCTCTAATGCTGAGCTGTTTGTCTTTGTACCATTGAAATATACGTTGCATTGTATCACCATTTATTTATATTGTTATGCTTTCTTTGTAAAAGGGGTTATCTGTACATTCCACTCTTTAGTAAAAGGAAACATGGTATAAAGTGTGAGAGTTACAATCTTTGCCACTTTGCATCAGATTTGCTCCTTGCATTTGAGATGTTATGCTTCACAAATTTTTTATTTTAGATAGAAGCGCTCTTTATAAATGCTTTTGGCATACACATTACTGACATCTGAGTAGACTGACAAGTATTTTTCATTATTCTCGCTCTACTGTGTGAAATGTTTTAAACTTGAAACATTTAAAGGCTAGGGATGTCTGGTCGTTTTGTCCTGAACGTTATGTCAACAGTAAAAAAACTGTATGGTTTTACTGCAGAATACCATTTTGTCTGTCACACTTTTCTTTGTTCTTTGGACCCATATATGGAATTGAATTCTGTACATATTATCTACATACTGCAAGGCCAACTAGTTTGAAGGGGAACTAATGGTAACCTTTATACAGGCAACTACATTGAAGTGTGAATTCACTGCATTTTTGGTCGGGCAAAATATCGGGTGGTGTGGAACGGTGGGCGCGACTGACATTGACCATTTGTTCGTCCGTATCGGACGAACGAACAATCTGACGTGTCGGAAAATTTTGATCGATCGCGTGGTTCCCTATGGGATCGCAAGATCGATCATTTGCAAATTCGACCGCAACTGAATATGCCGCGACCAACGGACATTAGTCCCGGTCGAGCGCTCGCTCGTAGTGAACGCTTGGTCAGGACAAGTAGTCCAGCCGTGTGTACCCAGCCTTAGTCCATTATTTATCTTCTGCATTTTAGCAGGATAAAAAGTACAATTTCATATGTAATAAAGTAAAACTCCCTAATCTTAGCATACCGATTGAAAAGCATACTAAGCATATAAAGGGTTAAATAGTTAGGTAAACAGCAAATTGCAATCTCAAGTGGATAACTTGAGACTGGAGGCATGGATCTTCTCTTTTATAAAACTGCTGTGTTGTAAGAGCATTATGAAAAAGTAAAGAAGAATAGTGATTCTACGTAAAGTATCTTTTTGCTTTAAAAGCTTTTCATTACACAGTAGAAATATTACACAATCTGCAAAATAAAAACCATATAATGCATGCATTTTGTTTATTGATGCAATCAAATACAGTTTTAATTGCACTTTCAAGTAGCTTTTATATTTATGACCTTTGCTGTCAAAATGTGCAGACAGGAAAACAGTATCAGTGTTAGTCAATAAAAGTTCTTATCGTTTTAAAATGGTACTAATTTTGCCCCAACCAATCAAATGTTAGCTCTCAAATGTTAAATAAGATCATATAGGTTGGGGAAAAATTTGCACCATTTTAAACGATAAGAACTTTTATTGAATCTCCCTGTATGTGTTTAATTGTATTGATATTCACATTATAAAAAGTAGAACATTCTATATAATGTGGAATTCAGCCTAGGTTGAATCCAAGAACAGAGTATGTAAACTAGTCTGCATTTGTGTTCTCTGGTATGCAAAGCTCTTCTGTAGAAGTAAATATTTCTATGGCGGTTATTGCTTTATTGTCAGTAGAGCAGGTTTAAGGAATTAGATTATGATTCTATGTTCAATAACTTCTTTGCAAAGCCTACATAACATTATTTTTTTGACTTGCTTATATATATAAATAGGTATTCTTTTAAATAAAAGCAATTATTAAAAACCTGTTTTAGTGAGCTCCGGATTTGTAGAGGTCACATTAAAAAGCATAAAATTTAGTATACAGCACATATAATATACAAGTGAATCATGTGTTATTGATGTTCCAAGAAAGTTTAGGAAGGTGTAGCATAAGATGACACAGCACTGCGGCTGTGTAAAGGGCAAAACAAGCTTTATTACAGAAACATGCGTGCTACATGTTTCGGACAAAGGATCTTCTCAAGCACATTATATATTTCAAATTATATATTTCATAATCACGCGCTCAAAGCTCTTTGCTATAACTGGAGTGAGGGCAGAAGAGCGATAGTCGTTCAAACTAGCAACATTTGGTTTTTTGGGTATTGGCACAATACATAGTTAAGTATACTTAAAACACTTTGGGACTTTTTCCTCTAACAAGGAAAGATTAAATAAAACTGTAAAAAGTTCCACTAGCTGTCCTGCACATGACTTTAGTACCCTCCCTTGTACATTATCTGGAACTGCCGCTTTACTTATATCTATACAATTTAAGGCTTTCATGTATATTCAAGATTACCAGGGGAGATGTAGGGGGCTTCCTCCGCATTCCACGGACACCCAATCTCTTATCTCTTTTCTGCTTCCTCTCCCAACTGTGTTTTCTGCGCCAGTGTCTCTGCCCATGCAGAAACTCCACCAGGACTTCAGCTGGGACCACAGCCACACACCAGAGTCTCTGTACAGTTCTCATTGTTCCCCTGGAGCCTCCAGCCGCTGCGACATTGCCCGCCGCCATGCTAATTGCAAGGGCTACCCAGAGCGCCAAAGCCAACTCGTAGTCTGCAGTACAAGTTCTTTTATAGATGTTATGGAACACTGAGGTGATTTTTTTTGGTTACATTTTAATGATATACATGACATTAATCACATGGCTACCATTTAGAACTGAGTTCTGTTTATATAGTGGATAATGCACCCCCAACTGTAAGTTATAAGGATATTAGAAGTCACCGGAGAGTTCCGTGACCATATAGAAGCACGAGGCCGCAGGCCGAGTACCTTTTATACAGGGCATGGAACTACAAGGTGACCTCTAATATCCCTTTAATTTACAGTTCAGGTGCATTATTTATTATAACCTACCTCTTTGTGGCTTCTGGTTTTCTTCTCCTCCTGGAACTGTAAGATTATAAGGCTATAATCTTAAAGTTCCTCCCATAGAAATCCACTACAGGGGTAGGTTATAATGAGATAATTTACAGGAATGTGTAGCTTGAGTGTATTATATAGCCCTGTAGAAATTCATATGTATAACTTTGCCTGCAGCTTTGTGCCTGTGCAGGTTTATCAAGTATGAATAATTTTCTTTATGCACAGCATTATCACAATTTAGCATTAGTAGTGCTGGTATATAACATACCAGACCTTACTGAATAGCAGCAACAACTAATTAACACCATATTGTGTCACTTGTAATTTTTGTAAAAATTTTTATTGAATCAATTATTTTGATTATTTTACTTTATGTATTATTTTACAGTTATGCAATGTGGCAGGTGACATTTCCTAGATGTCGCACGACTGAAGTTTGGATAAAGCAGATTTTTTCTATTGGTACTGTATTAATTTTTCCCAAAAAAAGATATCAAGTAGAAGATGTCAAGTCATCATTTTATAAACAATAATGCATGTTAAGAAGAGAAATGATACATATGTAAACAGCACTGACGGTCATATGTTTGAGAAAAAAAACTTTGAACATTTGATAGAGAACGCAAAAAAATAAGTAACATTGTATCGTTCTTACCTTGGTGGATGCCAGCACAGAAATTCCCCAAAGGGAGCCTAGACTGTGTCTGTAAAAGTGAAACAGAGATTTGAATAGCTGCCAGAATATTTTTGGAGGCATGTCACAATTTTGACAATATGGCATGTTGAAAAGACATAGAAATATAATCAGCAAAAAGATGTGGTAATTTGCAGAGAAATGTAATTATATATATATAGTTTTATAATGTAATTATAAAACTACAAGAAGAGTAGGGTTTCTCTAAAGGTAACATAGTAACATAGTAACATAGTAACATAGTAATTAAGGTTGAATAAAGACATTCGTCCATCAAGTCCAACCTATTCACTTTTCTTCCAACCTTAAAGGATGTCCACGAGTCCTCTGATATGACCTATTAGTGAACAATGCACCAGAGAGTTCACTGTATGGGCCATTAATATATTTGTATAAGGTTATCATGTCCCCACGCAACCGCCGCTTCTCCAATGTAAACAGCCCTAACTTGTCTAATCTGCCTGCATATTCAAGCCCCTCCATTCCCCTTATTAATTTAGGTGTATTGGAGCACGCTGGTATGCCTTCAGAAAGCCAGAGGTGTGCCTCAAAATTTTAGTAGTAGAAATAATTTTACAAATGGTGGGTAAGTTATTAAGTTAAAAACATTTAAAAATAGAAAAACACATTGACTATCAACAACAGTTGAACATCATGGAGTAATACACAGTGAGCTCTTAGAAGCATAATAACAGGAACTAGACAGCATCACAACGGTCTGTCATATGCATTTCACCACTATACACATGGCCTGTAGGATTGTAAAAGAGAGCTACGCAATTTAGAAAGTAGATTCAAGGCTAGAGGCCATCCAAGGAATCTCCTTGAGAAGACAAAAAGGGATACTCTGCGATTGACACAAGATGAACTATTGAGACCGTAAAATATGTTTCATTACACGTTACAATACCGAATGGCTCAAATTAAAAGACTTCTGGACAAAAATTGGCACATAATAACCAATGACCTAATTTTTTCACAGTACATAACGGACAGACCGTTAGTTACAGCAAAATAGTCACATAACCTAGCCAATCATTTGTCCCACAGCCACTTTAAAATGCAGACTGAATGGACATGACAAGGGTTGCGATTATAATGTATTTATCTGCATGGAGACTGCAACTTCTGTAAATTCATTGACAAAAAAGATAAAATCTGGAATGCCACAGGGGACACATATTTTTAAAAAAAAGTACTTTAACTGTAAATCAATAAATGTGATCAACGGTTTGACCTGCCCATGCGATAAGTTGTATGTAGGGAAAGCAGATGATCAAAGCCTGTTTGTTCAAGCATTTATCCGACATAAGACTGGCATAAAGACGCTGGAGAGAAAGCAACTGTGGCAGCACACTTTTTAGAATACCATAATGGCTCCAGTATTGGACTTAAATGTTTTGGAATAGACTCTATACAAAACACCATAAGGGGAGGAGACTTAATAAATTAATTAGGGTCTGAAACCAGGTGGATTTACATGTTGGAATCAAGGGCACCGAAGGGGCTAACAAAGAATTTGACCTGACTTTATTTATTTGACTTTCTTTTAATGTAGGCAAAGGATGTTTGCTTAATATTTATTTAACCAAGGAAATACAAGAGTGGACACTGGCATCTTAACTAAGTCCGGACTTACCGTAATGCATTTGGACTGATGTTGATTCCTACTTCCTTTTTCTGGATTAATATATACGGATAACTATTACTCAAATTACTTTAGTTTTCTTAAGTAAAGTAAATAAGTTCTGTTGCCTTATATATTTGTCTAATGTTCCCTATAGTACACTGTTTGTATAGATCTATATAGGCTGTGTAAAGTATCTTGCACTTGCTTTGAATAATATAATTGACAGCTTACCTGGATTGACTTGACATTTTGTGACTGAAGACAATCAGGAGATATATATTGGGAGATTCACCCAGAGCCGCAAGTGCTCTGGGCAAATCTCACGAACGGGATTTACCAGAGGCTGCGTGGCTCTGGGTGAATCTCACCGCACGTAAATATGCAATGCCAGCTATAGCTGGCGTTAAATACTTACTTGGTAAGTCCAGCGCAGCCTCTGGTAAATTGCTTTGCGCCGGCTGCGCGAGTGCATCTTCCGGGACTCCCGCAGCTGCCGCAAAGCAAGACTTAATGTTGCGCTAACCGGTCGTAAATCGGTTAGTGCGACGTTAAGGGGAGAAAGGAGCGCTCCTAGGTGAATTGCCCCGATAAAGTTTTAACTATTTTGAAAATATGCCCCACTTCCGTCCTCATAAACATACCTATAATTCCTGGACTAATGCACATCTGCTGGTGTGACCAGTTGGTAAGCGTTGGCCCACAGTGTGGAGTGACGCCACTCCGGTGCTACGTACTTCCAGATTCCATATACTTTTAAGACGGACACCATGGGAATCAGAGCAGTATGGCTGAGAAAGCTCCGGACACTTTGTCATAGAGTGAAATGCATCTCAACTGCCTGTGTTTTAACCACTGGCCATCTCTCCAGATGTCCTCTGTGTGACTTTCATGAGAGGACTAAGGACTGGTAAATATGCTGGGTGTTTTTTTTTGCATATACATGTTTGAGACTGGAAGATCCCTGTCAATATGTTTATATTTCAGTAGAGGCAGTGATGTTTTTTATATCGTTTTATTATATATGTCCCTTACATTAGAGTGTTTGCATACTGCCCTTTTTTTCTACTGCCCTTTTTTTTCTCTGTGTTTATACGCAAAGCCTGTGGCTTAATCATGTGCACTCTTAAAATACTAACAGGCCTATGTAATAAATGTTTTTACCGTGAAAATTGTGCTAATTTTGCACCAACCAATCAGATGTTGGCTTTCAAATGGTAAATAACATCTGATTGGTTGGAGCAAAATTAGCACCACTTTTAACAATTATCAGGGTTATTTAATAAAATTTATTGTCGTTTAAAATGGTGTAATTTTGCCACAACCAATCACGTTAGCTTTCAAATGTTTAAAAAATTAGAACTTTTATTAAATCTCCCTGAAGAATTTTTATAACATAGGCCTGATAATGTGTTAATATTTCAATGCAGACATTTTAATGTAACTTCATTGATTATAATGTAGTGTATCAATTACACTGTAAAGTGTCGACAGTGCCAAGGTCTGAAAATGTTTTTCAGACAACTCATTTGTTATCAATCAACCACACAACAGAAGGCATTTTAAAAAAGCAGTGTTTGATAATTACTCAAAATTATGCAAGACAATACAATCCATATCCATATATCCATATATTTTTTGCAATCAAAGAACATTTACATACATTATTGGACTTTAAAGTGACTGTTGAAGGGCTTACAGTACATTGAAACTAAAAAGAAAATTGTTTTGTTTTGTATCCAATTACAGATGCCCTTTTTCTTTATTTGACTGCATTACTGCAATGCATTTGCAGGATCTGCAGATCAACCTTTTTCTTGCTTGTTTAATTGATCCTGTACTGTAGTTTGCAACAAAAGTATCCTGAAAATACATTAAGTTGTCAGCATAATATAATCTAATGTAATAATTTTTTTGTCTCCTATTTTATCACAGTCTCTCCTTCTTTCTGACTAATGATTACATATATATTTGATGAATATAGAACCCAAGTATACACATGTTATATTGCATTTGACAAACAATGGCAAAAGATTGATTTTATATGAATGGGAAATTTATCCAAAAATAAAATTGTTTAACTTCTGTAAACCAGCGCTGCAAAAATAAAAAACATCACACTAAACTACTAAACTAATGGATAGTTCCAATTAAAATGTTCCAATTTATTGTGGCATTTTAATGCCTTTCATTCTTTCCAATGTACTGCCATTTGTAACAGCATGCTTCGATAATCATATGCTTCGTCTTTATCGTTTATGTTTTGTGCTTTTTTCTTTTTTTAATATCATTTAAAATGCTTAACCAGCCCCAAAACTGTGGGGGACCAGGCCCCCCACGAGATTGAAGGTCTGAGGCCTGAGGCATGAAAAATGTTTCAGGGGTTTCCTAAGGATAAAAAAATTTAGAAAATCTGAACATGTTGATAGCTGATTGGCCTTTCAAACAATCCTATGATGTCTCTATCTTCTCTGGATCTTAAGTTATAGTTAAAGCTTAAAGCTTGTAAAGTTACACTTTCATGATTGTGGATACCTTTAAAATGATTTAGACGTTTGGGGGAAGGGCTTATGATGTAGGGGATAATGTTCTGTCCCAGCAGTGGGCATACTTTAAACTTGGGGGCAGATGGCAGACCCCAAGTGCTGGTGATGTCACAGCTCACAGTGCTTCCTGGAAACACCACCCTTTATACTGCTGGAAGTTAAGGATATACTGCAGCTAGAAGCATGATCCTGGAGTCATTTTAAATATGGATCTTTTTAATAAAGGCAACTTGTATGGAGACTAGAGATTGCCGAACTACTGTATATAAAGTTCAGTCCGTTTTCGAACTTTCGAACTTCAGAGTAAGTTCGAAAGTTCGAATTCGGACCCATTCAAGTCTATGGGGGAGAGATAGTTCGAAAAGTCAGGGTGATTTACAGCTAAACTAACAGTGGTAACTTGCTGTTAATGGCTGTGGCACCTGGGAAATGGTCTGGGGAACATGTCACCAAAACTTCTTAAAACACTTCCTGAAGTCAGGCGGGCTATTGTCGGGTTTTGCTACATTCGGCAATAAATTCGAGGATTATTGAACGAACGAACGAACAATCGATCGAGCGATCCTTCCTATTAGCGAATGGTCCTTCCTAGGCTTAGCGAGTGGCACATTTGAGGGTTGGATAGTGTACTGGTCAATGGCACCGCCTTTGACATGGGAGACCAGGGTTCGGATCCTGGCTAGAGGAAGCTATACAAATGTTTGGATTATTAAACATATTATAACCTAGAAATATTATAACCATATAATACCCTAGTAATAGAATATCCATATAATATAATAACCTAGTAATATAATAACAATGATAACCTAGTAATATAACCATATAATACCCTAGTAATATAATAACCAAGTAGTAATATAATATCCTAGCCAGGATTTGACCCCTGGTCTCCCATGTCAAAGGCGGTGCCTTTAACCAGTACACTATCCAGCCTCTACATTATATGGTTAATATATTACTAGGTTATCATATGGTAATTATATGTTTTTTGTATTACTAGCGTATTGTATGGTTATTATATTATTAGGTTATTAGCTAGCTAACAGGACTTTCGAGGGTTGGATAGTGAACTGGTTAAAGGCACCGCCTTTGACATGGGAGACCAGGGTTCAAATACAGGCTAGGGGCAGCTATACAAATGTTTGGATTTGGGTTATCAGATGGCTATTATATAACTAGGGTATAATAATCCAAACATTTGTATAGGTTACCATTAGAGATGGCCAGTTCGCGGATCCGAAACTGGATCCGCGGCGGATTTTCGCGAATTGCGGATCTTGCGGATTTTCCGGAATTCCGCTTTCCACATTTTTTCCAAACTGCGTTCGAAAATTTTCGAAAAATCGGGAAATTTCAAAAATTCAAGAAATTTCAAATATTCTAGAAAATTAGAAATTTAAAGAATTTTCGAAAATTTGGCAAAAATGATACAGTAACTTGCTGTAAAGGGCCCTGGGAAATGGTCTGGGGAACTTTCTAAAAGAATCCTATTCTGATTAGTTACAATTAGAGATGTCCGAACTTCGAAAAATCCGGTCCGCGCGAGGATCCGCGGATTTTCGAAAAAATCCAAAAATTCGAAAATCCGCGAGCGGACCCGTTAAAACGTATTAAAATGAAAGATCGGCAAAATCCGCATTAAAAGTGGTCTAAATAGCCTTGGTAACGTACACTTAACCACTCAGGGACCTGGGTAATGGCCTTAGAAGCGCGTATAAATGCCAACAATACCTAAAAAGTACAGTCCGCTAGCGTGACTTTAAAAAAACGGTATTTTTCGAAAATACAAGGATTCCCGTAAGAACGAAGATTTCCGTAAAAAAAACAGGCTTTCTGTAACTATGATAGCTGCCATTGGCTAATTTGGATCATGTGGCTTGCTCCGTCTTGAAAATTTACACGAATTACTCGTTTTTAAGAGTATTCTCGTAATTACGAGAATACTCGTAATTACGTGAATCCTCGTAATTACGAGGATCTTCGGTTTTCCCTATCCCGAAAGTATCGTAGATCCTCGTAATTACGGAGATACTCGTATTTTCGAAAATTTTCGTAAAAAAAAAAATCCGCAGTTCGGAAGTTCGGAAGTCCGGAAAGTCCCGTCCGTTCGCGGACGGGAGAAATCCGTGGCGGATCCGGGTTCGGGTCCGCGAACCAGCCATCTCTAGTTACAATCAGAATTTTCAGAAAGAATCTGATTGGTATTCTAATCTTATTGTAACCAATTCTGATTGGCATACTAACTAGAGATGGACCGGATTGTGGAACCAAACCTGGTTCCATGGCAGATCTCTGAGATCTGCCAATCCGCGGATTTTCCGAACCTACCTTTGAACATTTTCGAAGATTTTCATTTATCAAATTGACCAATGGCAGCTGTTTTTACCCGTGCCAACCCCCTGGGTATAAAAGGCAGCTAGACAGGTGCCACTTTGTCAGTGTGTTAAAGTGAGTTTAGTGGAGACCTGACAGTGTAGGAGTTATAGAGTTATTTTCATGCTTTTGAAGCTTACTGTGTGTGAATTTTAGTGTGGTGGATTAGCACTTGTTGTTAACCACTTCTGTATTCACACAATTTGGGACCCAAAAGTCCTTTTTTGTTAGGCCTTTTAGAGGTTTAGGGGCCCTATTTAAAAACACACAGTATTGCAGTTTAGCGATACAGTGCATTATCGATAATGTACAACCGTAAATTAACGCTGAACGTTCGTTAATTAACAAACCAATTCTGAAGGACCAAGACAGTGGTATGGGTGTCAAAATGACGCGCCAGCCAGTGCTATGTAGCCCCTCCATTATAGTGCACTTCTAACGCTGTACGTGCCTTTTCCCCATTGGAATGCTCTAAATCCAGGGGCAAGCGCAGGATTGTTAAGGGGGGGATTTCTGAAGAAGCACAGTTCATGACTAGAGATGGACTAGACCCAAACTTGAACACACAAATTTGAACGTTCCCAGACTTTAGCGCTCCTATACAGAAAATAGAGGAGCGGTCACCTACCCCCTCCGTTAGCAGAGCTCCACGTCAGCGGCCTTTCAGCATGTCCTTGAAAACATAAACACTGCAATTAACAGACTTCAAGCTTTAGGGTTTTAAAACTTCACCTTTATTTGTAAGCAATTCTGATTGGATACATTAAAATTATTTTAGAAAGAATCTGATTGGTATACTAACCAATAAGATTCTTTTTTCAATCATAATTGGTTACAATCAGATTGGTCTGTTCCCCAGACCATTTCTGAGGTCCCAGAGCCATTTACAGTAAGTTACTGTATAATTTTTTGCAAAATTTTCGAAAATTCCTTGGAAACTCGAAAATTCCTTGAAAACTTGAAAATTCTCGAATTTTCGAAAAATATCAAATGCGGCTCGAAAATAGAATGCAGAAGCTCAAAAAAAGGTGCAATCGTGAGGAAAGTTTTTTTTTTTTTTTTTTTTAGTTCTGGGTATATGTACGTGTTCCCCAGACCATTTCCCAGATCCCACAGACATGTACAGTAAGTTACCATTGCTGTTTTACCTTATATTTAGGCGGATATGTGCAGATTTTTTTCTCCCATTGACTTTAATGGCGGAACGGATTTTAGCAGTTTCGGCCATCTCTAGTTATCATATGGTAATTATATTACTAGGTTATCATATGGTTATTATATTACTAGGGTATTATAATTATCCCTAGCTAGGATTCGAACCCTGGTCTCACATGTCAAAGGCAGTGCCTTTAACCAGCACACTATCCAACCACTACATTATCTGGTTATTATTAGAGATGGCCGAACTATACAAAGTTCGGTCCTTTTCCAACTTTTGAACTTCAGAGAAAGTTCGAATTCGGACCCATTCAAGTCAATGGGGGAGTGATAGTTTGAAAAATCTGAGTGATTTACAGCTAAACTAACAATGGTAACTTACTGTTAATGCCTGTGGCACATGGGAAATGGTCTAGGGAACATGTCACTATCTCCAAAACTTGTTAAAACACTTCCTAAAGTCAAACGGGCTACATTCGACGATACATTTGAGGATTATCGAATGAACGAACGATCCTTCCTGTTAGCAAACGGTCCTTCCTAGGCTTAGCAAACGAAGGGCAGGGTAGTGTAGTGGTTAAAGGCCCTGCCTTTGACATGGGAGACCAGGGTTCGAATCCTGGCTAGGGGCAGCTAAATAAATGTTTGGATTTTTATAATACCCTAGTAATATAACATGTATACACAAAATACAGTTACACCAGGGGGTTATGGGCCACATAGGACTTACAGAAGAAGCCATGAATGTAATATACATCTTTTTATTACAGTGCTGGCCTTGCACAACCAGTGCAAAAGCCACGTTAGCCATTTATCAAAATGGCAAAAAGATATTTCTCAACAGTAACTCTCGTAAAGAACAAAAATAAATGCAATACCAAATGCTAAATACATCTAAAAAAAACAAGAAAATAAGAACTGATATAAACCCAGCATAATAATCATGCCTTATAGAGAAATAGCAATCAAAAACTGCATGATAAATTAAGTAAGTTCCTAAAGCAATTCCTGAATATACAAATCACTGATCAGCAAATTAATATCATGAGGATTAGAAATGTATAAATAAATTGTCTGCCTGCAGAAAAAAATTGAGGAAACAAGATTAAACATCTGGGAATAAATCATATATCTACAATAAACTGATGTTTTTTTCTGTATAAAAACATGAACAAACCAAATAGATTTATAAAGTCATATACAAATAATGAATAAATAGGTTCTTGGTTTCATAAGAAAGGATAAGAAGCATTAACATATCATAATATTAATGTGTCTTCCAGTTCTTTCAACATAATTTTCTTGGTTAGCGGGGGATGGTAAAATTATTTCTTGTCCTGAAATTAGAAAGTCCTGACTTCAAAAGAACCTATAATTATATGATTATAGGTCAATAGGATAAAGACAAAACCAAGTGGATAAAATTCACCTACTAACAACATTTCCGGGGATCAATCATTATATTGCAGTATCTAAGATTTTCAAATGCTCAAACAAACTTCAACAAAAGCTTGTAAGATCAAAAAGTTTTTTTTAATTAGTACAAGTAAATCATTTAGAATATTTCAGAAATGTAATAACAAATTGCAGCTTGAAGTGCTGGATTTTTTCCCCATTTCTTGGAAATTGTTTTTATACAGTCATTTTATGCACCCAGGGTAAAGCTTTGAAATAAATTGGCAAATAAGCATCTGTTATAAAAGATAAGAAAAAACATTAGAAACACAAAAAGTAATTTAGACAATGGAAAAAAGGCCAAATCTGTGAGTTAATGTAACAATTAATTAGACCTGAAAGGAATTTTTTTTTAAACACCATTCAAACATCCATTTAAATATCTACAGTAAAAACCCAGCCATCTTTTTGTATATGAAAGGGAATTTAAAACAAAAACATGGTCACTTGTCAACATCAACCAAAATACTCAGCACTTTATTAGAAGCATTACTAACCTACAGGGTTATTCAATAAATGTTGTTATCGTTTAAAATGTTGCTAATTTTGCCCCAACCAATCAGATCTTGTTTACATTTAAAAGCTAACATTTGATTGGTTGGGGCAAAATTAGCACCATTTTAAACGATAAAAATATTTATTGAATAACTCTGCAGATATTTAATGAAAATGATTGCTTCCAATCAAGGCTGTGAATGGTGACATTGCAGCCAATGATTGACTGCTTCCTCAAAGGATTTATTTTTAAACTTAAGTATCCATGTAAATATCTACGGTAAAACCCCAGCCATCTATTTGTATATTAAAGGGTATTTCCACCCCTAACCCCAGCTGATATATTACGCGCTTTATTAAATGCATTACTAACTGAGTATTTAAAGGGTAACTGTGGTCTCCAAACAAGTGCCATTTATTAAAAATGGCACACTCCTACCTTAACAATGACTCTACGATCATGCTTCTAGCTGTAGTCCATCCAAAGTTACAGCAGTATAAAAGGTGTTTTTCCTGCTAGCACTGTAAGCTTTATTAAACCAAAAGGACACATACGTTTCCAGAGGTGCAAAGTTTTAAATTGAATATCATTTAACATAATCTTTATTAAATTACAATCATATTTGAACAGTAAATGTGAAATAGACTTACAGTATGGCTTATAAATTTTATGAAGGAGAGTCAAGTAACCAACAATATTAAAAAAAAATTATAGAAATTATGACGTCTCCTACAGTGTACTCAGCATTTTCATCAAACCCAAGCATACTAAGCAGATCAAAAGGAACTGTTAGAACAATATTTATCTGGCTCACAAAGCAGAATAATGGAAACTGTTGGAACCGCAATTTAATGCCAGTATTGTAATTATGCTCTGCAGTGGAATATTCTTTAGAAGAAGGCAGATGGGTGTAGACGTTTAGGAGACCCAAAGTATTGTAACAATACAGCACCCAACCTAACCTTGGAAGCATCCACTTCTACAATGAAAGGAAACCTAACATTAGTGTTAATTAATATAGGGGCAAAACAAAAGGCTTCCTTATTTTCTCTATAAGCTTCTTTAGACAAAGTATAAAAGTGGGTACACACAGTAAAGATTTTTCAAAGATCAGCGAACACACAGTCCTGAGTGTTCTCCCTATGCACAGCATAGAGAGTATGCTTGGGACTGTGTGTTTCCCTCAGCTGTAGCTGACTCCTCTAAAGGAAGACTACCGCAGCCAAGGGAAATTTTCAGTCTTTCCCGAATGACCGCAACGTCGACCCGAATATTCAGCAGCTGTACACTCGTTTGGGAAAGAAGCAAGATACACTGCCTATAAAGCCCCCATACCGTTGCATCTGACAGTATCGGGGATTTATCGCTAGTGTATGTACCTAGCTTAAGAATTTGCTAAATTTTTAGTCATGTTTGTGAGGGGAGAAACCAACCAAGATAAATTTATAATAAACCATCTGTAGAAATTTGAAAAACCCAGGAACATTTCGAGTTTCCTTAAGATTAGAGAGAGGTTTTCAATCTAAGACTGCAGATACTGTACCTTATCTGAATCCATGGTTAAGCCTTGATCAGAAATAATGAAGCTTAGGAAGAGAACCTGCCTTTGCTGAAATACATATTTTTACCACAATTTTATCTAAATGTTCTCTGAAAACATCAGGTCTAGGCTGGGTACACACAATACAGATCAGTGAAAGATGACAGACAGGATCTGCAAGATCCTGTCTGTCATCTTTCAAAGATCTGCATACACACAGTCCCAAGCGTTCTCCCTATGAACATCAAAGGGAGAACCCTCGGGACTGTGTGTTTCCATCAGCCGCGCTAGACTCCTCTATAGGGAAACAAAGGTACACACAGTAACGATAAAGCCCCAATACCATCAGATCCAATGGAATTGGGGCTTTATCGTTACTGTGTGTACCCAGCTTTTGACTGATGGTAAATTGCTAAGACCAAAGAGCACAATGAGATACTCATAATGGCCATATCTAGTGCAGAATGCAGTCTTCCATTCACCTCCCTCTCTAATTCAGACCAGAATAAACCATGAGATCAAGTTTGGAAAAGATCTGTGCCCCTACTACTTGAGAAAAAAGGTAATGTATGAGTGGCAAGGAATACCTATGGTGATCTTATTGAGGGATCTGTAGTTGATACAAGGTCTTAAGATATGTACACACACTAACGATAAAGCCCCGATACCGTCGGATCCAACAGTATTGGGGCTTTATTGGCAGTGTGCCAATTGGCAGTCTTTCCCGAATGACAGCATGGTAGTCTCCCTATAGGGAAGTGGGGCATGGTCGTAGGAAACATGCACTCCAGAACTTTCTCCCTATGCTGTTAAAAGGGAGAATGCTTGGGACAGTGTGTTCCCTGATCTTTGAATCAGACCAGATCTTGCAGATCTTTGAGATTCTCAACCTGAAGTGGTTGGCCTTAATCAAAAATACGGCTTGCTGACGTCTCTAAACGTCTGGAGAACCTTTGAAGTAGAGGTATATTGGGTTCCGTTGCTGGGTTAACCAAGACAGGAGCTGAAGAAGGTAAGGTAAGCCAAACCTACATTTCTTCATTAATAGTTTTTATCAGGTCCTACAAGAAACATATTCATAATATAATTTAATTATAGGCAATGTTATTGTCACGATCTGCTACTGACTTTATAAGTTACTTACGTGAACTTCCTCATTTCCACCAGCAGAGGGCTCTCTGCCTCAGGAACTGGGTGTGTTGCAGACTGTTGGTGGGAGGAGTTCGGTCACCTGACCTTCCAGGTCTGCATTTAAGGCCAGCACGACCATTGCCTCAGGGCTAGGTCATTGTTCTTCGTATCCTGTGCCCTAGTCCTTCCTGCCGGAGCCTGCAGTCCGTGTTTCCAGTCCTGTTCCTCCTGTTATCCTCCATGTTTTGTCCGGTTACTTTTTTAGTCCTTCCTGCGGGAGCCTGCAGTCCGTGTTTCCAGTCCTGTCCTGTTATTCTCCTATGTTTTGTCCTGAGTTACTTTTTCGTATGTATGCATGTTGTAGTGCATGATGTGAATGTCTACATCTGCTTTATTATCATTTATATTCTTGCATTCGTTAATAAATTGTCTTGTTCATTTATCCCTGGCTTGGTCGCTCAGTTTTTCCCCATTAGTGACATTTCCTGCACTATTGCACATCTTGTGCATTGCCTATGATTCAGGTGCAATGCATAAGTGCAATCCTAACATAATGACCTAGCCAACATTGTCACTGGGAAATACTGAAAGTTCATTGCTTTAGCCATGGGAGTTAATTGGAATTACGAGTACAGTGATTATTATTCCTTATTAGCTCAGGAGGATAAGGATCACTGTTTTGCAGAACTCTCAATTATTCCTATGAAGAAGTTATACAAATTATTAGGCAAATTAAATCATCTGTGCAGCAGGGAGATTTTTCAAGTTCTGAAGTACAAACCTGCTGCAGATTTTACAGACTCTCCAATCTATGAGGTCTCCTTCCAATTATCTAATCAGTGTAACCAGTTCCCTACCAGTTCCCATTCTTGTAAGAGTTCCTCAACAGTCATTAACCAGAACCAACCCAATAAGGTTCCAGTTACCTCTGTGCAGAAAAATCAGTCTAAAAATGATGCTCTGGGTAATCTATCTATCCCCTTTAAAAGTGAGTGGGACCTCCTTTTGAAAAAGGGATGTTGGAGGCTTTACTTTTTGAGATGGAGTGTGATGAGGATTGTTTAACGATACTACTCTGTTAAAAGTGAAATCTTTTGAAAGCATGCATAGACTCTGCATCTACTTTGGTTAAAATGAGGATTTGTGTGCATGATTTTGTAGCTCGCTCCTTTGATTGGTGCATGGAAAAAGATTTTGCATGCAAATTTTGCTGCTGATAAATCTAGAAGTCAGCATTCTATTACCAATGTTAACCCTGCCAGTTCCAGTAACAAGTTACTTTTAACCCAGTATTTCATCTGAACAGATTGATTGTATGTTTACCATCTTAAAAATAACAGAGATCATTTTTATGAATTCTACTTAGAAAAGGGTGATTTGTATGTGTTGGCATGCATGCGTGCAGTTCAGTCTATGATTGATCACAAACTTTGTAGCATGAATCTGCTTCGGCCTTGCTGATCGCGGCAAGGATACTGTCTCCTTCTTATCAGGTTCAAAACTCACTATCACAGCAGTTAAAACCAGCTCCAGAGACTTTAATTCACCCACACTTGTTTCAAAGAAAACCTGTCACTTTGCAAACAGCAATTAGATCCACACCGTGGTCATTCCAGCTTCCAACAACCTCAATAAAGATTCTTGCAAACTTAATCCTGCTTCCAGACTGAGCCGGAAAACTAAATTAAAAAGAAATATTTCCTACAGCCTCCATCCTTCCTGTACTTCCGCAAAAACTCCAACAGCTATGTTGCCGATTTCTGTTGATCCACAAACTATTCTTTGCAGAAACACGTTTCTTCTCACCCATGCCAGTTGGCTCCGCCATGCCTTTGACAGATAATTTGGCAATAGGCCCGGCATATTCCTCCGCAGATTTTCGTCGTCACTGCCCCGGCAAAATCTCAGTCTGCCGTTCTAGCAGAACCATACTTAAGCTCCGCCAAAGGCCCAGTCAAATGCTCAATCTGAGGTTCAGCTGATTGCTCTGCCAAAGGTCCTGCCAGCTATGCAGTCACTGATTCCCACTCGCTCAGCCAAAGGTCCCGCTTCAGTTTCTGTGGACGTTCCTGGCCCTCCAACTCTGCTAGAGTTCTAACGGTTGCTGAAGTTCAACCCATACAGATGTCAGACATTCAGTTACACTGATCTCTTCCAGCTCTTCCAGTCTGCACTATTACAGCCTGCTTCCAGCTCTCTCCAGTCTGCACCATTACAGCCTGCTTCCAGCGCTCTCCAGTCTGCACCATTACAGCCTGCTTCCAGCGCTCTCCAGTCTGCACCATTACAGCCTGCTTCCAGCTCTCTCCAGTCTGCGCCATTACAGCTGCTTCCAGCTCTTCCAGTCTGCACCATTACAGCTGCTTCCAGCTCTCTCCAGTCTGCACCATTAAGCCTGCTTTCCAGCTCTCTCCAGTCTGCACCATTACAGCCTGCTTCCAGCTCTCTCCAGTCTGCACCATTACAGCCCTGCTTCCAGCTCTCTCCAGTCTGCACATTACAGCCTGCTTCCAGCTCTCTCAGTCTGCGCCATTACAGCCTGCTTCCAGCTCTCTCCAGTCTGCGCATACAGCCTGCTTCCAGCTCTCTCAGTCTGCGCCATTCAGCCTGCTTCCCGCTCTCTCCAGCCTGCGCCATTCCAGCCACGCCGTTTCCAGCTCTCTCAGCCTGCGCATTCCAGCCGGTTTCCAGCTCCTCCAGCCTGCGCCATTCCAGCCGGTTCCAGCTCTGTCCAGCCTGCGCCATTCCAGCCGGTTTCCAGCTCTGTCCAGCCTGCGCCATTCCAGCCGGTTTCCAGCTCTGCAGCCTGCCCATTCCAGCCGGTTTCCAGCTCTGTCAGCCTGCCCATTCCAGCCGGTTTCAGCTTGTCCAGCCTGCACCATTCCAGCCGGATTCACAGCTCTGTCCAGCCTGCACCATTCCAGACGGTTCCAGCTCTGTCCAGTCTTGCCCCTAAAGTCAGCCTTTCAAGTAAAGACTCCGTAAGAATCCTCACTCTCCTTATTATCCATTTCTGCAGGGGTCCCTCCATCCATTGGATAACTATTATCTGTTAAAAGGTCATTCCCAAAACGTATACCTTAAAAACTTGTCTTTAATGCCACAGTCTGCAGTTCCCCTGAACCAACTACCTTTGAATCTACAGGTTACAGACCCCTAATAAACTGCTTTGGAATCCACAGCTTGCAGAGCCTGTTACTTTGCATCTACAATCTACAGATCTTTGCCCTCAAATGCACAACTTTCAGATGTTTTGCCTGTACATCCACAGTCTATAAATTCTCTGCAGATGACTTCTTCGGTCCTGTCCAGTACCCAGTCTCCAGAGATGACTTTTTCTGTCCTGTCTAGTATCCAGTCTCCAAAGATGACTTCTTCGGTCTTGTTCAGTATCCAGTCTCCAGAGATGACTTCTTCGGTCCCGGCCAGCGTCCAGTCTGCAGAGATGACTTCTTCGGTCCCGGCCAGCGTCCAGTCTGCAGAGATGACTTCTTCGGTCCCGCCACGCCAGTCTGCAGAGAGACCTTCTTCGGTCCCGTCCAGTATCCAGTCTGCAGAGATGACTTCTTCGGTCCCGTCCACGTCCAGTCTGCAGAGATGACTTCTTCGGTCCCGCCAGAGTCCAGTCTGCAGAGATGACTTCTTCGGTCCCGTCCAGTTCCAGTCTGCAGAGATGACTTCTTCGTCCGTCCAGTATCCAGTCTGCAGAGATGATTCTTCGGTCCCGTCCAGTATCCAGTCTGCAGAGATGACTTCTCGGTTCCCGTCCAGTATCAGTCTGCAGAGATGACTTCTTCGGTCCCGTCCAGTATCCAGTCTGCAGAGATGAATTCTTCGGTCCGTCCAGTATCCAGCTGCAGAGAGACTTCTTCGGTCCCGTCCAGATCCAGTTGCAGAGATGACTTCTTCGTCCCGTCCAGTATACGTCTGCAGAGATGACTTCTTCGGTCCGTCCAGATCCAGTCTGCAGAGATGACTTCTTGGTCCGTCAGTATCCAGTCTGCAGAGATGACTTCTTCGGTCCCTCCCAGTATCCAGTCGCAGAGATGATTCTTCGGTCCGTCCAGTATCTCTGCAGAGATGACTCTTCGTCCCGTCCAGTATCCAGTCTGAGAGATGACTTCTTCGGTCCGTCCAGTATCAGTCTGCAGAGATGACTTCTTCGGTCGTCCATATCCAGTCTGCAGAGATGACTTCTTCGGTCCGTCCATTCAGTCTGCAGAGATGACTTCTTTCTGTTTGTCCGGTGTTTTGCTGTCGGGTTCCTGATCTTTCTGTTGAAGCCAGTTTGCTTCACTTTCCGATGGTTTCCAATTAGTCTACCCGACTACTAATCCAGTGTTCTTTGGAGGATCGGTTTATTTTCGTCGATGACTGGTTCTTGATTTGCCTAAGGGTCTTCATTTGTTTTCTGGCATGCTTTATTCTAGTGAACCAAGGTCTGTTCAGCTCGGTGGTATCCGGGTTGTTGCCTTTCTGTTATGGCCTATCTGCTGCTCTTCTGGGATCCAGGCGGGTGTGAGTTTAAGGTCATGTGGAGCGTCCTGAGGCCGCTCCTGAGGGGGGGGGTAATGTCACGATCTGCTACTGACTTTATAAGTTACTTACGTGAACTTCCTCATTTCCACCCGCAGAGGGCTCTCTGCCTCAGGAACTGGGTGTGTTGCAGACTGTTGGTGGGAGGAGTTCGGTC
This sequence comes from Hymenochirus boettgeri, assembly GCA_019447015.1. NCBI lineage: Eukaryota > Metazoa > Chordata > Amphibia > Anura > Pipidae > Hymenochirus > Hymenochirus boettgeri. Next base: position 143,316,202 of record CM033469.1, on the reverse strand, counting down.
ACCTGACCTTCCAGGTCTGCATTTAAGGCCAGCACGACCATTGCCTCAGGGCTAGGTCATTGTTCTTCGTATCCTGTGCCCTAGTCCTTCCTGCCGGAGCCTGCAGTCCGTGTTTCAGTCCTGTTCCTGGTTATCCTCCTATGTTTTGTCTGAGTTACTTTTAGTCTTCCTGCGGAGCCTGCAGTCGTGTTCCGTCCTTTCTGTATCTCCTATGTTTGTCCGAGTTACTTTTTCGTATGTATGCATGTTGTAGTGCATGATGTGAATGTCTACATTTGCTTTATTATCATTTATATTCTTGATTCGTTATAAATTGTCTTGTTCATTTATCCCTGGCTTGGTGCTCAGTTTTCCCCATTAGTGACATTTCTGCACTATTGCACATCTTGTGCATTGCCTATATTCAGGTGCAAGCATAAGTGCAATCCTAACAGTTATTTAACTTTTTGCTCCATTGGCTATATTAAAATTCTAATGCAATATACACTATTAAGTTTACTGTAAAATCCAAAATATCATACACAAACTGGTTATTTCATAAGAATTTTGCTTAAAGAACACATGCATGGAAGGGTTACTACTGTAGGAATAATGGATTACAAATTGTGGTATTGTGCACACCTCCAACAGATATAGTATAAGGTCCAATTTGTCAGAAATAGTAAAGATCCAAACACTAGCCCTACTTCATATATTTATGATGCAAAGGGTAAGCAATTATGGTATGTATTTGTTCCTCTACCACACACAGATGTCAGCTAGTATATAGTAGTGAGAATCACAACCAGGATTTTAATTGGAGATATACCCTTAAAACTCTAACTGAGATCCCTCACAACTCCTAGCATTCCCCTACAAGCACAGGCAAGTGATTGCTAGGTGTTTATAGTTTTTAAAATCTAGGAGGCCGCAGGTTTGGACATCCCTGGTGTACACCAAATAAAAATTGTGACAGCTAGACCAGGAAGTAGTAAGTATGTCTGTAAAACAAAGCAGAAGTAATAATCAGAATAGAAGGTAGAAAAGACACTGGACACAGGAAGAAATACCAGGCAGTTTATCTAGATGAAACAGCAGGGGTAGAAGTGGCTGAAGGGTTTTATAGGAAGAACAACAATCAACAAAGCCCAATGAAACGACCACTAATAAGATTGGTAAATAAACCACTGCACTGAATGAAAAAGAGAAGCGACACTGGCCTGCGCAAAATTGCCCATGAGCGCATACATACGAGTTGGGTACATACATTAGCGATAAAGGGCCTATCCCATCTGTCCTTCAGGATTTTTCCTTTATCCATAACGCATGTAAAACAATTGTTCTGATGCTAACAAACAGATAACATCAGCTTCGGAAACAGTCTTTTCGGACAGAAATTTCCCTTGGTCGCTTTTGGTCCCTGTACTAAAGTATAGATAGTCGGCAGTGATTGTACGGAGTTGACAGTCACAAGCATCTCCCATTGCCTTAGGTATGCAAATTCAGGTTGATCAGTTAGATGTAACTGATTCAACTCAGCATGTTTCCGAATGTTTCGTTGCAAAGGGCGACTTAAAGCAATGCAACTATTTTTTTTAATGTCCTATAAGAAATGTAATTTACAAATCAGGTATCACAATCTAAAAATAAAACTTTTTTTAGCGCAAGCTACAGATAATCCACAAAATTTTCTTTGTGCAGTTAAGATGTGTGTTTACAAACCTCCATGATTTAAATTGAATCAAGTAACAGATAAATTGATCAGTTTTTCTCAGCATGGTGAATACTCCACTTTGCTACCTGGCAGCCAAAGAAATAAAGGTACAAGAAACAGTTTAAAAGAAAAGGAAAACTTCTTCTTTATATAGTATAGAGAATTTGCTAAAAATTACCCTTTTTCCTGATTTTTTTAAATTCCCATTGGTCAACTTATTGATCTTATATAAATAATTAGTACATCTTCTTAAAGGACAACTATACTCACCTCAGCCCCATCTTCTTGTGGGAGGAGGTCACACTTGTTTTGCAAAAATAAAAAATCAAAACAAAAGTAACACACAAGTAACACAACAGTACAGTGTTATCCAGTTATTTAGTACATTACCGGACTGACACAAGTTAGATTTTTAGGCCATTGATATTTTAATACCAATGGTAAAATCCCGATAAAAATGGGTGGTATTTGTAAACATCAACAACAGTTCTGTTTTTTTTTTTTACCACTATGGTAATCTTGGCACATTTGTAAACTACCAATAATGATCAGTATTTTTGGACGTGACGCTACTTTAAGACCACAACGTGTGGACGATAGAATGGCCATTATCTGTATTTACTGAATTGATCCTTATAAAACACTGTGCGTGGTGGATTTGGGGGATTGTGTTAAGACCAAACCAAGGTCACCCTTGTCTCATTTCTTCCAATCGTGTGAATTTTTTCCCCCGGCCCCCTCAAAGGACGTTTTGCACAATAATGACATTGAACTGGATGGATCTTCAAACTCTTCTTTGCCTGTGACATGTTATGTATGCCCCTAATGTGAATAACTCATCATCATGTTACTTTGTATCCTTCCCCTCCCCCTCCTTGCTCTTTTTTGCTGTTTCCATTTTTTAGGTTAGATTCCTTCAAAATAGCCCCCTTAATTCCCATGGAACCTGAAACCACCCATTGTCTGGTGGATAGTCACATGCAAGTCAAACTCTCTGGCTTTGGATTGTGAGAATTTAAGTATCCGGACAACTTTCCGGGATGTTACTTCAAAAGACGTCAGTATTCAGGTGTGTGTGTGTGTGTGTGTGGGGGGGGGGGAGGGGGGGGAGCTATGTAAACATTGTAACATTGTAAAACTGCAATATTATAATATTGTTAACACAGTAACATTATAACATCTAACATTGTAACTGACAGATTGTAACTTCCTAACATTGTAACACATAAATACTGTGTATTCTGTCAAATGGGTTTAGTAAATTGTCTTAAAGAAATTTCCTTTTCGGTGTCTCCCCTTGTTTAATGAAATAATGAAATCTACGCGGGACAGGAATCCATAGCAAACAATAACAACCATTTTTTTTTACCTTATCCTCAGAACAAAAAATAAAGATCTATAATATCTCTACCCTAATCAAAGACTTTAATTTATTGTATAGTTTATAAATAACTGGATATTCTATATAGCACTAACAAAGTGCCTAGATAACAATAAAACAGTATTTGACTAATATTTGTTATCAACAGACATATGTGACTCACTTAGTAAGTCATGATCCGGGTGCATATGCCCCGAATCAATCACAACGGAGATCCTTCCATATGGTAATCCCAGTCGTTATACATGAACAAATTATCGACTCAACCCGTACTCCTGGTGGCCCAGGTGCTGCATGCCTGGACCCTTCGTTAGTCCAGATTCAAGTTCCCATCAACCCAACGAATGTAACACGGCAGCGCACTCCGGTAAAGAAAATCGGCAGCTTTTCAAAGTGAAATTACATTTTATGTACCACATTCTTACACAAGGCGTATGTACAACAAACGAATAGACTTTAATTTATTGCCCAAAAACTACTGACCAAAATATGTTTCTCTTTCCTTTCTAAACAAAGAGGTGAAGTCAATTTACTTTTAGCCCCTCCTCTTTCTCAAGCCAATGGTCACGTACATGCTCAATGTGCTTTACCCAGGAAGGAGAGAGATGAGCTGTCCAATGAGATAGGAGTGGGAGGGTAAAAGTAAGTTGTAAATCAAAAGATTAATCAGCTGCCTGTTGGGTTCCCTTTAAGTAACCCTTTAATCAGGGGCGTATCTAGGGTCTAAGATCAGGGGCACTTTTGGGCACTCCATGTGCCGCGCGCATCGCGACGAAAATGTTTTAAGCCACGCCCCTTCCTCCGCCCCAATTAGGCCAGACCCACTATGTACTTATCGAGATTACCAAAAAGATACAGACAGATAGACAACCACAAACATAGATACACAGCCCGATAGTGATAAACAGACAGAAAGACAGTGAGTTGGACAGAGAGACACAAATTAATGACACAAAGGCACAGTAAACTGGCAATTTCATTATATACTGGTAGCAATTTGGTCATTTTAAACTTACTGTTGTGTTCAGTTGTGTCAGATGCTTGCCCACACCTTTGGCCAGGAGACCTTCTTGTACCTTCTACATGGATCTCTGCCCCTATCTATCTCTATCTGTCCCTCTCTCTCTGTATATTATCTCTATACTGTCCTCTCTCTCTCTGTATATTATCTATCTACCTCTTGTTTATCTATTTAACTATGTCTATCTGCTTCTTGTCTATCTCTCTGCTCACTATCTATCTATCTATCTATGTAACTGCTATCTATCTAACTCTGCTATTATCTATCTATCTATCTATCTATCTATCTATCTATCTATCTATGAACTGCTATCTATCTACTGTAACTGCTATCTATCGTATCTAACTCTGCTATCTATCTGCTATCTATCTATCTATCTATCTACTTCATCTATTCTATCATCATCTAACTGCTATCTATCTAGCTAACTGATCTATCTACTATCTTATCTATCTATCTATCTATACTAACTGCTTATCTATCTATCTAACGCTATCTATCTATCATCTATCTATCTATCATCATCTATTAACTGCTACATCTATCTACCTACTGCTATCTAGCTATTATCATCTATCATTATAATGTATCTATCTATCTTCTAATGGCTTGGCTCTGCACTGCACTGCTACCACCTGTCCGGATTCCCTCCGATAGCTCTCTCTCGCGCCGGCCGCGCTCGGACATCGGCGCGCAAGCATTGCGCATGACGTCATTGTGTGCGACTGCGCCGGCTGCGCGACGTTCCCAGAGGTTTGCGCAGCCGGGAAATCGGAAGTTCGGGGCACTTGCAGGGGCACAGGCAGCGAAAACATTCGGGCACTTTGCCAAACATCCGGGGCACGTGCCCGAATGTTTTAACGTAGATACGCCACTGCCTTTAATTAATAAGTTCACCTCTATAAAATGTATTGTAAGGTTTAAATGGAAACATAATCCCATCAGGGCTATGATAATTAGCTACATTGTTGTGATTTGTACTGAATAGGAGTTTAGGCACCAGTAAAAAGGACCAAAAAATGTATAATAATAAAGAGAGACCTGCACTCTGTCCTTCGAAGTGCCAGTCCAGAAAGGAAGTTAAGGTTTAAGTGATTTCCTTGATTTAAATAAAGGTTAAAGATCTGAGTTTATTTTAAAAGCAATTATCTGTTTTTTTTCAGAAGAAGCCTGTGACCATTTATGAGGTTGTGTCAGCCAACCAATGGGGTTTCTAAACCACCCCCATTTATGTTTTCATTAATTATTCCCATAGACCTTTCTGGACATATTGTAAATAAACTGGAGAAATACGCCAACCACCTGAAGGAAGTCATATAGGAGTTGATGTGGGTGGGAGAAAAAGAAGATGGACAAATTACTGCCAGGTAAATCAGTTTTCCACCCTGGATGATTTTACAAACGATTCCCCTTCAATTCATTGCTAGGAACGGAGGGCACACAAGGGACAGAATTTCGGTAGGGTTGATCAAGCAGACTGATAATTTGGCTTTTATCGTTGGGTGATCAGTTGGGATTTGATGACAAATCATTCCTGGCAAAATGACAGTCTAAAAAATCAAACTTTAACAAGCCATCGAGTTGTGTGTGGGTTGCACTTGTCTTTAAATGATCAAGACTGGAAGAGAAATTTCCTTATCTCCTTGATTTGTGTTTGATAATGAAAATTGCGACTTATCATTATTCCATCCACGTGTACAGTGACCACAATCTAATTGGCTGGTAGAAAGTGGATGAGGATTGTTCAATTAGATTATGACTTGTATGACCAGAATCCCCAAGTCTTTCCTACTGCCTGATTCACCATGTAGGCATCAGACATACCTTGAAAGATGAAATATTATTTACTTGCCCTTTAATTCTGGGAAAGTTTTCTTTTCAGCTTCATATCAGAACAGCTCATAGCTGGAAAGTCTGTAGAACCCGAGAGCTTCAGCTCAGTCACCATCTTCTTCTCTGACATTGTGGGGTTTACGACCTTGTGCTCTGCATGTTATTCTGCAAGTAGTTGATCTGCTCAAAGACCTTCACAGTCTGTTCGATGAAATATCAAGTCGTTTGATGTGCATAAGCTAACAAGTCTATAGACTCCCAGCAGCTGATTTCTTTCTGTGTGTAGCCCCACCCCCAACTGCTAAGTTTGTTTTGTAAAGCACCAGCAGAAATGTACTCAACTTCTCGTTCTACGGATGCTCTGCTCCCAGCCTCTTCTTGGTGGAAGTGAAGCAGCGGGCCGCCGACAGCGGCTGCTGCACTGCAGAGAGCTAGGGAGAGGGAAGAATTGTAAGTACATTTCTACTGCTTGTTATACAAAATGCGGTGGGGTGTTGGGCTGGGGTAGGCTACACTACTAGAAAAGGTAGGGCACCAAGCAGCCAGATGGAGAGAGGGGGGAGGGCACCCCTGTGCATGCCAAAATCTCCAGAGGAACAAGGAAGAGCAAGGACCGGATGACACAGACAGCTCCTACTCTTCACTTTTTGCAAAAATATGAACATGCAGAGAGAGCCATAAGGAGCAGAGTGATAGGTAAGGATTATGTTTTTTTAACATACACAGTGGGGGCGGCAGCATGGGCAATGTTTAGTTTTGGGGTGGACATGCCCTTTAATTTGGGCTCAACTTAGGTCCGACAAATATATAAATATTTCTCAAGGAAGTTATTATACATAAAAGGGAATATGCAGCATATTTCTTTTGTATAGTAGCTCGTAAATGTAGAAATATCCCACATACTCTTTACGAAAACAACAATTCTGTCTCCCAATCATGGCCCAATTTTCTAGATAATAAATATTGTAGAGATCTAATACTTGATTATTATACTGCATGTAATAACTAGAATTGTAAAAACACTTGGAGACTCTTTTTTCCCTAAGAGACGATTTCCTGTGATGCAGATAAACCAATAATATTGGTGGAGACAATCGGAGATGCCTACATGGTCGCCAGTGGCCTTCCAATACCCAATGGAATCCTACATGTGAAGGAAAATAGCAACAATGTCTCTGCATTTCCCAGTGGGATGATGGCCTTGTCAGAATAAGACACATGCTGCGGGAAAGGTTAAAGCTCCATATTGGGCTTAATACAGGTACACGAATCAGTGGGTGGTGGGTGTAATGTCCAAGGATATGAAACCACGTGGATTCTGGTTAATCATTACGACTCTAAAAAAACTACAACATGATAGTTCGGATTGATTTTATTAAAAACTGATGGATGGATTCTGACCAGCATCAGTAGAGGCCCCATTCCACCACGATGGTGGCCCAGATCTGTAAATGTCTTACATTATTCATACACTGCAGCCCTGCTGGCATTAGCTTATTGTACAGTTTATAGTATATTTATTACCTTGTGTCCACGTCCCCTGTTTTAAACAATCAATGTATACCTGTCAGCACTTAGGATCCATGGGCCCTATTTATAAAAGATCGTATCGTTATCGTAAAATACCGATCGCTATCGTAAAATAACGACCGGGTTTTACCGATAACGACCGTTATTTACCGATAACAACCGTTATTTACCGATACCGGACGTTATTTACCGATACGACGGATTTTACCGATATCGTTAAATACCGGTCGTTATCGGTAAATAACGACCGGTATTTACCGATAACGGCCGGATTTAACGATATCGGTAAATAACGGCGTTATCGGTAAAAACCCGGTCGTTTATTTTACGATAACGATCGGTATTTTACAATAACGATACCGATCTTTTATAAATGGGCCCCATGTATCAGAATCAACAGCAAGAGTCATGGGATCCATTGGTGGTTACGATTTAAAGGAAGGGGGACTTTATTGGAAAATAGTTTTTGAGGACATTAAAGTGTGATAACTTTGGCTTAGACTAACTACCAGACAGAGAGAATTTGAGTTTAACCAGGAGGCTCCAAGTAGAGTAGAAATGTCTCCTGACCCCACATACACTTTCTATGTTTTTGGGGTCAGGATTTAACCTAGTTTTGAAAATTGATTGGCTAGCAAAGGGTTAACAACATCCTGAATACAATGTCCCTGTAGGTCCGGCATTAGGATAAATAGCACCCTGTGCAAGATTTGTTACTGGTGCCTAGCCCCCCCTCCAAAAGACCCCCCTGGGCACACACAATACGCGGTTGAATGCTGCTTGCCTTGGTCTGCTTCAAATCAAGTTCCCCACCTGCGCTTACTGTCTTTCAGTATCTTCAGTGCGTGCTTGTATATATTGTGCGTGTATCATTACATAACACGTAACATACTAAATGCACAGACAGAAAAGCACAGCATACAGACATCTTAAGTAAGGCTTTGTGTGGTGGGACTCAGTATGTGGTGAGTGCTGACACATTTATTGATATGCAGGATCGTAACTGGAGGGGTGTGTGGCACTGATGCACAACTTTTATTTACAGGTCCGTGACCTAATGTTATACGCTCTTCAGGATAAGGCCTCTATGAGACCCCCTCTGGACGTGGAGTCTAAGTACCTGCCGGTCTTCACCAGAGCCTCTAAAAGTGAGGATGTTTCGCGGCGAGCAGGCACCAGGTCGCGGCTCCAGAAGAGAGAACCACAAGACCAATCCCACAATGTGGAGAGGCAACAGGAGTGGAGATTGGAATAACTGGGGGTAGGTAAACTGTAAGGATATGAAGACCTGGGGATAAGTGCTGAGATAGATATGCGGACCCGAGGCAAGAGTTGTGGTAGATATGCAGACACGGAGGTGACAGGAGGTAGGAGCTGTGTGGAGTGAGATGCAGACCGGAGGTAGAGCTGTGGTAGATTAGATATGCAGACCTGTAGGTACTGGAGGGTAGGAGTGTAGTGGATATGCAGACCGGAGGTAGGAGCGGTGGTAGGTATGCAGACCGGAGGTAACTGGAGGTAGGAGCTGTAGTAGATATGCGGACCGGAGGTAGGAGTGAGATAGGTAGCAGACCGGAGGTAACTGGAGGGTAGGAGCTGTAGTAGATATGCGGACCGGAGGTAGGAGTGAGATAGGATGCAGACCGGAGGTAACTGGGTAGGAGCTGTAGTAGATATGGGGACCGGGTAGAGCTGAGTAGGTAGCAGACCGAGGGTAACTGAGGTAGGAGCTGTAGTAGATATGCAGGCAAACTGGAAGCAGGGTGAGGAACAACAGGATACCAAGACTAGTGCTAACAGGAGCTAAAAGTTCAGAGCAACAAACCCTGAACTGGCAGCAAGAGGCAAGCTGCCAGGAGGGGCTAAATAGGCCCTAGTGACCTCATCATTGTTGGAGCGACCTGTTGCGGCCCGCCGTCCTCGCCCTGAGATGTGGGTGCGCGAAACGGGTCCGCCAGAGCGCGCCCCCGCGCTAACCGCCGTCGCAGAACTCCAGACCCGGGAAGAGGTAAGTGTTTGACATTGCCCCCCCCGGGCAACCTCCGTTGCCTTTGGTTTGTTAGGGATGTTTGGAATGAAAGGTCTTGACCAAAGAGGAGCATGAATCTGTTCTGCCGGTTCCCAAAATTTTCTTCGGGACCGAATCCCTTCCACTTAATCAGATATTTTAACTTTCCAGCAGAAATCTAAAATGGTCTCCACTTCGTACTCGTCAGTCCCTCAACCAGAACAGGCAGCGGAGGAGGCTCCAGCGCCGAGTTGGTAACATATCTTTTGAAACGGATACATGAAACACTGGGTGTATCTTTATTGAATTGGGAAGCTCCAGTTCAAAGGCGACTGTATTGATTGCTCTCCTAATACGAAATGGTCCGATGAACGGGACCCAACTTAGTAGAGGAAACCCCAGCTTCAATTACGGGTCGACAACCAGACCAAATCTCCAACCTTAAATATCGAAGAATCCTTTCTTAATATGTTAGCTGATTTACGGGCTTGCTCTTGAGCTTCAGAGATGAAGGTCTTCAGCTCTAAAGTCTTCTCCTTCATGAGATGTATTCTGGTAACAGATCAGGAAATAGTGATCATGGAAGGAATACCAGTAAGGAAAGTTGGATTAAATCCATAATTTGCAAAAAAGGGGAACACTTGATGGAGGAATGGACAGCGTTGTTGTATGCGAACTCTGAAGTTGGTAGCAGAGACGACAATCTTCTTGTGACGCGGAGGTATAGCAACGGAGATACTGTTCAAGTGTTTGGTTTTGTTCTCTGTCTGTCCGTTAAATTGTGGATGGTATCCAGAGGAAAAAGAATTGTGGATATGCAAATACTTACACAACTCTTCCAAAATTTTGAAGTGAATTGTACCCCTCTATCTGATACAATATCATCGGGAACCCATGAAGCCGAACAATCTCTCTAATATAACACATCCGCAGTAATGGCGGCTGAGGGAATTCCTTTAAACGGAATAAAGTGAGCCATCTTAGTTAACCGAGTCCACAACTACAAAGATTATATTAAAGCCCTTGGAATGATGTAACTCAACAATGAGTCCATGGCAATCATGCCCCAGGGCGGTTCAGGGACAGGCAGGGGAGACAGTAATCTGTGGTCTCTGTCTAGGAGTTTTGAATCTAGAAACAAGTAACACACGAAGCCACAAACTGTTTACAATCTTTAGACATATTGGCCAGAAAAAAATTTCTATTACTAAATCAAACGTCTTGTGAACACCGAAATGACCGGCCAACTCATGAGAATGACAAAATTGAAAGTACAGCAGATCTGGCAGAATCCAGAACAAATATTTTATTATTTGGTTATATAAATCCATCTTGGAAAGAGAGGAAGACTGGAGAGATGCTTCTTTGATTGTTTTGACTATATTCATATGCAACAGTAGAAAATTGATTGGAAAGGACCATATTAGGTTTGTCTGACTTATTGATTTCAGAAAATTGTCTAGAAAGGGCGTCGGCCTTGCCGTTCTTTGATCATGGACGAAAAGTTATATGAAAGTTAAATCGTGTAAAAAAAAGAGCCCATCTAGCTTGACGAGATTTAATCTTTTAGCAATCTGTAAGTATTCCAGGTTCTTATGATCTGTGAAGATGAATAGGATGATTGGCACCCTCGAGCAGATACCGCCACTCTTCAAGGGCCGATTTTATGGCCAATAATTCACGGTCTCCTACATCGTAATTCCTTTCAGAGTCAGAAGTTTTCTTGAAAAAAGCCACTGGGTGTAGTAAAGCCTTGGGTAATGTGCGTTGAGAAAGTATGGCTCCTAGAGCAACTTCAGAAGCATCAACCTCTAATGTAAAATGAACAGTTGGATCTGGGTGAATAAGAACGGGGGCTGATGTAAAAGCAGATTTCAGACGTTCAAAGGCTGTTTGAGCGGAATCCGTCCAACAGATGGAACATGAGTTTCTGGTCAGAAGAGTCAGCGGCAGAATGATAGTAGAAAAATTCTTATGAATTACTGGTAGAAGGTGCAAATCCAATGAATTTTTGAACTTGTTTTCGGGTAGATGGAGTAGGCCAATCCTGAATAGCGGAAACCTTTTGAGGATCCATAATTAGTCCTTGGACGAGATGAGAACCCCAAAATGGTATAGAAGGCTTTTCGAACTCACATTTTTCCAATTGTTTGGTATAACCCATGAATTCTAAGACGAGAATCTAAGACGAGAATCAAAAATCAGTATATCATCCAGATAAACAGCCAAGAAGTCATCTACAAAGTCACGGAAAATGTCATTGACAAAATGTGTGGAACATGGCAGGTGCATTGCATAGACCGAAAGGCATGACCAAATATCGAAATGACCATATCTGGGCGAACACCGTCTTCCATTCGTCCCCTTCCTTTATTTTGATCAGGTTATAGGCTCCCCGAAGATCAACTTGGTAAAAAACCTTAGCCGTTTCTCAAACGTTGGAATAATTCAGGGAATAATGGAAGAGGATATCTATTCTTAACGTAATTATGAGAGCTCGGTAATCCATACAAGGTCTGAGAGAACCGTCTTTCTTCTCAACGCAAAATATAACCAGCCCCTGCTGGAGACGTGGAAGATGGATGCGAATGAAGCCCTTTTGTAGATTCTCCTCTATATATTCTTAAGAACCCTTTGTTCAGGTTCCGACAAAGGATACACACGGCCAAAAGGAATCTCCGCACCAGGTAATAGTTCTACTGGGCAATCATAAATGCGATGTGGTGGTAGAATGTTAGCAGCTTTTTTATCAACACATCTGGAAAGTTCTGATAAACATGGGTAAAAGAATTCAGAATGAGGCCTGATTAATGCTAATAGTGAAGAAGAAAAAACATGACAGCCGACAATGCGATGAGGGGAAAGAGACCTCTCCAGAGATCCATTTATTGAGGATTATGTGTCTTCAACCAGGGCATGCCTAAATAAGGGAAAAGGAAAGAGAAAAGCAAAAAAGCGTACATCAAACAAATAAATTCTGAATGATGATTATTTCTGATAATACTGGGACAGTCTCTCGTAGTACAGGACCAGACGAGATTTTAGACCCATCTGCCAGATGAATAAGAGAGGAGGAAGATTTGGGACGGGTAGGAATCTTCCCATTCCTTGGTGAGGGATTTCAAGATAAAGCGCTACAAGCCCGGAGTAATAACGGCTTGGGCGGTGAACATGGGCCAGTTCCCTGGTAACGAGACATCAATAGAGAGATAAGGTGTTGAAGCCGGACAAGAAAGGACCAGAATGCAATGTAGGAACCTTACTTGTAGGTCTAATTGGGCAACCATGAAGCAAATGACCAGACTCCCCACAGTATAGAGACAAGTTTAAGCAGGCGTCTTCGGATCCTTTCTCGGAGATAGAGACGGAAGGGTTAACCCCAATTGCATAGGGACAGGTCCAGAAAGCCTGAAGAAGAAGGAGTGAAAATGCATCACAGGAGGGACGAGAAGTGCCCATTCTTTCTAACCTCCTTTCTCTAGCCGTCGATCAATTTGGACCGCTAGATCAATAAGATCTTCAGTTTCTCTGGGACTCCAGTGCGTGCTAATCATCTTTAAGGGTTTCTGACAGTCCGATTCGGAACTGGGTATAAGAGCCGCTTCATTCTATTGGGTCCCACACTGATTCTGCGGAAATCGGCCACATAGTCTTCCAACCTGTCTTCTCCCCGGGACAGCGTTACGAGTCTGCTTCAGCTCTACGTGGATCATTGGTATAATTCTCCTATAGCGGAAAAAAAACGTTAACCTACGGAAAAGGCTAAGTAGGACTGGTTTTGATACACACAATGAAGGGCCCAGCTGGGGGCTCGTCCTGAAGCACCTTTCTTTCATCCGTGAAGCTTTCGGCGGAAGGGTAGAATACAAATTACAGTGAGCTTTGGAACTGTCCAAATTTGGAACGGTCTCCGGAAAATCGGTCAGGAAGTGGGATCTTAGCTCAGGCAAACGGATGGTTCATGAGGCACTCCAGGAAAAATGGTCTTCACCTGGCATCCAATGGCAGTATCCACAATGTCCGAGTGAACCCCCCCGTCTGCTTCTTGTAAGGCTCTGTCGATATGGTCCATCTTGGAACTGATCCTCCAGTTGGAATTCATCTGCTGCCAGTACTGTTATGGCGCTCTTCAGGGTAGGCCTCTATTAGGACACCCTCTGGCACGCGAGTCTAGTACCTGCCAGTCTTCACCAGGATCTAATGGTGAGTGATGTTTCGCGGCGAGGCAGGGACCAGGTCGCGGCTCCAGAAGAGAGAACCACAAGAACCATCCACCAATGTGGAGAGGCCAACAGGAGGTGTAGATTGGAATACTGGGGAGTAGGAATGTAGAGGATATGTAAGACCTGGGATGATTGCGAGATAGATATGGCGACCAGAGGCAAGCAGTTAGATATGCAGACCTCAGGTGACTGCGGAGTAGGTAGGAGCTGTGGTAGAGATGCATACGGAGGTAGAGCTGTGGTAGATATGCAGACTGGAGGGAATGGAGGTAGGAGGCTGTATGATAATGCGTGACGCTGAGTAGGAGCTGTGGTAAGGTATGCAGACCGGTAGGTAACTGGAGGTAGGAGCTGTAGTAAATAGCAGACCGGGGGTAGGCGCTGTGGAGATAGGCAGACTGGAGGTAAACGGAGGTAGGGTCTCTAGTGAGAATGCAGATCCGGAGGTATAAGCCGTGGTAGGTAGCAGACCAGAGGTAACTGGAGGTCAGGAGCTGTAGTAGACCTATGCGGACCAGGAGGTAGGAGCTGAGATAGTATGCAACCGAGGTAATGGAGGTAGGAGCTGTAGTAGATATGCAGCAACCTGGAAGCAGGAGTCAGAAAAAGGATACCCAAAGACTATGCTACAAGGAGCTAAAGTATTAGAGGCAACAAACACACTGAATGGCGCAGAGGCAACTGCCAGGAGGGGCCTAAATTAGCCCTAGTGACCTCATCATTGTTGGACGCGCGACCCTGCGCGCGTCGCACGGGCTGCGTGCAGCGCCGCACCCGTCCTCACATCCCTGAAGATGCGTGGGCGCGCGAACGAGCGGTCCCCCCCAGAAGCGCCCCACCAGCTCGCGACCGCCGTCGAGAACTCCGACCTGGGAAGAGGTAGGTTTGACTACCTAAGACTCCCGGCTGGTGTCCCCCCCCCTTGTTTAATGCACCTGTGTAGTCACACAGTGTCGCCTAATCAAAATGCCGGCCTGTTTCCCGACCCTTGCTGTTATAAGCTTGGATGGACACAACCAGAGTACTAATTGCCAACCAGATCCTATAAAAATCATTCTGACTTGAGAGATCCAGTCGTATGACTAGCGAACTATCTTCAAGACTAAACTAAACTCTAACTACACCCATAATATAGTTTAGACATGTCCGATATTGTTTTGGTTGTATTGTGTGACACAAAACTACTAGTGCACAAATGCATACAAAGCGACTTTTAGAAAGTTTGTTGTAATGTTTTTAAACATATAGGTGTTTATATAGTAGTGTTAATTCGTATGGAAAGGGCTTCATGATTGTCTTTTTGAATCATCTTTTACTCTCCCTCCCCCCAGGGACTCCTTGGGAACCAAAGCAATACTCATGTTTTAACCTCATACAGGTGTAATGAGCCAACAGTGGAGTTAACTCATTATATAATCCTTTATAAATGGAGGACCTGGGATGAGGAGGAGAGATAGCCTAAGATTAAGGACGTGTACTATGTCCTGGTGTACGTGTTCTTATGGACCAAGTAAGTGGAATAATAAAAAGGTAACTTTTACGAAACCACAGCATACAGCATACCTTTGTGTCTGGGAGAAGCAGCTTTTTAACTTTTATTTACCTGTTAGAGTTGTGTGACCGAATACCCTCTGAATATTTAATGTGGTTTTATCACCCAATATGCAAATATTAAGGACAGTTTATACTGCCATAAAACCACCGCTCGATCCCATTACCCAGAGTGATGGGGATTTACAATTGGTTTACTATAGGTTACCCCTGCTTCATGTTTAATGTTTTTATACTAGTCCTAGTAATAAAGGATTGTTATATTTTCACTATAACAGAGGTGTGATCCTCGTCTCTTTTTTTCTTTTTGAATTACATTGGCGTTAGCTGGCGTTGAAAGGTGCCGCAATTAAAACATCCGATTTGGCAATAACCATCGCTTTGCGGCGGGATGTGCTGTTTAACTTTCGGCATTAGCCTGCAGCCACCGCAAGGAAGGAGTTTAATGTCATTGCTAACCGATATACGATAACATCGGTTAGCGTGACTAAAAACTCCAAAACAGGAGTGATGCGCCCGTTGGTGCATCGCCCCCTTAGTGTTTTTTCTAACATGCTCACGACAAGTAATAGACACGTGTTAAAACTAAGAAAAATGTGATTATTTAAAATAACTGCATACTTAAATTGAAATTGGAGATGGAACCATCTCTTTGCTACTGTGATGTGAATCTTTATACACCCGTGAAGATACTTAGGATGGCCTTAACGCTGTGGAATACTTTTAAAGCCCTCATATGCTAAATATTCCGAGGCCTGTGAGTTTGTTTTTTCTGATTTGTTCTCTAATTAACCACCCATGTTGAACTTGTATTTATTGATGATATTTTTATTCTTTAACAGGGTCCGCAGAAGCGTTCTGAGAAGAATTTATCGACAGCTCTTAATCAAAATCTTTTATATATCTTTCTCACAAAAGAAATCTTCACCGACTCAGGTAAATTTTTTTTAGACCTGGTCTTAAAACCCAGCCAAACCAAATATCTATTAGTTTATACAGAAAAACTACTGCAATACTGCAATATCTTTATTACATTTTACAGTTCTCCCCCCCCCAGTTAATTAGCGGCATTCCATGCGAGCCAATTCATGAGGGTTAACAAAGAACTGCATAATAAGGAAGACAGAGAGGGAGAGAGCTTCTGAAGAAAGGATTCGCGAGACAGAGCGTATCCGCAAAAGTTTATTGAGGAACATCCAGTAATGGAACACAAAGAAAAAATCTCTTACAACCTAGACACAGAGGGCCCCAGTTATAAAAGATCGGATCGTGTATCGTAAAATACCGATCGTTTATCGTAAAATAACCGATCGTATATCCCGTAAAATACAGATCGTTATCGTAAAATAACGACCGGGTTTTTACCGATAACGGACCGTTATTTACGACAACGGAATGGTATTTACCGATACGACCGGTATTTAAGCGATATTGTTAAATACGTCGTTATCGGTAAATACCGGTCTTATTTACAGAACATCGGTGATTTTACGATAACGATACCGATCTTTTAAAAATAGTGGCCCGAGAGAGTCTGAACGACAGTAGATTTATTACTAGATATAATGCAGAGTGGCCAAAATAGAGACATCTTAGAGAAAAACTGGCCTATTCTGCATAATGGATCCTGTATTTTCCAAATTACATAGCGCCACGACCCTTCTATAACGCCAGAGGAGCTAAAAATCCTGGGAGATATACGTCACTTTAACTCGGACCAGACAGAGTCTTTGGGAAAGGGGGAATGTCTGATGGCAAAAATATCAAGTAAGGGAACTGCTCCACTCTGCACATTTCTGGCAAAATAAAATAGAGATTTTTGCTGACAAAAATGACAATTTAAAATTAAGATTTGTTTTTTAACTTTAACACGCATTGTGTTATATTGTCTAACAGGTTTCCGTGTCAAAAGCTGTACATAGAAAAATGACTCAACCCGAAAGCCAATTATTGAAAATCTGTTCCGCACATACGTCTAGTCACGAGAGGAACTTTTACGTGACAATAGGACACAAGTGACGACAGTTGCTATACCCTTCCATACTAGGCACAAAGGGAATCATCCAAATGTTTTGGCCCCTGATTGTTGTCAAATCCAACAATTCAGGTGGACACCTCGATAAAAGATTGCTTAAACTGGATTGGATTATCTTTGATACACACTGTTAACAGTACTGTATTAGAAAAGAAATAAGACACTAGCCAAGTTTACTTGTTAGCTGACTTCTTTCCAAACTGAGGGACGAAGCAGTACACCTGGTTCCGCAAATACAGTCTGTTCTGTTCTAGCACGCCAACTCACAGGTTGGAGTGGTAATCGTCTGCTATGCATTTTCCCCCCATTCTATTCCTTTTTTATATAAATATATATATATGTGTAATGTGAAAACATATTCTAACTGGGTCACAACCAATCCCCGACAAAATTAAAATGCTCTGACATACTAAAACTGTTATACCAAAAAGAATATTTTTTTCTCTTCACACACTCAATTGGCATACATGTTATGAGAACGTAGGTTCAAATGTTAAAGCACAGGTGTGGAACATTTCCCCCCAAGTACATTAGGTTGGGTTGTGTCAACATATCACTGTGGGATATAGATGTAATGAAGGGGGACCGCTACAGTTGTAAACATATGTCCAAATGTTTTGGGCCTCCTTCACGCTAGATATGTCTAAACACTGTATAGGCATTGCGTATAGTTGGGCTTGGATTTCCCACTGGTTTGCTCTGGTTCACTTTCTGACTCAACTAATCCTATTGAAGTGGATTGGTATTGAATCTGACATGTTCTTCTGTATATCGCAGACTGTTCTCTACCTGTTGTTCTGTGTCTCTCTAACCATCATTGCTGTTGGTCCTCTAGGATAGGTCATACTCAGATGAGCTTCCTGCCTGCTTCTGTTCCCTAACTAGTGTATTGTACCCTCTTCCACTCTCAGAATAATGTTGGAATGTTGGCTGTATAAAAGACTGGTAGCGATGTGATATTTGTTGAAGGTATCCTAAACCAATAGCGCGTCGGACTCTTCAATCTTCAGAAATCACTTGACTGTCAATCTGAGTGTCTTGAGTCTATTGTTATCATAGCACTCCTTCTGTTTCTCTTGGTTGTTTTACTACTTTGTGGTTCAGTGGTTGTGGTGGTACAACAGGCAAGTTCATTCACCAATAGCAGCAAGTTCGTTGTAGTGTCATGGTCTGGTTTTGTCTCTACCTTCTAAATAGACTACCTATACAGGATTTTAATGATTTTGCTCTTTGACTACATAAATATTCTTTCCCAGTAAGATCTTATTGCCTGGCCCACTCCATTACAGCCTGCTTCCAGCTCTCTCCAGTCTGCGCCATTACAGCCTGCTTCCAGCTCTCTCCAGTCTGCGCCAGACTTCTTCGGTCCCGTCCAGTATCCAGTCTGCAGAGATGACTTCTTCGGTCCCGTCCAGTATCCAGTCTGCAGAGATGACTTCTTCGGTCCCGTCCAGTATCCAGTCTGCAGAGATGACTTCTTCGGTCCCGTCCAGTATCCAGTCTGCAGAGATGACTTCTTCTTCTGTTCTGTCCGGTGTTCTTGCTGTCGGGTTCCTGATCTTTCTGTTGATAGCCAGTTTGCTTCACTTTCCGATGGTTTCCAATCTACTGTCCTACCCGACTACTAATCCAGTGTTCTTATGGAGGATCGGTTTATTCTTTTCTGCGATGACTGGTTTCTTGATTTGCCTAAGGGTCTTCATTTTGTTTTCTGGCATGCTTTTGTTCTAGTGACCCAAGGTCTGTTCAGCTCGGTGGTATCCGGGTTGTTGCCTTTTCTGTTATGGCCTATCTGCTGCTCTTCTGGGATCCAGGCGGGTGTGAGTTTAAGGTCATGTGGAGCGTCCTGAGGCCGCTCCTGAGGGGGGGGGTAATGTCACGATCTGCTACTGACTTTATAAGTTACTTACGTGAACTTCCCATTTAAACAGCAGGAGGGGATCTCTGCCTCAGGAACTGGGTGTGTGCAGGACTCGTTTCGGTGGAGGAGTTCGGCACCTGACCTTCCAGGTCTGATTTAAGGCCAGCACGGACCATTGCCTCAGTAGGTCCGGTCGGATGTTCCTCTGCCGAGGCTGATCCTGTTCAGTCTTTCCGTATCTCTCTTTCAGGTGAATTTGGTCCTCGCCGGCAGACTGCAGTCCGTGTTCCAGTCCTGTCCTGGTGTATTCTCCTATGTTTTGTCCGAGTTACTTGTTCGTATGTAGGCATGTTGTAGTGCATGATGTGAATGTCTACATTCTTGCTTTTATCATTGTATTCTTGCATTCGTTAATAATGTATTGTGTGTTAAACATTTATCCCTGGCTTGGTCGCCTCAGTTTTTCCCATTAGTGACATTTCCTGCACTATTGCACATCTTGTGCATTGCCTATGATTCAGGTGCAATGCATAAGTGCAATCCTAACAGTTATTTAACTTTTTGCTCCCATTGGCTATATTAAAATTCTAATGCAATATACACTATTAAGTTTACTGTAAAATCCAAAATATCATACACAAACTGGTTATTTCATAAGAATTTTGCTTAAAGAACACATGCATGGAAGGGTTACTACTGTAGGAATAATGGATTACAAATTGTGGTATTGTGCACACCTCCAACAGATATAGTATAAGGTCCAATTTGTGTCAGAAATAGTAAAGATCCAAACACTAGCCCTACTTCATATATTTTATGATGCCAAAGGGTAAGCAATTATGGTTATGTATTTGTTCCTCTACCACACACAGATGTCAGCTAGTATATAGTAGTGGAGATCACAACCCAGGATTTTAATTGGAGATTTTATACCCTTAAAACTCTAACCTGAGATCCCTCACAACTCCTAGCATTCCCCTACAAGCACAGGCAAGTGATTGCTAGGTGTTATAGTTTTTAAAATCTAGGAGGCCGCAGGTTGGACATCCCTGGTGTACACCAAATAAAAATTGTGACAGCTGAGACAAGGAAGTAGTAAGTATGTCTGTAAAACAAAGCAGAAGTAATAATCAGAATAGAAGGTAGAAAAGACACTGGACACAGGAAGAAATACCAGGCAGTTTATCTAGATGAAACAGCAGGGGGTAGAAGTGGCTGAAGGGTTTTAATAGGAAGAACAACCAATCAACAAAGCCCAATGAACAGACCACTAATAAGATTGGTAAATAAACCACTGCACTGAATGAAACAGAGAAGCAGACACTGGCCTGCGCAAAATTGCCCATGAGCGCATACATACGAGTTGGGTACATACATTAGCGATAAAGGGCCTATCCCATCTGTACCTTCAGGATTTTTCCTTTATCCATAACGCATGTAAAACAATTGTTTCTGATGCTAACAAACAGATAACATCAGCTTCGGAAACAGTCTTTTCGGACAGAAAATTTCCCTTGGTCGCTTTTGGTCCCTGTACTAAAGTATAGATAGTCGGCAGTGATTGTACGGAGTGTGACAGTCACAAGCCATCTCCCATTGCCATTAGGTATGCAAATTCAGGTTGATCAGTTAGATGTCAACTGATTCAACTCAGCATGTTTCCGAATGTTTCGTTGCAAAGGGCGACTTAAAGCAATGCAACTATTTTTTTAATGTCCTATAAGAAATGTAATTTACAAATCAGGTATCATCAATCTAAAAATAAAACTTTTTTTAGCGCAAGCTACAGATAATCCACAAAATTATTTCTTTGTGCAGATTAAGATGTGTGTTACAAACCTCCATGATTTAAATTGAATCAAGTAACAGATAAATTGATTCAGTTTTTCTCAGCATGGCTGAAATACTCCACTTTGCTACCTTGGCAGCCAAAGAAATAAAGGTACAAGAAACAGTTTAAAAGAAAAGGAAAACTTCTTCTTTATATAATGTATAGAGAATTTGCTAAAAATTACCCTTTTTCCTGATTTTTTTTAAATTCCCATTGGTCAACTTATTGATCTTATATAAATAATTAGTACATCTTCTTAAAAGGACAACTATACTCACCTCAGCCCAATCTTCTTGTTTGGGAGGAGGTCACACTTGTTTTTGCAATAAAATAAAAAATCAAAACAAAAGTAACACAACACAGTAACACAACAGTACAGTGTTATCCAGTTATTTAGTACATTACAGGACTGACACAAGTTAGATTTTCAGGCCATTGATATTTTAATACCAATGGTAAAATCCCGATAAATAATGGGTGGTATTTGTAAACCATCAACAACAGTTCTGTTTTTTTTTTTTTACCACTATGGTAATCTTGGCACATTTGTAAACTACCAATAATGATCAGTATTTTATGGACGTGACGCTACTTTAAGACCACAACGTGTGGACGATAGAATGGCCATTATCTGTATTTACTGATATTGATCCTTTATAAACACTGTGCGGTGGATTTGGGGGATTTGTGTTAAGACCAAACCAAGGTCACCCTTGTCTCATTTCTATTCCATCTCGTGTTGAATTTTTTCCCCCGGCCCCCTCAAAGGACGTTTTGCACAATAATGACATTGAACTGGATGGATCTTCAAACTCTTCTTTGCCTGTGACATTGTTAATGTATGCCCCTAATGTGAATAACTCATCATCATGTTACTTTGTATCCTTCCCCTCCCCCTCCTTGCTCTTTTTTGTCTGTTTCCATTTTTTAGGGTATAGAATTCCTTCACAATAGCCCCCTTAATTCCCATGGAAACCTGAAACCAACCAATTGTCTGGTGGATAGTCACATGCAAGTCAAACTCTCTGGCTTTGGATTGTGAGAATTTAAGTATCCGGACAACTTTCCGGGATGTTACTTCAAAAGACGTCAAGTATTCAGGTGTGGGGGTGGGGGTGTGGGGGGGGGGGGGGGGAGGGGGGGGAGCTATGTAACATTGTAACATTGTAAAACTGCAATATTATAATATTGTTAACACAGTAACATTATAACATCTTAACATTGTAACTGACAGATTGTAACTTCCTAACATTGTAACATCATAATACTGTGTATTCTGTCAAATGGGTTTAGTAAATTGTCTTAAAGAAATTTCCCTTTTCAGGTGTCTCCCCTTGTTTAATGAAATAATGAAATCTACGCGGGACAGGAATCCATAGCAAAACAATAACAACCATTTTTTTTTACCTTATCCTCAGAACAAAAAATAAAGATCTATAAATTCTCTATCCCTAATCAAAGACTTTAATTATGTAAGGTTTATAAATATCTGGATATTCCTATATACACTAACAAAGTGCCTAGATAAAACAATAAAACAGTATTTTGACTAATATTGTTATCAACAGGACATATGGACTCACTTAGTAAGTCAATATCCGGTGCATAGCCCGAATCAATCACAACGGCGATCCTTCATATGGTAATCCAGTGTTATACATGAAACAAATTATTGACTCACCCGTACTCCTGGGTGGCCCAGGTGCTGCATGCCCTGGACCTTCGCTTAGTCAGATTCAAGTCTTCCCATCAAACCAAACGAATGTAACAGGCAGCGCACTCGTAAAGAAAATGGCAGCTTTTCAAAGTGAAATTACATTTTATGTACCACATTCTTAACAAGGCGTATGTACAACCAAACGAATAGACTTTAATTTATTGCCCAAAAACTATGACCAAATATTTTCTCTTTCCTTTCTAAACAAAGAGGTGAAGAATGAAGTCAATACTTTTAGCCCCTCCTCTTCTCAAGCCAATGGTCAGTTACATGCCTCAAGTGGCTTTACCCAGGAAGGAGAGAGATGAGCTGTCCAAATGAGATAGGAGTGGGAGGGTAAAGTTAAGTTGTAAATCAAAAGATAATCAGCTGCCGTGGGTTCCTTTAAGAAACCTTTAATCAGGGGCGTATCTAGGGTCTAAGATCAGGGCACTTTGGGCACTCATGTGTCGCGCGCATCGCGACGAATGTTTTAAGCCACGCCCCCTTCCTCCGCCCCAATTAGGACACACCACTATGTACTTATCGAAGATTACCAAAAAGATACAGACAAGATAGACAACCACCCAAACATAGATACACCCGATAGTGTAAACAGCAGAAGACGTGAGTTGGACAGAGAGACACAAATTAATGACACAAAGGCCCAGTAAACTGGCAATTTCATTAATACTGGTAGCAATTTGGTCATTTTTTAAACTTACTGTTGTGTTCAGTTGTAGTCAAGATGCTTGCCCCACACCTTTGGCCAGGGAGACCTCTTGTACCTTCTACAGGATCTTCTGCCCCTATCTATTCTATCTGTCCCTCTCTCTCTCTGTATATCTACTATATCTGTCCCTCTCTCTCTTGTATATGCTATCGATCTACCTCTTGTATCATTTAAATATGTCTATTGCTTCTTGTCTATCTCTCTGTCTCTATCTATCTATCTATCTATCTATGTAACTGCTATCTATCTAACTCTGACTATCTATTATCTATCTATCTCTATCTATCTATCTATCTATCTATCTATGTAAAACTGCTATCTTCTATGTAACTGCTATCTATTATTAACTCTTATCATCTGATATCTATCTATCTAGATACCTATCTATCTCTATCTATCTATCGCTTCTATCTACTCTGCTATCATATCTATCTAACTAGCTACATCTATCTAACTGTCTATCTAGCTATCTATCTATCTATCTATCTATCATCTATCTATCATCAACTGTGCGATCACTCTATATACTACCTATCTATCTATATATCTATCTATCTATCTAACTGCTATCTATCTATCTATCTAATCTGGCTTGGCTCTGCACTGCACTGCTACCTACCTGTCCCTGGATTCCCTCCGATAGCTCTCTCTCGCGCCGGCGCGCTCGTGACATCGGCGCGCCAGCATTGCGCATGACGTCATTGTGTGCGACTGCGCCGGCTGCGCGACGTTCCCAGAGGTTTGCGCAGCCGGGAAATCCGGAAGTTCGGGGCACTTGCAGGGGGCACAGGCAGCGAAAACATTCGGGGCACTTTGCCAAACATCCGGGGCACGTGCCCCGAATGTTTTAACGTAGATACGCCACTGCCTTTAATTAATATAGTTCACCTCTATAAAATGTATTGTAAGGTTTAAATGGAAACATAATCCCATCAGGGCTATGATAATTAGCTACTATTGTTGTGATTTGTACTGAATAGGAGTTTAGGCACCAGTTAAAAAGGACCAAAAAATGTCATAATAATAAAGAAGAGACCTGCACTCTGTCCTTCGAAGTGCCAGTCCAGAAAGGTAAGTTAAGGTTTAAGTGATTTCCTTTGATTTAAATAAAGGTTAAAGATCTTGAGTTTATTTAAAAGCAATTATCTGTTTTTTTTCAGAAGAAGCACTGTTGACCATTTATGAGGTGTGTCAGCCAACCAATGGGGTTTCTAAACCACCCCCATTTATGTTTTCATTAATTATTCCCATAGACCTATTCTGGACAATATTGTAAATAAACTGGAGAAATACGCCAACCACCTGAAGGAAGTCATATAGGAAGTTGATGGTGGTGGAGAAAAAGAAGATGGACAAATTACTGCCCAGGTAAATCAGTTTTCCACCCTGGATGATTTTACAACGATTCCCCTTTCAATTCATTGCTATGGAACGGAGGGCACACAAGGGACAGAATTTCGGTAGGGTTGATCAAGCAGACTGATAATTTGGCTTTTATCGTTGGGTGATCAGTTGGGATTTGATGACAAATCATTCCTGGCAAAATGACAGTCTAAAAAATCAAACTTTAACAAGCCATCGAGTTGTGTGCTGGTTGCACTTGTCTTTAAATGATCAAGACTGGAAGAGAAATTTCCTTAATCTCCTTGATTTGTGTTTGATAATGAAAATTGCGACTTATCATTATTCCATCCACGTGTACAGTGACCACAATCTAATTGGCTGGTAGAAAGTGGATGAGGATTGTTCAATTAGATTATGACTTGTATGACCAAGAATCCCCAAGTCTTTCCTACTGCCTGATTCACCATGTAGGCATCAGACATACCTTGGAAAGATGAAATATTATTTACTTGCCCTTTAATTCTGGGAAATGTTTTTCTTTTCAGCTTCATATCAGAACAGCTCATAGCTGGAAAGTCTGTAGAACCCGAGAGCTTCAGCTCAGTCACCATCTTCTTCTCTGACATTGTGGGGTTTACGACCTTGTGCTCTGCATCGTCTACCCTGCAAGTAGTTGATCTGCTCAAAGACCTTCACAGTCTGTTCGATGAAATATCAAGTCGTATGATGTGCATAAGCTAAACAAGTCTATAGACTCCCAGCAGCTGATTTCTTTCTGTAGTGTAGCCCACCCCCAACTGCTAAGTTTGTTTTGTAAAGCAACCAGCAGAAATGTACTTACACTTCTTCGTTCTACGGATGCTCTGCTCCCAGCCCTCTTCTTGGTGGAAGTTGTAAGCAGCGGCCGGACCAGCGGCTGCTGGCACTGCAGAGAGCTGAGGGAGGGAAGAATTGTAAGTACATTTCTACTGCTTGTTATACAAAATGCGGTTGGGGGTGGGCTGGGGTAGGCTACACTACTAGAAAAGGTAGGGCACCAAGCAGCCAAGATGGAGAGAGGGGGGGAGGGCACCCCTGTGCATGCCAAAATCCTCACAGAGGACAAGGAAGAAGCAAGGACCGGATGACACAGACAGCTCCTACTCTTCACTTTTCTGAATTTTGGACATGCACTGCAAGAGAGCCATAAGGAGCAGAGATGTAAGGTAAGGATTTTTTTAACACTACACAGTGGGGGCAGCACTGGGGCAATGTTTAGTTTTGGGGGTGGACATGCCCTTTAACTTTGGGCTCAACTTAGGTCCGACAAATATATAAATATTTCTCAAGGAAAGTTATTATACATAAAAGGGAATATGCAGCATACATTTCCTTTTGTATAGTAGCTCAGTAAATGTAGAAATCTACCCACATACTCTTTACGAAAACAACAATTCTGTCTTCCCAATCATGGCCCAATTTTCTAGATAATAAATATTGTAAGAGATCTAATACTTGATTATTATACTGCATGTAATAACTAGAATTGTAAAAACACTTGGAGACTCTTTTTTCCCTAAGAGACGATTCCTGTGATGCAGATAAAACCAATAATATTGGTGGAGACAATCGGAGATGCCTACATGGTCGCCAGTGGCCTTCCAATACCCAATGGAATCCTACATGTGAAGGAAATAGCAACAATGTCTCTGCATTTCCTCAGTGGGATGATGGCCTTCAGAATAAGACACATGCTGCGGGAAAGGTTAAAGCTCCATATTGGGCTTAATACAGGTACACGAATCAGTGGGTGGTGGGTAATGTCCAAGGATATGAACCACGTGGATTCTGGTTAATCATTACGACTCTCAAAAAAAACTACAACATGATAGTTCAGGATTGATTTTTATTAAAAACTGATGGATGGATTCTGACCAGCATCAGTAGAGGCCCCATTCCACCACGATGGTGGCCCAGATCTGTAAATGTCTTACATTATTTCATTACACTGCAGCCCTGCTGGCATTGAGCTTATTGTACAGTTTAATAGTATATTTATTACCTTGTGTCCAAGTCCCCTGTTTAAACAATCAATGTTATCCTGTCAGCACTTAGGATCCATGGGCCCTATTTATAAAAGATCGGTATCGTTATCGTAAAATACCGATCCTATCGGACAATCGACAGGGTTTTTACGATAACGACCGTTTTTACCGTAACAACCCGTTATTATACCGATACCGGACGTTATTTACCGATAACGACCGGTTATTACCGATATCGTTAATACCGGTCGTTATCGGTAAATAACGCCGGTATTTACCGATAACGCCGGTATTTAACGATATCGTTAAATAACGGTCGTTATCGGTAAAAACCCCGGTCGTTATTTACGATAACGATCGGTATTTACAATACGATACCGATCTTTTATAAATAGGGCCCCATGTTATCAGAATCAACAGCAAGAGTCATGGGATCCATTGGTGGTTACGATTTAAAGGAAAGGGGGGACTATTGAGGTAAAATAAGTTTTAAGATGGCATTAAGTGTTGATACTTTGGCTTTGTAACTCAACCAGACAGAGAGAATTTGAGTTTAACCAGGAGGCCCAAGTAGAGTACGAAATGTCTCCTGACCCCACATAACTGTTCTATGTTTTTGGGTGCAGGATTTAACCTACGTTTTGAAAATTGACTTGGCTAGCAAAGGGTTAACAACATCCTGATACTGTCCCTGAGGTCCGCATTAGGACTAAATAGCACCCTGTGCAAGATTGTTACTGGGCCTAGCCCCCCCTCCAAAAGACCCCCTGGGCACACCAATACGGTTGAATGCTGCTTGCCTTGGTTCTGCTTCAAACAAGTTCCCACCTGCGCTTACTGTCTTCAGTATCTTCAGTGCGTGCTTGTTATATTGTGTCGTGTATCATTACATAACACGTAACATACTAAATGCACAGACAGAAAAGCACAGCATACAGACATCTTAAGTAAGGCTTATGTGTGTTGGGACTCAGTATGTGGTGAGGTGCTGACACATTTATTTGATATGCAGGATCGTAACTGGAGGGGGTGTGGCACTGATGCACAACACTTTTATTTACAGTCCGTGACCTAATGTTATACGCTCTTCAGGAAAGGCCTCTATGAGACCCCCTCTGGACGTGGAGTCTAAGTACCTGCCGGTCTTCACCAAGCCTCTAAAAGTGAGGATTTTTCGCGCGAGCAGCACCAGGTCGCGGCTCCAAAGAGAGACACAAAGACCAATCCCACAATGTGGAGAGGCAACAGGAGTGGAGATTGGAATAACTGAAAAGCTGGGAGTAAACTGTAGAGGATATGAAACCTGGGATAAGTGCGATATAGATATGCGGACCAGAGGCAAGAGTGTGGTAGATATGCAGACCGGAGGTGACAGGAGGTATGAGCTGTGGTAGGTATGCAGACCGGAGGTAGATGGTGGTAATATCAGACTGCAGTAACTGGAGGTAGGAGCTGTAGTGGATTGCGGACCGAGGGTAGGAGCTGTGGTAGGTATGCAGACCGGAGTAACTGGAGGTAGGAGCTGTAGTAGATATGCGGACCGGAGGTAGGAGCGGAGATAGGTATGCAGACCGGAGTGTAACTGGAGGTAGAGAGCTGTAGTAGATATGCGGACCGGAGGTAGGAGTTGAGATAGGTATGCAGACCGGAGTGTAACTGGAGGTAGGAGCTGTAGTAGATATCGGACCGGAGGTAGGACTGAGATAGGTATGCAGACCGGAGGTAACTGGAGGTAGGACTGTAGTAGATATCAGCAAACTGGAAGCAAGTGAGGAACAACAGGATACCAAGACTAAGTGCTAACAAGGAGTAAAAGTTCAAGCAACAAACCCTGAACTGGCAGCAAGAGGCAAGCTCCCAGGAGGGGCTAAATAGGCCCTAGTGACCTCATCATTGTTTGTGTGGGTGGTCGCAACGAGCGGTCCGCCCCAGAAGCGCGCCCCCGCGCTACCGCCGTCGCAGAACTCCAGACCCGGGAAGAGGTAAGTGTTTGACATTGCCCCCCCACGGGCAACCTCCGGTGCTTTAGGTTTGTTAGGATGTTTGGAATGAAAGTCTTTGACCAAACGAGGAGCATGAATCGTTTCTGGCGGTTCCCAAGATATTTTCTTCGGGACGAATCCCTTCCACTTAATCAGATATTTTAACTTTCCAGCAGAAATCTAAAATGGTCTCCACTTCGTACTCGTCAGTCCCCTCAACCAGAACAGGCAGCGGAGGAGGCTCCAGCGCCGAGTTGGTAACATATCTTTTGAAACAGGATACATGAAACACTGGGTGTATCTTTATTGAATTGGGAAGCTCCAGTTCAAAGGCGACTGTATTGATTGCTCTCCTAATACGAAATGGTCCGATGAACCGGGGACCCAACTTAGTAGAAGGAACCCTCAGCTTCAAATTACGGGTCGACAACCAGACCAAATCTCCAACCTTAAATATCGAAGAATCCTTTCTTAATATGTTAGCTGATTTACGGGCTTGCTCTTGAGCTTCAGAGATGAAGGTCTTCAGCTCTAAAGTCTTCTCCTTCATGAGATGTATTCTGGTTAACAGATCAGGAATAGTGATCATGGAAGGAATACCAGTAAGGAAAGTTGGATTAAATCCATAATTTGCAAAAAAAGGGGAACACTTGATGGAGGAATGGACAGCGTTGTTGTATGCGAACTCTGCAAGTGGTAGCAGAGACGACCAATCTTCTTGTGACGCGGAGGTATAGCAACGGAGATACTGTTCAAGTGTTTGGTTTGTTCTCTCTGTCTGTCCGTTAAATTGTGGATGGTATCCAGAGGAAAAAGAATTGTGGATATGCAAATACTTACACAACTCTTTCCAAAATTTTGAAGTGAATTGTACCCCTCTATCTGATACAATATCATCGGGAACCCCATGAAGCCGAACAATCTCTCTAATAAACACATCCGCAGTAATGGCGGCTGAGGGAATTCCTTTAAACGGAATAAAGTGAGCCATCTTAGTTAACCGATCCACAACTACAAAGATTATATTAAAGCCCTTGGAATGAGGTAACTCAACAATGAAGTCCATGGCAATCATGCCCCAAGGGCGGTCAGGGACAGGCAGGGGAGACAGTAATCTGTATGGTCTCTGTCTAGGAGTTTTGAATCTAGAACAAGTAACACACGAAGCCACAAACTGTTTACAATCTTTAGACATATTTGGCCAGAAAAAAATTTCTATTAACTAAATCAAACGTCTTGTGAACACCGAAATGACCGGCCAACTCATGAGAATGACAAAATTGAAGTACAGCAGATCTGGCAGAATCCAGAACAAATATTTTATTATTTTGGTATATAAATCCATCTTGGGAAAGAGAGGAAGACTGGAGAGATGCTTCTTTGATTGTTTTGACTATATTCATATGCAACAGTAGAAAATTTGATTTGGAAAGGACCATATTAGGTTTGTCTGACTTATTGATTTCAGAAAATTGTCTAGAAAGGGCGTCGGCCTTGCCGTTCTTTGATCCTGGACGAAAAGTTATATGAAAGTTAAATCGTGTAAAAAAAAGAGCCCATCTAGCTTGACGAGATTTTAATCTTTTAGCAATCTGTAAGTATTCCAGGTTCTTATGATCTGTGAAGATGATAATAGGATGATTGGCACCCTCGAGCAGATACCGCCACTCTTCAAGGGCCGATTTTATGGCCAATAATTCACGGTCTCCTACATCGTAATTCCTTTCAGAGTCAGAATTTTTTCTTGAAAAAAAACCACACGGGGTAGTAAAGCCTTGGGTCCATTACGTTGAGAAAGTATGGCTCCTAGAGCAACTTCAGAAGCATCAACCTCTAATGTAAAAGGAACAGTTGGATCTGGGTGAATAAGAACGGGGGCTGATGTAAAAGCAGATTTCAGACGTTCAAAGGCTGTTTGAGCGGAATCCGTCCAACAGAATGGAACATGAGTTCTGGTCAGAAGAGTCAGCGGCAGAATGATAGTAGAAAAATTCTTAATGAATCTACGGTAGAAGTTAGCAAATCCAATGAATTTTTGAACTTGTTTTCGGGTAGATGGAGTAGGCCAATCCTGAATAGCGGAAACCTTTTGAGGATCCATAATTAGTCCTTGTGACGAGATGATGAACCCCAAGAATGGTATAGAAGGCTTTTCGAACTCACATTTTTCCAATTTGGCGTATAACCCATGAATTCTAAGACGAGAATTCTAAGACGAGAATCAAAAATCAGTATATCATCCAGATAAACAGCCAAGAAGTCATCTACAAAGTCACGGAAAATGTCATTGACAAAATGTTGGAACATGGCAGGTGCATTGCATAGACCGAAAGGCATGACCAAATATTCGAAATGACCATATCTGGAGCGGAACACCGTCTTCCATTCGTCCCCTTCCTTTATTTTGATCAGGTTATAGGCTCCCCGAAGATCCAACTTGGTAAAAACCTTAGCCGTTCTCAAACGTTGGAATAATTCAGGGAATAATGGAAGAGGATATCTATTCTTAACCGTAACATTATTGAGAGCTCGGTAATCAATACAAGGTCTGAGAGAACCGTCTTTCTTCTCAACGAAAAATATACCAGCCCCTGCTGGAGACGTGGAATGGCGAATGAAGCCCTTTTGTAGATTCTCCTCTATATATTCCTTAAGAACCCTTTGTTCAGGTTCCGACAAAGGATACACACGGCCAAAAGGAATCTCCGCACCAGGTAATAGTTCCACTGGGCAATCATAAATGCGATGTGATGGTAGACTGTTAGCCGCTTTTTTATCTGCAAAGTTCTGATAAACATTGGGTAAAAGAATTTCAGAATGAGGCTGATTAATGCTTAATAGTGAAGAAGAAAAACATGACAGCCGACAATGCGATGAGGGGAAAGATACCTCTCCAGAGATCCAATTTATTGAAGGATTATGTGTCTTCAACCAGGGCATGCCTAAAATAAGGGGAAAGGAGAAAGAAAAAGGCAGTACATCAAAACAAATAAATTCTGAATGATGATTATCTGATAATACTGGACAGTCCTCTGTGTACGGACCAGACGAGATTTTAGACATCTGCCAGATGATAAAGAGAGGAGAGATTTGGGACGGGTAGGAATCTTCCATTCCTTGGTGAGGGATTTCAAGATAAAGCAGCTACAAGCCCGGAGTCAATAACGGCTTGGGCGGTGAACATCGGGCCAGTTCCCTGTAACGAGACATCAATAGAGAGATAAGGTGCTGAAGCCGGACAAGAAGGACCAGAATGCAATGTAGGAACCTACTTGTAGGTCTAATTGGGCAACCATGAAGCAAATGACCAGACTCCCACAGTATAGAGACAAGTTTAAGCGGCGTCTTCGGATCCTTTCCTCCGGAGATAGAGAAGGACGGGTTAACCCCAATTGCATAGGGACAGGTTCCAGAAAGCCTGAAGAAGAAGGAGTGAGAAAATGCATCACAGGAGGGACGAGAAGTGCCCATTCTTTCTAACCTCCTTTCTCTTAGCCGTCGATCAATTGGACCGCTAGATCAATAAGATCTTTCAGTTTCTCTGGGACTCCAGTGCGTGTGCTAATTCATCTTTAAGGGTTCTGACAGTCCGATTCGGAACTGGTGTATAAGAGCCGCTTCATTATTGGGTCTCCACACTGATTCTGCGGAATCGGCCACATAGTCTTCCACCTGTCTTCTCCCTGGGACAGGTTACGGAGTGCTGCTTCAGCTCTAAGTGGATCATTGTAAATTTCTCCTAGAGCGGAAAAAAAAGTACCTACGGAAGCTACCGTAGGACTGTTTTGATCAACAAATGAAGGGCCCAAGCTTGGGGCTCGTCCTGAAGCAACCTTTCTCAGTGAAGCTTTTCGGGCGAAGGGAGAAATACCAATTACAGGAGCTTTGGAACTGTCCAAATTTGGAACGGTCTCCGGAAAATCGGTCAGGAAGTGGGATCTTAGGCTCAGCAAAGGATGGGTTATGAGGCACTCCAGGAAACATGGCGTTCAACCGGCATCCAATGGCAGTATCCTGTCTGGCTTCTTGTAAGGTCTTGTGATATAGGTCCTCAGCTGGACTGACGTCTCCAGTGGGATTCATCTGGCTGCCAGTTACTGTTATGCGCTCTTCAGGGTAAGGCCTCTATGAGACCCCCTCTGGACGCGGAGTCTAAGTACCTGCAGTCTTCACCCGAGAAACTAATGGTGAGGATGTTTCGCGGCGAGCAGGTACCAGGTCGCGGCTCCAGAAGAGAGAACCACAAAGACCAATCCACAATGTGGAGAGGCAACAGGAGTTGAGATTGGAATAACTGGGGAGTAGGAATGTAGAGGATATGAAGACCTGGGGATAAGCTGGAGATAGATTGGGACCAGAGGCAAGGTAGATATGCAGACTCAGGTGACTGGAGGTAGGAGCTGTGGTAGAGATGCAGACCGGAGGTAGAGCTGTTGTAGATATGCAGAATGGAGGTAACTGGAGGTAGGAGGTGAGTGGATATGCGGACCGGAGGTAGGAGCTGTGGTAGGTTGCAGACTGGAGGACATGGAGGTAGGAGCTGTAGTAAATATGCAGACCGGAGGTAGGAGCTGTGGTAGATAGGCAGACTGGAGGTAACTGGAGGTAGGAGCTCTAGTGGAGATGCAGACGGAGGTAGAAGCTGTGGTAGGTATGCAGACCAGAGGTAACTGGAGGTATGAGCTTAGTAGATATGCGGACCGGAGGTAGGAGCTGAGATAGGTATGCAGACCGGAGGTAACGGAGGTAGGAGCTGTAGTAGATATGCAGGCAAACTGGAAGCAGGAGTCAGGAACAACAGGATACCAAGACTAGTGCTAACAAGGAGCTAAAAGTTTAGAGCAACAAACCCTGAACTGGCAGCAAGAGGCAAGCTGCCAGGAGGGGCCTAAATAGGCCCTAGTGACCTCATCATTGTTGGACGCGCGACCCTGCGCGCGTCCGCCGGGCTGCGTGCACGCGCCGCCACAGTCCTCACATCCCTGAAGATGCGTGGGCGCGCGAACGAGGTCCGCCCAGAAGCGCGCCCACGCGCGCGACCGCCGTCGCAGAACTCCGGACTGGGAAGAGGTAAGTGTTTGACACCTAAGACTCCCGGTGGTGTCCCCCCCCCTTGTTAATGAAAACCTGTGTAGTCACACAGGTCGCCCATATCAAATGCCGGCCTGTGTCCCTGACCCTGCTGTTATAAGCTTATGGAGACAAATCCCAGAGTACATATTGCCAACAGATCCTTATAAAAATCATTCTGAATTGAGAGATCCAGTCGGATGACTAGATCTTTTATCTCTCCTTCCCCCCATGGGACTCCTTTGGAACAAAGCAATAGCTCTGTTTTACTCATACAGGGTTAATGAGCAAAGCAGGGAGTTAACTTCATTAGTTAATCCTTATAAATGGAGACCTGGGAGGAGGAGGAGGAATATGCCTAGATTAAGGACGTGTACTATGTCTGTGTACTGTGTTCTTATGGACCAAGTAATGGAATAATAAAAATGTAACTTTTACGAAACCAGCAGCATCAGCATACCTTTGTGTCTGGAGAGAAGCAGCTGTTTAACTTTTATTTACCTGTGTAGAGTTGTGTGACCAAAAACCTCTGAAATATTTAATGTGTTTTATCACCCAATATTCAAATATTAAAGGACAGTTATACTGCCATAAACCACCGCTCGTCCCATTACCCAGAGTGATGGGGGATTTACAATGGGTTTTCACTATGGGTTACCCTGCTTCATGTTTTAATTGTTTTTAACCAGTCCCTAGTAATAAAGGATTGTATATTTTCACATCTACAGAGTTGTGCATCCTCTTCTTTTTCTTTTTTGAATTACATTGCGTTAGCTGGCGTTGAAAGTGCCGCAATAAAACGCCGATTTCGCATATAACATCGCTTGCGGCGGATGTGCTGTTAACTTTCGCATAGCCGTGCAGCCACCGCAAGGAAGGAGTTTAAGTCATGCTAACCGATATAACATCGGTTAGCGTGACTAAAACTCAAAACAGGAGTGATGCGCCCGTTGGTGCATCGCCCCCTTAGGGTTTTTTCTAACAATCTCATGACAGTAATGAACGTGTTAAAACTAAGAATAAATTGATTATTTAAAATAACGCATATTAAATTGAAATTGGAGATGACCACTTTGCTACATGTGATGTAGAATCTTTATACACCCATGTAAGATATTAGGATGGCCTTAACGCTGTGGAATACTTTTTAAAGCCTCATATGCTAATATATCTAGGCTGGTGAGTTGTTTTTTCTGATTTGTTCTCTAAATATACCACCCATGTTGAACTTTATTTATTGATGATATTTTTATTCTTTAGAAGGGTCCGAAAGCAGTCCTGGAAGAATTTATCGACAGCCTTAATCAAAACCTTTTAATATATTCCACGAAAGATATTTTCACCGACTCAGGTAAATTTTTTAGACCTGGTCATTAAACCCAGCCAAAACCAAAAGCTATTAGTTTATACAGAAAAACTACTGCAACTAATTCTTTTTACATTTTCACAGTTCTCCCCCCCAGTTAATTAGAGGCATCCACGCAGCCAATTCATGAGGGTAAAAAGAAACTGCACTAATAAGGAAGACAGAGAGAGAGATGAGGGCTCTAGAAGAAAGATTCAGAGACAGAGAGAGGATCCGCAAAGTTTATTGAGGAATCAGTAATGGACACAAAGAAAAATCTTCTTAAACCTAGACACAGAGGGCCCTATTTATAAAAGATCGGTACGTTATCGTAAAATACCGATCGTATCGTAACGATCGTTATATAAATAACGACCGGGTTTTACCGATAACGACCGTTATTACCGATAACGAATGGTATTTACCGATAACGACCGGTATTTAACGATATTGTTAAATACGGTCGTTATCGGTAAATACCGTCGTTTATTTACGATAACGATCGGTATTTTACGATAACGATACCGATCTTTTATAAATAGGGCCCAGAGAGTCTGACCGACAAGGTAAGATTTATTACTAGATATAATGCAGAGTGGCACAAAATAAGAGAAATCTTAGAGAAAAAATGGCATATTCTGATAATGATCTGTTATTTCAATACATGCGCCGACCCTCTATAACAGCCAGAGGAGCTAAAAACCGGGAGATATACGTCACTTTACTCGACCGACAGAGTCTTTGGGAAGAGGGGAAATGTCTGACTGGCAAATATCAATGTAGGGACTGCTCACTCTGCAAATTTCTGGCAAATAAAATAGAGATTTTTGCTGACAAAAAGACAATTTAAAATTAAGCATTTTTTTTTTAACTTAACACGCAATTGTCCGTGTCAAAAGCTGTACATAGGAAAAATGAATCAAGCCCTGAAAGCCAGATTATGTAAAATCTTTCCGACAACGTCTAGCAGAGAGGAATTTACGTGACAATAGACAAGTGACGACGTTGCTAAACACTTCCATACTATGCACAAAGGGATCATCCAAATGTTTTGGCCTGGATTGTGTCAATCCAACAATTCGAGGTGGACACCTCGATAAAAGATTGCTTAAACTGGATTTGGATTTATCTTTTGAATACAATGTGTAACAGTACTGTATTAGAAAAGAATAAGGACACATAGCCAAGTTTACTTGTTAGCTGCTTCTTTCCAACTGAGGGAAAGCAGTACCCCGTGTCTCAAATACAGTACTGTTCTGTTCTAGCACGCCACCTACGGTTGGAGTGGATATCGTCTGCTATTCATTTTCCCCCCCATTCTATTCCTTTTTTATACAATATTAATATAGTAAATGTGAAAACAATTTACTGGGGTCACACACTCCCGACAAAATTAAAAGGCTCCTGACATCCTAAACTGTTAATACACAAAAAGAATATTTTTTTTCTCTTCACAATAATATTTGGCATACATGTATATGATACGTAGGGTTCAAATGGTAAAGCACAGTGTGGAACATTTCCCCAAGTGACATTAGGTTGGGTGGGGGTCAACATATTCACTGTGGGGTTAGATGTAATGAAGGTTGACCTACAGTGTCATTGTCAACATTTGTTTTGGCCTCCTCTCACGGCTAGACGTCTCTAACATTATAGGCAGTTGCGTATTAGTTGGGCTTTGGATTCCCACTGGTTGCTCTGGTACTTTCTCTACAACTAATCATATGGAAGGATTGGTATTGAATTGACATTGTTCTTTCTGTAGATCTGCAGATACCTGTTCTGTTCTCTCTACCTCATGTGGGTCCTCTAGGATAGGTACATACTCAGATGAGCTCTGCTGCTGTTCCCTAACTAGTGATTGGTACCTCTCACTCTCAGTAAATGTTGGAATTGGGCTGTGAAAAAGCTGTGTAGCGATGGGGATTTGTTGAAGGTATCCTAACCCAATAGCCGGTCGGACTCCTTTCATTTCAGAATCACTTGAACTGTCAATCTGAGTCGCTCTTGAGTCCTTGTTCTCAAGCACTCCTTCTGTTTCTCTGGTTGTTTAACTTTTGGTTCAGTTGGTTGTGGTTGTCAACAGGCAAGTCATTCACCAATAGCAGCAAGTCCGGTGTGTAGCTGTGGCTTGGTTTGTCTCTACCTTCTAAATAGACTACATATACAGGATTTTCATTGATTTGCTCTTGAATACATAATATTTCTTTCCCAGTAAGATCAATTTGCCTGGTCCCACCCCTTTCACTGTTATTCTTGACCAGTACTCAATCTCCTGGATGAAGAATCACTCCTCTCATCTTTTGGTCATAATATGACTTTCCTCTTGCATTTGATTGTTTACTATTTTCACTGGCAATTTGGTAAGCCTCATTATCGTTTTGCCCAGTTTTTGGCATAGCCCTTTGCTGATTCAGTCTCTTTTTCACCGAGCAGACCAAACAGTAAGTCTACTGGCAGATGGGATGGCGTCCATATAAAAGGTAGAATGGTGAATATCCAGTTGATTCATGTCTTGTACAGTTATAGGCATGTACCATTTGCTGGAGGTGATCCTTCTATCTCCAGTGTAACATTTGTAACAGTGTTAATGAATTCTCTGCTGGGTTACCTTGGGGTGGTGGTAGGGTGAAGTCCTGAGTGGCTGATACGTGCCAGTTTTCGGAGGGTTTGGAACAGCTCATTTTCAAACTCACGTCCCTGGTCATGATGTAATCTTGCTGGATACCCAAGTGTGGAATAAAATCAAAATGAAAATACGCTCAGCAGCAGTGCACTGACTTATTCTTTGTTGGATAAGCTTGTGCAAACCTGGTGAGTGGTCACACATACAGTGTTGTATTCAATCCACATTTGCTGGTTTCTAAGTGTAGGTAATCAATGCAGACAAGCTCTAATGGCGAGGAGGAGATTGATGCTTCCCATTGGGGCCCGAACATGAGTGACTGGTTTCTTCTGTTTAATGCATGGCACCTTTTGGTAATATAATCATAATTTCTCTTCTCATATATGGCCAATAGAATCTTTCTCTTGCTAGCCATACTACTCGCTC
This sequence comes from Hymenochirus boettgeri, assembly GCA_019447015.1. Lineage (NCBI taxonomy): Eukaryota > Metazoa > Chordata > Amphibia > Anura > Pipidae > Hymenochirus > Hymenochirus boettgeri. The sequence goes on along the minus strand of CM033469.1, from coordinate 143,277,989 downwards.
AGTGCCAATATGGCCATGTCACCATGAAGGTTTTCAAGGACTGTCTGTTTGTATTTGTCCGGAAGGACAAGCTGTCGTCTTTCACCAATTTGTCTATATAGGATTCCTTTCTCCAGATTTAATTTGTTCCTCATACAACAGTTTCTGTGTTGCTTCATTAGCCGATTGTCTTATATCCCGTCGTGGTAACATTCCAGTCTTTTGGTCTGATTATTTCCCCAATCACTGGATCCTCTCGCTGGGTCTCATCAGTTCATCATGACTAAAAGTCGGTAGGGATTAGATGGTCTCTCATGTGTATCAGCTTCAAGGTTGAGGGCAGCAATCAGGCAACATCTCCTGCTTAGCTGCTTTACTTCCATCCCAAGGGCACATACCACATCTTGTGGTAGTTCTCTTGTACACTGTGCCATGTAATTTCAATGTCCAGTGGTAATCGGACAGGGTGTCGGCATCAACATTTGTTTCCTGGTCTGTATTTAATGTTGAAATGGAAATCTGATAATTCCCCAACCCAGCGAGACCCATCTGTGCTGGTATAGGAATGCTCCAGACCCTTGCAGAGGCATCTGTGTGCAGTGTAAAGATGGGTGAGTTGAAGTTGGGAAGCTAGGATGGTGGCTTGTAAGTATTCCAATAAGCTTTTCTAGTGTCCTGGTGTATCCTGTCCATATGATTGCAGTTCTGGAGGATAACTGTGGCCCCCTAGTTTTAGAATGCTGGGGTGAACTCAGTGCTGGGGTTCCTTTCATTTGCAAAAGTTCAAAGATTGGTTCTACATGCGAGAGAAATTGGACAAGCTCGATAATAGCTGAGAAACCCTAATAATCTTTCTCACAACACCAACTGTATGTGGAATCTTCTCTTTTAGGGTAATCACCGCTTCAATCTTTGGGGTCGATTTTTACCCCTTCTGCTGATACTAGTCGACCTACGTATCTTACTTCATTACGAAACAGTTCAATTTTGTGGCCTTAGTTTCACACCATGACTTTGGAGTGCTTTCAAAACTTTTCGGACCCCCTCACATGCTTCTCAAAGGATTTGGATAACAGAGTACATCATCTAAATATGGGATGCAGCATTCATCCCTCAGTGAGTCAAGCATCTCCTCCATTACCTCTGGAAAGCAGCTGGGGAGTTAGATAGTCCAAAGGGAATTCGTACCCACTCATAAAGGCCCCAAGGGGTAATTAAGGCAGTCAGATGTCTTGATCCTTCAGCCATAATCCCTGGTGATAAGCCTTTCCTTGGTCAAGGATGCTGAACCAGTTTTTGCCCCCCCCCCCAAAGTATCTATCAAATCTGAATCCGGGGTAATGGGTGACGATCAGGAATAGTTTTCTGGTTTAATAGACGTAGTCTATACACAATCGAAGTGTTCCATCCTTCTTTCCAACACAAACAACGGTGCAGCGTAGGGTGACTTTGATTTCACTATCCAACCCTTGGCTAAAAGATCTTGAACATAATCTTTCACTTCCTTATAGGGTTTGGAATTGATGAATATGCTTTCTGTACTGGTGTGTCGTCTTATTTTTCCATTCTCTATCTATGACACTGACCTGGGCACCGTGTCTAACAAGGCATAATGGTGAAACATTCAGGTTACATTTGGCCACAGCTTTACTCCCAATGTGTTTTATGATCTGCTCCTTGCTCTTTGATGGTGAGTTTGGTATTTTTTGGGACTTCGGTGGTGAACCGGTCACTGTTTGTCCCCCTGCAGCGACCGTCTTCATTTTCCCTGCAACTTGGGTTTCTTTAAGAGCCTACTGCCGGTGGTCCTCACTACCGCATACAAAACAGTGATTACAGTTTGGAAGCTGTTGTTCATTACATTCTGGGAAAGCATAGGTTTTTGATCTAGGTTTGGAGAATGTAGTGGCCTGGTGCCTGTTGTTGAGTGAATCTGGATGTGTGGATGGTTGTCTCATTGAATTTACCACTTGGTGAGCTGATCAATTTTTCTGTTAACTGGAGTATGACATCAGACTCAATTTGCTACTTATATCATCTTTTCTCTGTTTGTTTGTCTTTGGCCCTTATCGCTTCCAGCTGAGCACTGTGTGCATAGCCTGCTTCTGGTGGGTTATGGCATTGAGTCTCCTTTGTCTTTACTTGCATCACCTGTGATTTTTTCACGTGTCTCATTATAGTGTCATCGTACCCACTCATAAAGGCCCCAAGGGGTAATTAGGCAGTCACTTGCATCACCTGTGATTTTTGTCACGTGTCTCTTATAGTGTCATCGTACCCACTCATAAAGGCCCCAAGGGTAATTAGGCAGCGGCAGTCAGATTCTGATCCTTCAGCCATAAATCCTGTGATAAGCCTTTCTTGGTCAAGGATAACCAGTGTTTCTCTCTGTCGCAACAGGCTGGTTTATGTAATGGTCCTGTCTTGACACTGTACTCGCTTTATGTGCTTGAGGCCCATATGCCCTGGTAACGGAGTTGTCGCCGTACAAGATAGAACTCTGTTTGACCCTGCTCTCATGTGTGTGTCGCTATTTATGCCAACATTCGTTGAATAGAGTGTAACTTCTGCTTTGTCCAGACTTATTTGATGTAACCCTAATTCTGTCTTTCTGTGGGCTCGTCACTGCTCTTGCTGGGTACATACATACTACTGTAAGTTCTTGAAATACTCTGATGGCTTTTCTCCCAGATGTGCCTAAGCCTTGAGCTCAGTCCTGTTATATAGATTATTCATCAACATTTCTTAAAATTACAGCGTATTATCCTAGCCTCGTACAATTTGTTTCATAAAGTTCTCTTTCATACCCTCATAATTTGTTTTGCATCTTGCTGTTAAAGCTTATCAGATGGTGTCATCGCTAATCTGACCTCCTGTATTTGCCTCTGTACGGTGGAGTAGTGGAGATCCCTTAAGGAGATACTCTCCATTGGTCTCATACCTGTCTGAGTCTATTTGGTTGCTAGGAGGGTTTCAAGACCTATGGTTTGGGAAGTGGATTCTGGACTGGACTGGAAGTACATGTGTCTACTGAAGTTGTGTGTCTTGGATAATGTAGCTTGTTTATCACTAGTATTGTGTGTCCCTGAGGTGTCAGACATATTTTGTAGTATTTTTGCAGTATTACTTTGTACTATCCTATGCACAACAGAAGGTACATTACTAGCAATTACAGTTTGAGTGATGCCTACATGTTTGTCCTGTATTTTTCTTTGGTGATGAATCCCTTCACCACAGACATTACTGTTAGGCTTTCAATATTAACAGTTCAACATTTCCTCTATCCTCAGATTCAAGCAAGTGTTACTGTACATGAATAGATGGATGTGTTCGAAGCATCCCTCTTCATCCCCCACTTGAAGTTTTGCGGGTCTGTACCTGGCACTGGACCAACATCCTAGGCAATGTGAAGGAGTTGCTCTGATGGCAGGGTGAGCAGGCTCTTCTTGATGCTCCATATCAAGCTTTACCTCCCACTGTCTGCTTCCATATCGACTCGCTCCACTGGCTACTCAGCTTTTGGTCAATCAAGCCACTGATCACAACTCGGTCCCTGGGATGTCCCTCAGTTCAGCTGATCTGCAGTTCACTAGCGGTGACGCCGATCGTGGACGAGCCCCCAAGAATCTGACATACAGGCCCCAGCGGTTGTGGTGCGTGCAGACAGTTATTCTGTATTAGAAAAGAACAAGGACACATAGCCAAGTTACCGTGTTAGCTGCTTCTTTCCACACTGAGGGAAAGCACGTACCCCGTTTTCTCAATACAGTACTGTTCTGTTCTAGCTGATGTGGTTATTGCACCTGTTGACATTCTCCTCACCCCATTCTATTCATTTTTTTATATTAATATATACAGTAAATGTGACAACATAATTACTGGGGTCACACATGCACCTAACGGCATTTTAATGAGGACTTTAAACCTCACACCATTTATTTGATGCACTTTTTTGGGTATTCAACTAGAGCTGCAAGACCAAAAAGTTCTAGTCTACTAACGAAGTCTGGGTTTAAACCAATATTAACTATCAGGTATAATATGATGGATATGATATATTTTGTTGACAATCTGTACATATGAAAATAAATTCTAGAACTGTGGATTGACACTGATTCAAACTGATGGAAATCTGAAGACTTTTTGTATCATAATACTTATGGAAATTTTCCTCTTTGATATGTACAATTATACACGCTCCTAAGCATTATCTAGTATGTTGGGATGATGGACTTTGGATTTTCCACAGGGGATAAAAAGGCTACCTTGGTGGAATCATCCAGCGCAAATCCTGTTGGCGGCTCCTAGTTCGAAGAGGAGCTTGATTGGAATATTAAACCAACCGTTGATTTAATTGTTTACGAAAAATGGGTCTACCCAACACATTTAAAAATTTTGCTAGCTATAGACTGCTTATAGTGGTTACAACTCTTAAAGGACTGTGTTTAAGTAAAGGTGTCAACGGAGGCCATATGAAACAACTTTACATAAGACGACCTCAAGTCCAGGCAATTGAAGACTGGTCTGAGAAAGTAGATAAGGAGCTCTATGTGAACCTAACAGACACCAACCTCCAGTCGGATATGCAAAGTCCGTAAACTTTACACCTAAACTTTATAGTCAGTTGATCTCAACGACACCCACACCACAGCCAATATCATGACTCGGCATGAATGGGAACTCCAAAGCATTATTAAATAGGCTAGTTTCTCCGGCACATCTCAGTTAACCTGATCTGACGCATTTGCCATATTGGAACACATCTGACTTACGGCAAGATCCCAGCAGCTGATTAGTACTTAACAACCAACATTATGCGAGAGGACAAAGCTGTATCGTCGCTATTGAGATTTTCCCAAGTCTGCACTTTGATACTGGATCGCGATCTATATATTCAAGCTAAGACTGCTATTTGCCAAGTCAAATGGCCCACACCTCTCGTTGCACACTTGTAAGGTGGGGGGTTGTCATGCTGCCCCCACCCTATCAGCCCCGTGTTGGGTGCAGATAGTGATATATAAAAGAGAGAGCGCGAGACGATCCCCGCTAATTGACCCGGACCTCGAGAGAAAGTCGGCCCAGGCGGATAAATAGTCAGAATCGCGGTCACGGGAGTCAAGGTGGATGCTGGGAGAAAAAAGTCAGCAAGGGGACGCGTGGATGGTACACTCACAGCCGGACTTGTTAGGCAAGTCAAGGGGATAGCTGTGGGAGGAAGCCACGTGTCTAAAGGGGATGCTGGTGGAAAAACAGTCAAGGGTGACGCTGGTGTCCATGAACATCGGAGTTAAAAGTTCAAAGGCAGACGCTGGTCGGTACACAGTCAAAAGGGACGCTGGCTGGGTTTAAACAGACTCAAGGGACCTAGAAGGACAAACAGTCAAGCGGTAACGCTGGTGGGAAAAACCCGTAGGGGCACTTTGCGACGCGTTCTAACAGACGCTGGGAACAGTCCATGGGGCGCACTGGTGCGGGTAAAGGGAGATATGGGAATGGTAACAGTCTAAGGTGACACACCCTGGCGGATTGATAACTCTGCGGGGGAGAGCTGGGATTCTGGCAAAGCCCCAATGGTTGCATGAACGTCAAGAGGATGCTGGGGATAAACCTTTAAGGGGACGCAGAGTGGAAAACAGGTTCAATTCGGGGACACCACCTGTGCCGATAACAGTCTATGTGGGAACAGTAAACAGACACCTTTCCACCTACCCCCAGTTTTACCAGTAACATACACCTTTCACTTACCCCTTTGCCGAAACAGTGGCGTCACACCCCCAGATTTTTGCGTTTCTCGGTTACACACTCTCTTTTCCACCTCCCCCTTTGCAGTAGCAGAAACTTTCTCCCTTACCCCCCTGAGACCTTACACAAAACCCATGCCACAGTGCAGTAACAGACAGCTCTTACCCCTTACCCCCCTTTGTTAGTAACAAGAACCTCCTTCCCTTACCCCCTTTCAGTACACGCCCTCCTCCCCCCTTACCCCACCTTCCTTTTTCACCCTGCCCCAGAACAGAGCACCTTTCCCTCTTTACCCCCATGTTTGCCAGTAAACAGGACATCCAGTACCCCACTAGCAGTAAAGACACCTTCTCTTAACCCCCCTGATTTGCAGTAACGGATACTTTCCCCCATACCCCCTCTTTGCATAGTAAAACACGGCCCTTTCCCCTTTGCAGAACAGGACAAATTTTCCTCCTTACCCCTTTTACCAGTAACAGGCAAAACCTCCCACCATTCCACCCCCTCCACTCTGCAGTAAACAGGACACCATCCTCTTAACCCCCTTTGCAGAGTTAACAGACACCTGGCCTTCACCTCCCCCGTTGCAGAAACAGACACACTTCACCCCCTTTGTAGTTTGAACAGGACCACACTTTCCCTTACTCCCACTTGCAGAACCGGACACCGTCACCCCCCTTTGCTAGTAGAACAGGACCCACCTTTCCCCCTTACCCCTCCCCCCCTGTTTGCAGTCTTAACAGACACTTTCCCCTCCTACCCAACTTTTTGCTCAGTCCAGGAACAGGACACCTTTGCCCCCATTACCCCCCTTTGCATAAAGTTTAACAGGACACCGTTCCCCCTTACCTCCCCTTTGAGGGGGTAACAGACAACCCTTTCCACCTCTTTAAACACCCCCTTTCCAGGTATTAAGCAGACACCTTGTTCAACCTTTAACCCCCCTTTTAGACACCTCCCACCACCTCCAACCCCCTTTTGAGAAACCAGGAAACTCTACCCCCACCCTTCGTTGCACGTAACAGAAACCTTCCCCCTTTGCAGTAACAAGACACTCCCCCTCACACCATCTCAATATTGCAGTAAACAGACACCTTCTCCCTATCCCCTTTGCAGTATAAATTGCAAGTCGCAACGAATTCATGTGTTGTACCTGTGTCGTGCTCTGCGATTGCTTGATGTTACCCATCGAAAAAAATGATATATAATATAATCTGCGTCTGGGTTTTGCACGTACCTTCTAGCAAATAAATCTAACGCGCTTCCTTCTTTAAGGGCAGAGTACCAGAGCGGTGCTTATTTACCTGACCGGGATCCTGTGACTTCAGTAAAATCTCGCAAAGGGATTTACAACATTGAGGGGATCTTTAAAAGTTAAGTATGCTGGCTTGGTTCTGCATTCGGCCCCCTAGTTTATACAAAACAAGTCCCGACCATATTTATGTAACTTAATAACCCTAATTGCTACATTTATGTAAGAAGTATGTATCATTATTCCCTCTGTCCCTTCACCCAAATAGTCCCTCGTTGGACACAATTCGGCCTCTCTTTCCTTTGTAGCTATAAGATGTTGATAGTTGGTTACAAAATTGATTGGTTTTAAAAGGCATGTGTATTTAATATTTAGTATACTACAATGTACTGTTTAATAGTTGTTGTAACCACGCGTGCGTTTTTGATACTGCAGTGATCGGTTATGCATTATATACTTTACTTCTTAGCATCTAGGGAATTATTTGAGAGTCTAGAGGACGCTCATAGTTTTTTCCCCCCTTCATATACTGTTATGTACTAAGCGCTCGGGAGTCGTCCGGCGGTTATTTGATGACTAGCGATCATACCATGCCGATGTACGTATATGCAACAAAACCCGAACCAGCTTTTAAATACGGTTGCTTCCATTTTCGAGGCTAGTTCCACGGTTGGGTTGAATTAAATCTCCTTAGACAACCCGCAGGATTGAAAACACGTCCCTTCAGCCCTTTCCTTTGTTCCCAGCCCACAGGAACCTATGCTTCAATGCAGCTCTGGGTAGATCCCTAGGTTAGAAACTATAGGCACATTTTCTCCTCTTGTGACTGAGTGACATTAAGGATGTGGTTTACTGTTTAAGGTCCTATATTGAAGTATATGGTATCATTTGGCTGATACTTACCTGTTTGTATTTACAATGTGGTGTTCACTTGGGTTACCACTCCTGCTTCATGTTTTAATTGTTTTTAACCTCCAGTACTAGAAACAGGATTTTTATTTGTGCATCCCTCTCCCTTTTTCTTTTTTTGAATTAATGCCGGTGAGGTTGGAAAACCATGTGTTCACTATCCTAGGTTTGTCCCTAGACACCCCCTACCATTAGACTGTTCCCAGATGGCTCCACGGGCCCCCCCTTATACCATGATCCTGGCATGGATGAGAATAGCTTTTAAAAGGCACACCATCTGTAAGAGACACTGTCCACCTGCATGTATGTCGATGCAATAAATGTAAATTAGTGAACAAGAAGAGAAAAATCACATTAGATATAAAAATGATACCCAATATTAAACAAATTCCCTGACCTAATAACTATCATGGTCCTTGTACCTTTATAGAACAGAACTTCCTCAGTGGACGTCTAATATTCCTATTAATTTATAATATAATTTACAGGAGGGAATATCACTATCCCTTATAAATTATGACTGTACCCAGAGAACCCTGTATAATCCTTAGTACATGTTATTCATTCACATCAGGGACCTGTGCCCCCCAGAAGAGCTTACAAAGACACACAGCACCCCCATTTATTTGGACAGTATTACAAACCTTAATCAGTATGTCTTCTGCTGTGGGGGGCAGGAAACTGGAGGTGCCTGGGGAGGGCAGGAACCCACGCAAGCCACGGGCAGAACACTACAACACCCCATTTCGTTTGCAGATGTGTCCAAAGGTGGATTTTTGTTGAACTCAGGACTTCATAAAGTTTCTTAAGCTAACCCCCATGAGCCCCATGGTGCTAAAAGAAAAAAGCTTCTGCTGACAATGAAGGGCCTCGGCACTAACAGTGGCTGGTTGTGAAATTGACAAGGGTGATCCTAACAGTGCGCCCGCTGAACTGGCGGGACCCCCTGACTAATAGTACCCCTTTGTGACTGAACGACATGGCCCCCTGAACTAACCAGTTCTGAGGGCTGATGTCTAGGCAGCCCTTCAGGTGTGGCCGCCACTGCTATGCTTTAGCCCTCCATGTTAACCAATAGACACTGTGTAAGGCTCAGCCTATTATTCAGTTAGCAGACATCATAAGGTCAGACCCTTCTAATTACCAGAGCACTGCTAAGTCAAAAATTGTTGTTCGAACTGGGGAGGGAGGGGCTAAACTAAACCAGTTAGCTGTACCTGCTGACCCACCCGCCCGGTCCTTTCCTGACCTATACAGTGTCTGGCACCAGAACCTAGGGTGCCTGTCACTACCATATAGTGTCAGCCCTATACTAAACGGTCCCCGTGAGACAAACAGTGAGCAGATAAATTGGACCCGGGAAGATTCCCATAACATGCTGGACCATTCTCGGTCACTATAAGTCAGATTCCATTAAGCTTAAGAAGACACGACCCAAATCATGCTGCGATGACATTGTTGCTGTACGACGCGGGCCGTTTCGGTCGTTACCTACATCGTGTGGTGTATAGGCTCTTTTCTCCCTGGCTCAACCATGGGGCCCCCATGGTTGCTACACACGGCCAAAAGGAATCTCCGCACCAGGTAATAGTTCCACTGGGCAATCATAAATGCGATGTGATGGTAGACTGTTAGCAGCTTTTTTATCAAACACATCTGGAAAGTTCTGATAAACATTGGGTAAAAGAATTTCAGAATGAGGCTGATTAATGCTTAATAGTGAAGAAGAAAAACATGACAGCCGACAATGCGATGAGGGGAAAGAGACCTCTCCAGAGATCCAATTTATTGAAGGATTATGTGTCTTCAACCAGGGCATGCCTAAAATAAGGGGAAAAGGAGAAAAAGGCAGTACATCAAAACAAATAAATTCTGAATGATGATTATTTCTGATTAATACTGGGACAGTCTCTCGTAGTACAGGACCAGACGAGATTTTAGACCCATCTGCCAGATGAATAAAGAGAGGAGAAGATTTGGGACGGGTAGGAATCTTCCATTCCTTGGTGAGGGATTTCAAGATAAAGCAGCTACAAGCCCCGGAGTCAATAACGGCTTGGGCGGTGAACATCGGGCCAGTTCCCTGTAACGAGACATCAATAGAGAGATAAGGTGCTGAAGCCGGACAAGAAGGACCAGAATGCAATGTAGGAACCTTACTTGTAGGTCTAATTGGGCAACCATGAAGCAAATGACCAGACTCCCCACAGTATAGAGACAAGTTTAAGCGGCGTCTTCGGATCCTTTCCTCCGGAGATAGAGAAGGACGGGTTAACCCCAATTGCATAGGGACAGGTTCCAGAAAGCCTGAAGAAGAAGGAGTAGAAAATGCATCACAGGAGGGACGAGAAGTGCCCATTCTTTCTAACCTCCTTTCTCTTAGCCGTCGATCAATTTGGACCGCTAGATCAATAAGATCTTTCAGTTTCTCAGGAACTCCAGTGCGTGCTAATTCATCTTTAAGGGTTTCTGACAGTCCGATTCGGAACTGGTGTATAAGAGCCGCTTCATTCTATTGGGTCTCCACACTGATTCTGCGGAAATCGGCCACATAGTCTTCCACCTGTCTTCTCCCCTGGGACAGGTTACGGAGTGCTGCTTCAGCTCTACGTGGATCATTGTAAATTTCTCCTAGAGCGGAAAAAAAAGTACCTACGGAAGCTACCGTAGGACTGTTTTGATCCAACAAATGAAGGGCCCAAGCTTGGGGCTCGTCCTGAAGCACCCTTTCTTCAGTGAAGCTTTTCGGGCGAAGGGAGAAATACAAATTACAGGAGCTTTGGAACTGTCCAAATTTGGAACGGTCTCCGGAAAATCGGTCAGGAAGTGGGATCTTAGGCTCAGCAAACGGATGGGTTATGAGGCACTCCAGGAAACATGGCGTTCAACCTGGCATCCAATTGGCAGTATCCCTGTCTGGCTTCTTGTAAGGCTCTTGTCGATATAGGTCCTCAGCTGGACTGACGTCTCCAGTGGGATTCATCTGGCTGCCAGTTACTGTTATGCGCTCTTCAGGGTAAGGCCTCTATGAGACCCCCTCTGGACGCGGAGTCTAAGTACCTGCCAGTCTTCACCAGAGACTCTAATGGTGAGGATGTTTCGCGGCGAGCAGGTACCAGGTCGCGGCTCCAGAAGAGAGAACCACAAAGACCAATCCCACAATGTGGAGAGGCAACAGGAGTGGAGATTGGAATAACTGGGGAGTAGGAACTGTAGAGGATATGAAGACCTGGGGATAAGTGCTGAGATAGATATGCGGACCAGAGGCAAGAGTTAGATATGCAGACCTCAGGTGACTGGAGGTAGGAGCTGTGGTAGAGATGCAGACCGGAGGTAGGAGCTGTGGTAGATATGCAGACTGGAGGTAACTGGAGGTAGGAGCTGTAGTGGATATGCGGACCGGAGGTAGGAGCTGTGGTAGGTATGCAGACCGGAGGTAACTGGAGGTAGGAGCTGTAGTAAATATGCAGACCGGAGGTAGGAGCTGTGGTAGATAGGCAGACTGGAGGTAACTGGAGGTAGGAGCTCTAGTGGAGATGCAGACCGGAGGTAGAAGCTGTGGTAGGTATGCAGACCAGAGGTAACTGGAGGTAGGAGCTGTAGTAGATATGCGGACCGGAGGTAGGAGCTGAGATAGGTATGCAGACCGGAGGTAACTGGAGGTAGGAGCTGTAGTAGATATGCAGGCAAACTGGAAGCAGGAGTCAGGAACAACAGGATACCAAGACTAGTGCTAACAAGGAGCTAAAAGTTTAGAGCAACAAACCCTGAACTGGCAGCAAGAGGCAAGCTGCCAGGAGGGGCCTAAATAGGCCCTAGTGACCTCATCATTGTTGGACGCGCGACCCTGCGCGCGTCCGCCGGGCTGCGTGCACGCGCCGCACACGTCCTCACATCCCTGAAGATGCGTGGGCGCGCGAACGAGCGGTCCGCCCCAGAAGCGCGCCCCCACGCGCGACCGCCGTCGCAGAACTCCGGACCTGGGAAGAGGTAAGTGTTTGACACCTAAGACTCCCGGCTGGTGTCCCCCCCCCTTGTTAATGCAACCTGTGTAGTCACACAGGTCGCCCATATCAAATGCCGGCCCTGTGTCCCTGACCCCTTGCTGTTATAAGCTTATGGAGACACATCCCAGAGTACATAATTGCCAACAGATCCTTATAAAAATCATTCTGAATTGAGAGATCCAGTCGGATGACTAGATCTTTTATCTCTCCCTTCCCCCCATGGGACTCCTTTGGAACAAAGCAATAGCTCTGTTTTACTCATACAGGGTTAATGAGCAAAGCAGGGAGTTAACTTCATTAGTATAATCCTTATAAATGGAGACCTGGAGAGGGAGGAGAGATATGCCTAAGATTAAGGACGTGTACTATGTCTGTGTACTGTGTTCTTATGGACCAAGTAATGGAATAATAAAAATGTAACTTTTACGAAACCAGCAGCATCAGCATACCTTTGTGTCTGGGAGAAGCAGCTGTTTAACTTTTATTTACCTGTGTAGAGTTGTGTGACCAATAACCTCTGAAATATTTTAATGTGTTTTATCACCCAATATTCAAATATTAAAGGACAGTTATACTGCCATAAACCACCGCTCGTCCCATTACCCAGAGTGATGGGGGATTTACAATGTGGTTTTCACTATAGGGTTACCCTGCTTCATGTTTTAATTGTTTTTAACCTAGTCCCTAGCTAATAAAGGATTGTTATATTTTCACTATCTACAGAGTTGTGCATCCTCTCTCTTTTTTTCTTTTTTGAATTACATTGGCGTTAGCTGGCGTTGAAAGTGCCGCAATAAAACGCCGATTTCGGCATATAACATCGCTTGCGGCGGATGTGCTGTTAACTTTCGCATTAGCCGTGCAGCCACCGCAAGGAAGGAGTTTAAGTCATGCTAACCGATATAACATCGGTTAGCGTGACTAAAACTCCAAAACAGGAGTGATGCGCCCGTTGGTGCATCGCCCCCTTAGTGTTTTTTCTAACAATCTCACTGACAGTAATGAACGTGTTAAAACTAAGAATAAATTTGATTATTTAAAATAACTGCATATTAAATTGAAATTGGAGATGACCATCTCTTTGCTACATGTGATGTAGAATCTTTATACACCCATGTAAGATATTAGGATGGCCTTAACGCTGTGGAATACTTTTTAAAGCCCTCATATGCTAATATATTCCTAGGCTGGTGAGTTTGTTTTTTCTGATTTGTTCTCTAAATATACCACCCATGTTGAACTTTATTTATTGATGATATTTTTATTCTTTAGAAGGGTCCGAAAAGCGTCCTGGAAGAATTTATCGACAGCCTTAATCAAAATCCTTTTAATATATTTCTCACAAAAGATATTTCACCGACTCAGGTAAATTTTTTAGACCTGGTCATTAAACCCAGCCAAAACCAAATAGCTATTAGTTTATACAGAAAAACTACTGCAACTAATTCTTTATTACATTTTCACAGTTCTCCCCCCCAAGTTAATTAGAGGCATTCCATGCAGCCAATTCATGAGGGTAAAAAGAAACTGCACTAATAAGGAAGACAGAGAGAGAGATGAGAGCTCTAGAAGAAAGATTCAGAGACAGAGAGTATCCGCAAAGTTTATTGAGGAAATCAGTAATGGACACAAAGAAAAAATCTTCTTACACCTAGACACAGAGGGCCCTATTTATAAAAGATCGGTATCGTTATCGTAAAATACCGATCGTTATCGTAAAATACCGATCGTTATCGTAAAATAACGACCGGGTTTTTACCGATAACGACCGTTATTTACCGATAACGAATGGTATTTACCGATAACGACCGGTATTTAACGATATTGTTAAATACCGGTCGTTATCGGTAAATACCGGTCGTTATTTTACGATAACGATCGGTATTTTACGATAACGATACCGATCTTTTATAAATAGGGCCCAGAGAGTCTGACCGACAGGTAAGATTTATTACTAGATATAATGCAGAGTGGCACAAAATAAGAGAAATCTTAGAGAAAAACTGGCATATTCTGCATAATGATCCTGTTATTTTCCAATACATAGCGCCACGACCCTCTATAACAGCCAGAGGAGCTAAAAACCTGGGAGATATACGTCACTTTACTCGACCGACAGAGTCTTTGGGAAGAGGGGAATGTCTGACTGGCAAATATCAATGTAGGGACTGCTCACTCTGCAAATTTCTGGCAAATAAAATAGAGATTTTTGCTGACAAAAATGACAATTTAAAATTAAGCATTTTTTTTTTAACTTTAACACGCAATTTGTTATATTGTCTACAGTGTCCGTGTCAAAAGCTGTACATAGGAAAAATGACTCAAGCCCTGAAAGCCAGATTATGTAAAATCTTTCCGACATACGTCTAGCAGAGAGGAATTTACGTGACAATAGACAAGTGACGACAGTTGCTATACACTTCCATACTATGCACAAAGGGATCATCCAAATGTTTTGGCCTGGATTGTGTCAATCCAACAATTCGAGGTGGACACCTCGATAAAAGATTGCTTAAACTGGATTTGGATTTATCTTTTGAATACACATGTGTAACAGTACTGTATTAGAAAAGAATAAGGACACATAGCCAAGTTTACTTGTTAGCTGCTTCTTTCCAACTGAGGGAAAGCAAGTACCCCTGTGTCTCAAATACAGTACTGTTCTGTTCTAGCACGCCACCTACAGGTTGGAGTGGATATCGTCTGCTATTCATTTTCCCCCCCATTCTATTCCTTTTTTATATCAATATATATATATGTAAATGTGAAAACATATTTACTGGGGTCACACACTCCCCGACAAAATTAAAATGGCTCCTGACATACCTAAAACTGTTAATACACAAAAAGAATATTTTTTTTCTCTTCACAATACTCATTTGGCATACATGTATATGATACGTAGGGTTCAAATGGTAAAGCACAGTGTGGAACATTTCCCCAAGTGACATTAGGTTGGGTGTGGGTCAACATATTCACTGTGGGATATAGATGTAATGAAGGTTGACCTACAGTGTCATATGTCAACATTTGTTTTGGCCTCCTCTCACGGCTAGATCGTCTAACACTTATAGGCAGTTGCGTATTAGTTGGGCTTTGGATTCCCACTGGTTGCTCTGGTTCACTTTCTGACTCAACTAATCCATATGGAATGGATTGGTATTGAATCTGACATTGTTCTTTCTGTAGATCTGCAGATACCTGTTCTTGTCTCTCTACCTCATGTGGGTCCTCTAGGATAGGTACATACTCAGATGAGCTCTCTGCTTGCTGTTCCCTAACTAGTGATTGGTACCCTCTTTCACTCTCAGTAAATGTTGGAATTGGGCTGTGAAAAGCTGTGTAGCGATGGTGATTTGTTGAAGGTATCCTAACCCAATAGCCGGTCGGACTCCTTTCATCTTCAGAATCACTTGAACTGTCAATCTGAGTCGCTCTTGAGTCTCTTGTTCTCAAGCACTCCTTCTGTTTCTCTGGTTGTTTTACTACTTTTGGTTCAGTTGGTTGTGGTTGGTCAACAGGCAAGTCATTCACCAATAGCAGCAAGTTCCGTTGTAGTGTCCTGGTCTTGGTTTTGTCTCTACCTTCTAAATAGACTACATATACAGGATTTTCATTGATTTGCTCTTTGACTACATAAATATTTCTTTCCCAGTAAGATCTTAATTTGCCTGGCCCACCTCTTTCACTGTTATTCTTGACCAGTACTCAATCTCCTGGATGAAGAATCACTCCTCTCATCTTTTGGTCATAATATGACTTTCCTCTTGCATTTGATTGTTTACTATTTTCACTGGCAATTTGGTAAGCCTCATTCATCCGTTTTGCCCAGTTTTTGGCATAGCCCTTTGCTGATTCAGTCTCTTTTTCACCGAGCAGACCAAACAGTAAGTCTACTGGCAGATGGGATGGCGTCCATATAACAGGTAGTATGGTGAATATCCAGTTGATTCATGTCTTGTACAGTTATAGGCATGTACCATTTGCTGGAGGTGATCCTTCTATCTCCAAGTGTAACATTTGTAACAGTGTTCAATTGAATCTCTCTGCTGGATTACCTTGGGGGTGGTAGGGTGAAGTCCTTGAGTGGCTGATACGTGCCAGTTTTCGGAGGGTTTGGAACAGCTCATTTTCAAACTCACGTCCCTGGTCATGATGTAATCTTGCTGGATACCCAAAGTGTGGAATAAAATCAATGAAAATACGCTCAGCAGCAGTGCAACCTGACTTATTCTTTGTTGGATAAGCTTGTGCAAACCTGGTGAAGTGGTCCACCACTACAAGTGTGTATTCAAATCCACATTTGCTGGTTTCTAAGTGTAGGTAATCAATGCAGACAAGCTCTAATGGCGAGGAAGATGTGATGCTTCCCATTGGGGCCCGAACATGAGTGACTGGTTTCTTCTGTTTAATGCATGGCACCTTTTGGTAATATAATCTATAATTTCTCTTCTCATATATGGCCAATAGAATCTTTCTCTTGCTAGCCATACTACTCGCTCAGTGCCAATATGGCCCATGTCACCATGAAGGTATTTCAAGACTGTCTGTTTGTATTTGTCCGGAAGGACAAGCTGTCGTCTTTCACCAATTTGTCTATATAGGATTCCTTTCTCCAGATTTAATTTGTTCCACTCATACAACAGTTTCTGTGTTGCTTCATTAGCCGATTGTCTTATATCCCGTCGTGGTAACATTCCAGTCTTTTTGAGTCTGATTATTTCCCCAATCACTGGATCCTCTCGCTGGGCTCTCATCAGTTCATCATGACTAAAAGTCGGTAGGGATATAGATGGTCTCTCATGTGTATCAGCTTCAAGGTTGAGGGCAGCAATCCAGGCAACATCTCCCTGCTTAGCTGCTTTACTTCCATCCCAAGCTGCACATACCACATCTTGTGGTAGTTCTTCTGTACACTGTGCCATGTACTTTTCAATGTCCAGTGGTAATCGGGACAGGGTGTCGGCATCAACATTTGTTTTTCCTGGTCTGTATTTAATGTTGAAATGGAAATCTGATAATTCCCCAACCCAGCGATGACCCATCCTGATGCTGGTATAGGACTGCTCCCAGACCCTGTTCAGAGGCATCTGTGTGCAGTGTAAATGGGAGGTTGAAGTCTGGGTAAGCTAGGACTGGTGGGCTTGTAAGTATTCCAATAAGCTTTTCTAGTGTCTCCTGGTGTATCCTTGTCCATATGATTGCAGTTCTGGAGGATAACTGTGGCCCCCTAGTTTTAGAATGCTGGGGTGAACTCAGTGCTGGGGTTCCTTTCATTTGCAAAAGTTCAAAGATTGGTCTAGCAATGCGAGAGAAATCTTGGACATAGCTCCGATAATAGCTGAGAAACCCTAATAATCTTCTCACATCACCAACTGTATGTGGAATCTTCTCTTTTAGGGTAATCACCGCTTCAATATCTTTGGGGTCGATTTTTACACCTTCTGCTGATACTAGTCGACCTACGTATCTTACTTCATTACGAAACAGTTCACATTTTTGTGGCCTTAGTTTCACACCATGCCTTTGGAGTGCTTTCAAAACTTTTCGGACCCCCTCCACATGCTTCTCAAAGGATTTGGCATAACAGAGTACATCATCTAAATATGGGATGCAGCATTCATCCCTCAGTGAGTCAAGCATCTCCTCCATTACCTCTGGAAAGCAGCTGGGGAGTTAGATAGTCCAAAGGGAATTCGTACCCACTCATAAAGGCCCCAAGGGGTAATTAAGGCAGTCAGATGTCTTGATCCTTCAGCCATAAATCCCTGGTGATAAGCCTTTCCTTGGTCAAGGATGCTGAACCAGTTTTGCCCCCCCCCCCAAAGTATCTATCAAATCCTGAATCCGGGGTAATGGGTGACGATCAGGAATAGTTTTCTGGTTTAATAGACGATAGTCTATACACAATCGAAGTGTTCCATCCTTCTTTCCAACACAAACAACTGGTGCAGCGTAGGGTGACTTTGATTTCACTATCCAACCCTTGGCTAAAACATCTTGAACATAATCTTTCACTTCCTTAAATAAGGGTTTTGGAATTGATGAATATGCTTTCTGTACTGGTGTGTCGTCTTATTTTTCCATTCTCTATCTATGACACTGACCTGGGCACCAGTGTCTAACAAGGCATTAATGGTGAAACCATTCAGGTTACATTTGGCCACAGCTTTACTCCCAATGTGTTTTATGATCTGCTCCTTGCTCTTTGATGGTGAGTTTGGTATTTTACGTTGGGACTTTCGGTGTGAACCGGTCACTGTTTGTCCCCCTGCAGCGACCGTCTTTCATTTTCCCTGCAACTTGGGTTTCTTTAAGCAGCCTACTGCTCGGTGGTCCTCACTACCGCATACAAAACAGTGATTACAGTTTGGAAGCTGTTGTTCATTACATTCTGGGAAAGCATAGGTTTTTGATCTAGCTGTTAATGGAGAATGGTAGTGGCCTGGTGCCTGTTGTTGAGCTGAATCTGGATGTGTGGATGGTTGTCTCATTGAATTTACCACTTTGGTGAGCTGATCAATCTTTTCTGTTAACTGGAGTATGACATCAGACTCAATTTTGCTACTATATTCATCTTTCTCTGTTTGTTTGTCTTTGGCCCTTATCGCTTCCAGCTGAGCACTGTGTGCATAGGCCTGCTTCTGGTGGGTTATGGCATTGAGTCTCCTTTGTCTTTCACTTGCATCACCTGTGATTTTTGTCACGTGTCTCATTATAGTGTCATCGTACCCACTCATAAAGGCCCCAAGGGGTAATTAAGGCAGTCACTTGCATCACCTGTGATTTTTGTCACGTGTCTCATTATAGTGTCATCGTACCCACTCATAAAGGCCCCAAGGGGTAATTAAGGCAGTCAGATGTCTTGATCCTTCAGCCATAAATCCCTGGTGATAAGCCTTTCCTTGGTCAAGGATGCTGAACCAGTTGTTCTCTCCTGCAACAAGGGTTTTAATTCATGGCGGATGTCATTATGCTTGAGGCCCATGCCCTGGTATATAGTGTGCAAGAAGACATCCTGAACTGTATATGGGTGGTATTTAATGCCAACATCTGTTTGCTTAGAGGAGAATTTGTCTTTTTAGACCCATGACACGATAGAGAAACTGTTGTGGGCTCTCATGCTCTTTCTGCTGGGTACACATACTGTAAGTTCTTGAAATAACTCTGTGCTGCCTTTCTCTCCCAGATGTGCCTGTAAAAAGCCCTTGAGCTCAGTCACTGTTATATCATCATTATTCATCAACATTTCTTTAAAATTACCAGGCCTTATTATCCTAAGTACTCCTCGTACAATTTCTGTTTCACTAAAGTTCTCTTTCATACCCTCATTAATTTGTTTGCATATGCTGTTAAAGCTTATATCAGAGGTGTCATCGCTAATCTGACCTCCTTGTATTTTGAACTCTCTACGGTGGAGGTAGTGGAGATCCCTTAAGGAGACTACTCTCCCATTGGTCTCATACCTGTCTGAGTCTATTTGGTTGCTAGGAGGGTTTTCAAGACCTATGGTTTGGGAAGTGGATTCTCTGGACTGGACTGGAAGTACATGTGTCTACTGAAGTTGTGTGTCTTGGATAATGTAAGCTTGTTTATCACTAGTTATGTGTGTCCCTGAGGTGTCAGACATATTTGTAGTATTTTGCAGTATTAACTTTGTACTATCCTTATGCACAACAGAAGGTACATTACTAGCAATTACAGTTTGAGTGATGCCTACAGTTTGTCCTGTATTTTTCTTTGGTGATTGAATCCCTTCACCACAGACATTACTGGTTAGGCTTTCAATATTAACAGTTCAACCATTCCTCTATCCTCAGATTCAAGCAAGTGCTTACTGTACATGAATAGATGGATGTGTTCGAAGCATCCCTCTTCATCCCCCACTTGAAGTTTTGCTGGGTCTGTACCTGGCACTGGACCAACATCCTGGGCAATGTGAAGGAGTTGCTCTGATGGCAGGGTGAGCAGGCTCTTCTTGATGCTCCATATCAAGCTTTACCTCCCACTGTCTGCTTCCATATCGACTCGCTCCACTGGCTACTCAGCTTTTGGTCAATCAAGCCACTGGATCAACAACTCGGTCCCTGGATGTCCCTCAGTTCAGCGGATCTGCAGTTCACTAGCAGGTGACGCCGATCCTGGACGAGCCCCCAAGAATCTGTAACAGGCCCAGGGTGTGGGCGTGCAGACAGTTATTCTGTATTAGAAAAGAATAAGGACACATAGCCAAGTTTACGTGTTAGCTGCTTCTTTCCAACTGAGGGAAAGCAAGTACCCCTGTGTCTCAAATACAGTACTGTTCTGTTCTAGCATGATAGTGGATATCACCTGCTATTCATTTCCCCCCCCATTCTATTCCTTTTTTATATTAATATATACATGTAAATGTGACAACATATTTACTGGGGTCACACATGCACCTAACGGCATTAATGAGGACTTTAACCTCACACCATTTATTTGATGCACTTTTTGCGGTACACTAGAGCTGCAAGACCAAAAAGTTCTAGTCTACTAAGAATTCTGGGTTTAAACCAATATTAACTATCAGGATTATATATGATGGATATGATATATTTTGTTGACAATCTGTACATATGAAAATAAATGTCGAACTGTGGATTGAACTGATTCAAACTGATGGAAATCTGAAGACTTTTTGACTACTAATACCTTATGGGAAATATTCCTTTGATATGTACATTATACAATGCTCCTAAGCATTATTAAGTATGTTGGGATGATGACTACTTATTGGATTTCCACAGGGGATAAAAAGGACCTTAGAGTGGAATCTAGTGCTAAATCTGTTGCTGGCTCCTAGTTCTGAAGGAAGGAGCTTGATGAGAAACTATTAAACCAAACCGTTGGACTTTAATTTGTTTAAGATAAAATGGGTCTTACTCCAAACCCTCAAAAAACTTTTTTGTAGCTATAAGATGTTATAGTTGGTACAAAATTGAATAGGACTGGTTTAAGAAAGGTGTCAAGGAGGCCATTTATGTGAAAATAAAGACCCCAAGCCAGCCAGTCGGATGACTAGCTAAACGTCTTCTAAACTTTAAACTAAACTTTAAGTCCAGTTGATCTAACTGAATACAACAGCAATATCATGACCTGGATGAATGGGAACCTCCACAAGCATTATATAAATAGCTAGCGGTAAATCTTCATGTAACTCTGATTAGCCCAGAGTTGCACATATGCTGGGAAATCTCCGTTAGGGAGATCTACCCAGTGCAGCTGTGGATCTGGATGAATCTATAATTACATAAACCTATTATGCAGCAGAGAGATCAACTGGCACCCTCAACCTCTCAGTATGCACACTTTTGTAATGGTGGGGGTATTGCAGTTAAGTCATGCTGGCCACAATCTTATTAGGGGGTGTGGGTGCAGATAGATAGATAAAGAGAGAGAGAGAGAGAGAGAGAGAGAGTCAAAGGGTCACAGGTGGAAAAAAAGTCAAGAAGGGGACGCAGGTGGAAAACAGTCAAGGGGATGCTGGTGGAAAACAGTCAAGGGGATGCTGGTGGAAAACAGTCAAGGGGACGCTGGTAGAAAACAGTCAAGGGGACGCTTGTGGAAAAGAGTTAAAGGGACGCTGGTGGAAAACAGTCAAAGGGACGCTGGTGGAAAACAGTCAAAGGGACGCTGGTGGAAAACAGTCAAAGGGACGCTGGTGGAAAACCTTCAAGGGGACACTTATGGAAAACAGTCAAGAGTACGCTGGTGGAAAACAGTCATGGGGACACTGGTGGGTAAAGGAGATGCAGGTGGGTAACAGTCAAGGTGACAATGGCGGATAACAGTCATGGGGGAGCTTGTGGATTATTGGCAAAGCCCCACTGGTGCATAACAGTCAAAGGGATGCTGGTGGAAAACCTTTAAGGGGACGCAGGTGGAAAACAGTCAAGGGGACACATGTGGATAACAGTCATGGGTAACAGTAACAGACACCTTTCCACCCTACCCCCCTTTTACAGTAACATACACCTTTCCACTTTACCCCCCTTTGCAGTAACCGATCCCTCCCCCCCCCCCCCCCCCCCCTTTGCAGTAGCAGACACTTTTCTCCCTTACCCCCCTTTGCAGTAGCAAAACTTTCTCCCTTTACCCCCCCCACCTCTTGCAGACCAAAAACCTTTCCCCCTTACCCCCCTTTTGCAGTAACAGACACCTTTCCCCCTTACCCCTACTTTTTAGTAACAGACACCTTTCCTCTTTAACCCCCCCTTTGCAGTAACAGGCACCTTTCCCCCTTACCCCACTTTGCAGTAACAGACACCTTTCCTCCTTAACCCCCCCCTTTGCAGTAACGGATACTTTTCCCCCATACCCCCCTTTGCAGTAACAGGCACCTTTCCCCCTTGCAGTAACAGACACCTTTCCTCCTTACCCCCCTTTTCCAGTAACAGACACCTTTCCCCCTTACCCCCCCTTTGCAGTAACAGACACCATTCCTCCTTAACCCCCCTTTGCAGTAACAGACACCTTTTCCCCTTACCTCCCCCTTGCAGAAACAGACACCTTCACCCCCCTTTGTAGTAACAGACACCTTTCCCCCTTACCTCCCCCTTGCAGAACCAGACACCGTCACCCCCCTTTGCAGTAACAGACACCTTTCCCCCTTACCCTCCCCCCTTTGCAGTAACAGACACCTTTCCCCCTTACCCCCCTTGCGTTTGCAGTAACAGACACCTTTCCCCCTTACCCCCCTTGAGGTAACAGACACCTTTCCCCCTTAAACCCCCCCTTTCAGTAACAGACACCTTTTCACCTTACCCCCCTTTCAGACACCTTTCCCCCTCCCCCCCTTTGCAGTAACAGACACCTCCCCCCTTTGCCGTAACAGACACCTTCCCCCTTTGCCGTAACAGACACCTTCCCCCTCCCCCATTTGCAGTAACAGACACCTTTCCCTATCCCCTTTGCAGTAAATTGCAATGTCGAACGATTCATGTGTGCTACCCTGTGCGTGCTCTGCGATTGCTTTGATGTTACCCTATCGAAAATGCTATAATATAATCTGCTTTGGGTTTTGCACTACCTTCTAGCAAATAACTTAACGCCTTTAAGGCAGAGCTACAGAGCGGTGCTTATTACCTGACCGGGATCCTGTGACTCAGTAAATCTCGCAAAGGGATTTACAACATTGAGGGATCTTACAAAGTTAAGTAATGCTGCTTCTGGTTCTGCATCGGCCCCTATGTTTATAAACACAACAATCTTATAATGTTCACCCAATAATTTCTGTAGAAGAAGTCGATCAATTCTGTTCACCAAATAAGTTCTGTGGAACAATTTTTTTTTTGTAGCTATAAGATGTTATAGTTGGTACACAATTGATTGGTAAAATGGCATGTGTATTTATATATTAGTATACTACAATGTACTGTTTAATATGTTTGTAACACCTGTGCGTTTTTGATACTGTCAGTGACTGTTATGCTATATATACTTTACCTTTACATCTATGGGACTTCTTTGATCTTTAGAGACGCTCCCTAGTTTTTTCCCCCCTTCATATACTGTTATGCTACTAAGCGCTGGAGCGCCGCGTGTTATTGATGACGTAGCGACATACCATGCGCGATGACGTAATTGCACAAAACCCGGAACCATCTTTTAAATAGCGGTTGCTTCCACGAGGCTAGTTACGGTTGATAAATCTCCTTAGACAACCCGCAGGATTGAAACACGTCCCTTCAGCCCTTTCTTTTTCCCAGCAGGAACCCTATGCTTCAATGACCTCCCTGGGTGATCCCTAGGTAGACACTATGGACATTTCTTTGACTGAGTGACATAAGGACTGGTACTGTTTAAGTGTCATATATTGAAGTTATATGGTATCATTTTGTATACTTACCTGTTGTATTTACAATGTGGTGTTCACTATAGGGTTACCCTGCTTCATGTTTTAATTGTTTTTAACCTAGTCCCTAGCTAATAAAGGATTTTTATATTTGTGCATCCCTTCTCTTTTTTCTTTTTTGAATTACTGGGTGAGGTTGGAAACCATTTGTTCAATATCCCTAGGTTTGTCCTAGACACCCCATACCATTAGGACTGTTCCCAGATGGATCTCACGGGTATACCATGACCTGGATGGATGAGAACCTTTACAAGCACACCATTGTAAGAGAACTGTCCACCTGCTATGTATGTCCATGCAAATAAATGTAATATTAGTGAACAAGAAGATAAAAAATACATTAGATATAAAAATGATACAATATTAAACAATATTCCCTGACCTTAATAACTAATCCTGTGTCCTTGTGCCTTTTTATAGACACAGAACTCCTCAGTGACTTCTAATATCCTATAATTTTATAATATAATTTACAGTAGGGAATACATTATCCCTTATAATATATGACTGGTACCCAGAGACCCCTGTATAACCCTGTATTACATGTATTCATTCACATCAGGCCCTGCCCAGAAGAGCTTACAATCTAAGCACATTTATTTGACATATACAACCTATCAGTATGTCTTTATGATTGTGGGGGAAACTGGAGTGCCTGGAGGAAACCCACGCAAGCACGGGGAGAACATACAAACTTCTTGCAGATGTGTCCAAAGGTGGATTTGAACTCAGGACTTCAACGTTTCAAGCTAACCACTGAGCCATGGTGCTAAAAAAAAAAGTTCTGCTGAACTTGAAGGGCTGGCCTAACAGTGGCTGGTGAATTGAAAGGTTGACCTAACAGTGGCCGCTGAATGGAGGACTGACTTAATAGTATTTGCTGAACTGAATGGCTGAACTAACAGTTTCTGCTGGGCTGATGTTAGGCCAGCCCTTCAGTTCAGCAGCCACTGTTAGTTTAGCCCTCCAGTTCAAAAGACACTGTAAGGTCAGCCCTCCAGTTCAGCAGACATCATAAGGTCAGCCTTCTAATTCAGCAGCCACTGCTAAGTCAATAATTTTTGTTGAACTGGAGGGCTAACTAAACAGTGTCTGCTGAACTGGTATGACCTAACAGTGTCTGCAGAACTAGAGGGCTGACCTAATAGTGTCAGCTATACTAAAGGTCTGTGCTAACAGTGGCAGATAAATTGGAGGGACGACCTAACACTGCATGGTCACTCTTAAGTCAGCCCTTCAGTTAAGCAGACACTGACAAATCATGCCTGCGATGCATGTTGTGTACGAACGGCCGTTTCGGGTTATAATCGTGTGGTGTATAGGCTCTTTCTTGGCCAAAGTGGGGATGGTTGCCCGACCGACCCGGGAGCAGATCTTCAAATGAGTGGCCATACATGGCACGATTATCACCTGAAACGGCGTTCATACACATCGTGCGACACAGGCCGACTTAAAGGATATGTGTGAAGATATCCTTTAAGTCGGTCCTTCAGTTGAGCAAACTCTGCTATCTCCACTCATAAATAAGACTTATCTTTTTTTATTTTAATTGAAGAACAGGAGGTAAAGGAGCTATGTCTTGCCACTCTTTCTTTAATTCGACAAGCAGGGAACACACCAAACTTTCCCATGATCGTGTTGGCTTCTCTGGCAGGTCACAATGCTTACAATGCTTACGTGGACATTATTAGGGCACATTGTGGCCTGTCAGAGAAGCCAGCACTGATCGCGGGTAAGTTTTGTGTTATCCCTGCATGCTCCTCACTGGTTTAATTGAAGAACGGGGGGTAAGACATAGCCTCTTTACCTCCTCTTCATTTAAACTGATAACTGATTTATGAGTGGAGAAATCCTTTAACAGGGTCTGCTGAACTTGAGGGCTAACTAGTGTCTGCTAAACTGGAGGGCTGACTTAGTTGTTGTTGAACTGGAGGGATGAACTAACGGTGTCTGCTGAACTGGAGCCCTGAGCTAACAGCGTCTGCTATGTAGGTGGGCTGACTTAAAGGGTATTTCCAGTAAAAAAAAGCAGAACATACACCATTTCACATTAATTGACAAATGTGTGTGAAAGGAGCAAAGCCTTAACACAAGTTTAACACCAGATCTTTTAACAAAACAGGATTCTGCAGAAAATTTACCTATGATCGGGCTCTTTTGCTGCTTCCATCTGCAGGTCCTAACTGCATCCAACCCTCTAGTTCAGCACACACTGTTAGGTCAGCCCTTCAGTTTAGCAGACACTGTTAGCTCAGCCCTCAAGTTCAGCAGAAAACATTATACAAATAGTATATCTGTTGTATTCAGTTAGATCAACAAGTTTAGTTCTTGAAGACGTTTCACCAGTCATCCAACTAGCTTCCTCAATTCAGAATGACTTGTACAAGAATCTGTTGGCAATTATGTACCCTGTAAAATCCCAATTAGCATATCACAGCCAGGTGTTAAGGACATTATGAATGCAAGGCGTGATTGCATTGTGGCTAAGAGGTGTTATAGGAACGACCAGGGCAAGGTGTCAAAACAGCATTGTACATGGCCGAGGTCGAACCTCTCCACCTCTATTCAGGATATGGAGAGAAAATGGCTAGGCCAAGACAGCACCCTTAAGAACAGATCTTAACCCAGAACAGGTGTGTTCCCTACTGGACTTGTGCCCGAATACCACCTATTTCAAATACAGGGATAGGATCTATAAGCAAAAACATGGATGTGCTATGGGATCTCCAGTTTCACCCATTGTTGCAAACCTTTACATGGAGGAAGTGGAAACACAGGGGCTTAATACATTTAAGGGCATAGCACCAAGCCACTGGTTCAGATATGTGGATGACACCTGGGTTAAAATCCAAGTACAAGCCTTCATAGAGCACATCAATGCTGTAGACCAGAACATCAAATTTACAGGTACAAAGCAACAC
Organism: Hymenochirus boettgeri; assembly: GCA_019447015.1. Lineage (NCBI taxonomy): Eukaryota > Metazoa > Chordata > Amphibia > Anura > Pipidae > Hymenochirus > Hymenochirus boettgeri. Next base: position 143,251,301 of record CM033469.1, on the reverse strand, counting down.
ACTTGCTTTCTTGGACTGCTTGGTAAAAGTCAGGGAGAATTGTAACTTAAGAGAGGTTTACAGAAAACCCTTTAGATCACAAGCTGGGTGTCATCAGAGCCCTGCAACACAGCAGAGAACATCTCCACTAGCACAGAGGCGAAGGCTAAAGAAATGAAACATCTCAGAGGAGCCCTTAAAACTTGTGGATATCCAGACTGGGCCTTCGTCAAAAGAAGTAGAAGGAAAGAAAAGAACACGAATACCAACAGGGAAGGGGAAAAGCAAGACAGAAGGAAGAACATGGTCATCCCATTTGTAGCAGGGGTCTCTGAGAAATTAAGAAGAATTTTCAAAAAACACTGTATTCCTGTCTGCTTTAAACCAAATAAGACCGATGGCAGCAATTTGTTCATCCGAAAGACCCAATACGAAACACAAGAAAAGCAACATCATATACGCAGTGCAGTGCAGTGAAGAATGCTCTGATTTGTATGTGGGAGAGACCAAACAGCAACTGCACCAACGTATGGCCCAGCACAGAAGAGCCAATATGCAGGTGGGTAACAGTCAAGGTTACAATGGTGGATAACAGTCATGGGGGAGCTGGTGGATTATTGGCAAAGCCCCACTGGTGCATAACAGTCAAAGGGATGCTGGTGGAAAACTTTTAAGGGGATGCAGGTGGAAAACAGTCAAGGGGACGCATGTGGATAACAGTCATGGGAACTGTTGCAGTAACAGACACCTTTCCACCCTACCCCCTTTTTACAGTAACATACACCTTTCCACTTTACCCCACAATGCAGTAACAGATGCTTTTCCCCCTTACCCCCCCTTTGCAGTAGCAGACACTTTTCTCCCTTACCCCCTTTGCAGTAACAGAAACCTTTCCCCCTTACCCCCCCTTTTGCAGTAACAGACACCTTTCCCCCTTACCCCCCTTTACAGTAACAGGCACCTGATATAAGCTTTAACAGCATATGCAACAAAATTAATGAGGGTATGAAAGAGAACTTTAGTGAAACAGAAATGTACGAGGAGACTTAGGATAATAAGGCATGGTAATTTAAAGAATGTTGATGAATAATGATGATATAACAGTGACTGAGTCAAGAGGCTTTTACAGGCACATTGGGAGAGAAGGCAGCCACAGAGTTATTTCAAGAACTACAGTATGGTACCCAGCAGAAAGAGCATGAGAGCCCACAACAGTTTCTCTCTCGTGTCATGGGTCTAAAAAGACAAATTTCTCCTCTAAGCAAACAGTGTGGCATTAAATACCACCCATATAAAGTCGATGTCTTATTGCACACTAGAACCAGGCATGGGCCCACAGCATAATGACATCCGCCCATGAATTAAAACCCGGTTGCAGGAGAGACCAACTGGTTCAGCATCCTTGAACCAGGAAAGGCTTATCACCAGGGATTATGGCTGAAGGATCAAGACATCTGATGCCTTAATTACACCCTTGGGGCCTTTATGAGTGGGTACGATGACACTATAATAGGACACGTGGGGAAAAAAATCACAGGTGATGCAAGTGACGCCTTAATTACCCCTTGGGGCCTTGATGAGTGGGTACGATGAAACTATAATGGACACGTGACAAAAATCCCAGGTGATGCAAGTGAAAGACCAAAGGAGACTCAATGAAATAACCACCAGAAGCAGGCCGATGCACACAGTGCCTTCAGCTGGAAGCGATAAGGGCCAACGACAAACAAAAAAAAGAGAAAGATGAATATGTGCAAAATGCGTCTGATGTCATACTCCAGTTAACAGAAAAAGATTGATCAGCTCACCAAAGTGGTTAAATTCAATGAGACAACCATCACACATCCAGATTCAGAACTCAACACACAACAGGCCAGGCCACTACCATTCTCCATTAACAGTAGATCAAAAACCTATGCGTTCCAGAATGTAATCGAACAACAGCTTCCAAACTGTAATCACTGTTTTGTATGCGGTAGTGAGGACAACCGCAGCAGTAGGCTGCTTAAAGAACCAAGTTGCAGGGAAAATGAACGACGGTCGCTGCAGGGGGACAAAACAGTGACCGGTTCAACCGGAAAGTCCACAACGTAACATACCAAACTCACCATCAAAGAGCAAGGAGCAGCTCATAAAAACACATTGGGAGTAAAGCTTGGCCAAATGTAACCTGAAGTTTCACCATTAATGCATTGTTAGGACACTGGTGCCCAGGTCAGGGTCATAGATAGAGAATGGAAAAATAAGACGACACACCAGATACAGAAAGCATATTATCAATCAAAACCCTTATTTAAGGAGTGAAAGATTATGTCAAGATCTTTAGCCAAGGGTGGGATAGTGAAATCAAAAGTCACCCTACGCTGCACAGTTGTTTGGTTGGAAAGAAGGATGGAACATTCGATTGTGTATAGACTATCGTCTTTAAAACCAGGAAAACTAGTCCTGATCGTCACCCATTACCCCGGATTCAGGATTTGATAGATACTTGGGGGGGGGGCAAAACGGTTCAGCATCCTTGACCAAGGGAAAGGCTTATCACCAGCGGATTTAGGCTGAAGGATCAAGACATCTGACCTGCCTTAATGACCCCTTGGGGCCCTTTATGAGTGGGTCGAATTCCCTTTGGACTATCTACATCCCCCAGCCTGCTTTCCAAGGTAATGAGAGGAGATGCTTGACTCCCTGAGGGATGCAGGCGCATCCCATATTTAGATGATGTACTCTGTTATGCAAACTCCTTTGGAAAGCATGTGGAGGGGGTCCGAAAAGTTTTGAAAAGCACTCCAAAGTAATGGTGTGAAACGAAGGCCAAAAAAATGTGAAAACGATTTCGGTAATGAAGTAAGATCGTAGGTCGACTAGTATCAGGCAGAAGGTGAATAAATCGACCCAAAGAATTGAAGCGGTGCTTACCCTAAAAGAGAAGATTCCAATACAGTAGGTGATGGAGAAGAGTATTAGGGGTTCTCAGATCTTATCGAGCCATGTCCAAGATTTCTCTCGCATTGCTAGACCAATCTTGACTTGACAAATGAAAGGAACCCCAGCACTGAGTTCACCCAGCATTCCTAAAACTAGGGGGCACAGTGATCCCAGAACTGCAATCATATGGACCAAGGATAACCAGGAGACACTAGAAAGCTTATTGGAATACTTACAAGCCCACCAAGTCCTAGCTTACCCAGACTTCAACCTCCCATTTTACATGCCACACAGATGCATCTGAACAGGTTTGGCGAGCAGTCCATATACAGCATCAGGATGGGTCACGATGGGTTGGCGGCAATTATCAGATTTCCATTTCAACATTAAATACAAGACCAGAAAAAACAAATGTGATGCCGACAACCCTGTCCGATTACAATGCGACATTGAAACAGACATGGCACAGTGTAAAGAAGAACTACCACAAGAGTGTATGTGCAGCTGGATGGAAGTAAAGCAGCTAAGCAGGGAGATGTGCATGGATGCTCCATCAACCTTGAAGTGAACAACATGAGAGACCATCTATATCCCTACCGACTTTTAGTCATGAAACTGATGAGAGGCCCAGCGAGAGGATCCGTGATTGGGGAAATAATCAGACTCAAAAGACTGGAATGTTACCACGACGGGATATAGACAATCGGCTAATGAAGCAAACACAGAAACTGTTGTATGAGTGGAACAAATAATTGGAGAAGGAATCCTATAAGACAAATTGTGAAAGCGGACAGCTTGTCCTTCCGGACAAATACAAACAGGACAGTCTGAAAAACCGTCAAGGGTGACTGGGGCCATATTGGCACTGAGCGGTAGTATGGCTAGCAAGACGAAAGATTCTATTGGCCATATATGAGAAGAGAAAATTATAGATTATATTACCAAAAGGTGCATGCATAAAACAGATAGAAACCAGTCACTCCTGTTCGGGCCCCAATGGGAAGCCTACATCTTTCCTCGCCATTAGAGCTTGTATGCATTGATTACCTACACTAGAAACCAGCAAAATGTGGGATTTGAATTAACACCACTTGTAGTGTGGACCACGTCACCAGGTGGCACAAAGTTACCAACCAAAGGAATAAAAGTCAGGTTGCACTGCTGCTGAGCGTATTTTCATGATTTTATTCCAACTTTGGGTATCCAAGCAAATTAACATCATGAACAGGGACGTGAGTTTGAATGACTGTTCAACCCTCCGAAAACTGGCACGTATCAGCACTCAAGACTTCAACATACCACCCCCAAGGTAATCCAGCAGAGAGATTCAATTGAACACAATGTTACAAATGTTACACTGGAGATAGAAGGATCACCTCCAGCAAATGGTACATGCCTAAACTGTAACAAGAATGAATCAAACTGATATTCACCATTCTACCTGTTATATGGAACGCCATCCCATCTGCCAGTAGACTTACTGTTTGGTCTGCTCGGGGAAAAAGGAGACGAATAAGCCAAAGGGCTATGCCAAAAACTGGGCAAAAACGGATGAATGCAGGCCTTACCAAATGCCAGTGAAAATAGTAAACAATCAATGCAGAGGAAAGTTATATTATGACCAAAAGAGAGAGGAGTGATCTTATCCAGGAGATTGAGTACTGGTCAAGAATAACAGTGAAAGAGGTGGACCAGGCAAATAAGATCTACTGGGACCGAGAAATATTTATGTATTCAAAGAGCAAATCAATGAAAATCCTGTATATGTAGTCTATTTAGAAGGTAGAGACAAAACCAAGACCAGGACACTACACCGGAACTTGCTGCTATTGGTGATGACTTGCATTGTTGACCAACCACAACCAATGAACCAAAAGTAGTAAAACACCAGAGAAACAGAAGGAGTGCTTGAGAACAAGAGACTCAAGGAGCGACTCAGATTGACAGTCAAGTGATTTGAAGATGGAAAGGAGTCAGGACAGCTATGGTTAGATACCTTCAACAAATCACCACGCACAGCTTCACAGCCCCAATTCCACATTACTGAGAGTGAAAGAGGGTACCAATTCACTAGTTAGGGGAACAGCAAGCAAGAGCCTCATCTGAGGGATGTACCTATCCTAGGGACCCACTGAGGTAGAGGACAAGAACAGGTATTGCAGATTCTGACAGAAAGACAATGTCCGATTCAATACCAATCCATTCATATGGATTAGTTGAGTCAGAAAGTGAACCAGAGCAACCAGTGGGAATCCAAAGCCCAACTATACGCAACTGCCTATAAGTGTTAGACGATTAGCCGTGAGAGGAGGGCCAAACAAATGTTGACATATGACACTGTAGGTCAACCTCACGTACATCTATATCCCACAGTGAATATGTTGACCCACACCCAACCTATGTCACTTGGGAAAGGTTCCACACTTCTCTACTGGACAGTGGGAACATTTCCCCAAGTGACATTAGGGTGGGTTGTGTGGGTCAACATATTCACTGTGGGATATAGATGTAATGAAGGTTGACCTACAGTGTCATATGTCAACATTGTTTTGCCTCCTCTACGGCTAGATGTCTAACACTTATAGGCAGTTGCGTTATTAGTTGGGCTTTGGATTCCCACTGGTTGCTTGGTTCACTTCGACTCAACTAATCCATATGGAATGGATTGGTATTGAATCGACATTGTTCTTTCTGTTAGATCTGCAGATACCTGTGCTGTCTCTCTACCTCATGTGGGTCCTCTAGGATAGGTCATACTCAGATGAGCTCTCTGCTTGCTGTTCCCTAACTAGTGATGTGTACCCTCTTTCACTCTCAGTAAATGTTGGAATTGGGCTGTGAAAAGCTGTGTAGCGATGTGATGTGATTGTGAGGTATCCTAACCAATAGCGGTCGACTCCTTTCATCTTAGAATCACTGAACTGGCAATCTGAGTCGCTCTTGAGTCTCTTGTTCTCAAGCACTCCTTCTGTTTCTCTGGTTGTTTTACTACTTTTGGTTCAGTTGGTTGTGGTTGGTCAACAGGCAAGTCATTCACCAATAGCAGCAAGTTCCGGTGTAGGTGTAGTGTCCTGGTCTTGGGTTGTCTCTACCTTCTAATAGACTACATATACAGGATTTTCATTGATTTGCTCTTTGATCCTAAATATTTCTTTCCCAGTAAGATCTTAATTTGCCTGGTCACCTCTTTCACTGTTAGTTCTTGACCAGTAACAATCTCTGGATGAAGAATCCCACCCTCTCATCTTTTGGTCATAATATGTACTTTCCCTTGCATTTGATTTTACTATTTTCACTGGCAATTTGGTAAGCTCATTCATCCGTGTTCCCAGTTTTTGGCATAGCCCTTTGCTGATTCAGTCTCTTTTCACCGAGCAGACCAAACAGTAAGTCTACTGGCAGATGGGATGGCGTCCATATAACAGGTAGAATGGTGAATATCCAGTTGATTCATGTCTTGTACAGTTATAGGCATGTACCATTTTGGAGGTGATCCTTCTATCTCCAAGTGTAACATTTGTAACAGTGGTTCAATTGAAATCTCTTGCTGGATTACCTTGGGGTGGTAGGTGAAGTCCTTGAGTGGCTGATACGTGCCAGTTTTCGGGGGTTTGGAACAGCTCATTTTCAAACTCACGTCCCTGGTCATGATGTTAATCTTGCTGGATACCCAAAGTGTGGAATAAAATCAATGAAAATACGCTCAGCAGCAGTGCAACCTGACTTATTCTTTGTTGGATAAGCTTGGCAAACCTGGTGAAGGTCCACCACTACAAGTGTGTATTCAAATCCCACATTGCTGGTTTCTAAGTGTAGGTAATCAATGCAGACAAGCTCTAAGGCGAGGAAGATGTGATGCTTCCCATTGGGCCCGAAACTGAGGAACTGGTTCTTCTGTTTAATGCATGGCACCTTTTGGTAAGATAATCTATAATTTCTCTTCTCATATATGGCCAATAGAATCTTTCTCTTGCTAGCCATACTACTCGCTCAGTGCCAATATGGCCCATGTCACCATGAAGGTATTTCAAGACTGTCTGTGTTTGTATTTGTCCGGAAGGACAAGCTGTCGTCTTCACCAATTGTCTATATAGGATTCCTTTCTCCAGATTTAATTTGTTCCACTCATACAACAGTTTCTGTGTTGCTTCATTAGCCGATTGTCTTAATCCCGTCGTGGTAACTTCCAGTCCTTTTGAGTCTATGATTTCCCCAATCACTGGATCCTCTCGCTGGGCTCTCATCAGTTCATCATGATAAAAGTCGGTAGGGATATAGATGGTTCTCTCATGTGTATCAGCTTCAGGTTGAGGGCAGCAATCCAGGCAACATCTCCCTGCTTAGCTGCTTTACTTCCATCCCAAGCTGACACATACCACATCTTGTGTAGTTTCTTCTGTACACTGTGCCATGTACTTTCAATGTCAGTGGTAATCGGGACAGGTGTCGGCATCAACATTTGTTTTTCCTGGTCTGTATTTAATGTTGAATGGAAATCTGATAATTCCCCAACCCAGCGATGACCCATCCTGATGCTGGTATAGGACTGCTCCAGACCTGTTCAGAGGCATCTTGTGCAGTGTAATGGGAGGTTGAAGTCTGGGTAAGCTAGGACTGGTGGGCTTGTAAGTATTCCAATAAGCTTTTCTAGTGTCTCCTGGGTGTATCCTTGTCCATATGATTGCAGTTCTGGAGGATAACTGTGGCCCCCTAGTTTTTGAATGCTGGGGGTGAACTCAGTGCTGGGGTTCCTTTCATTTGCAAAAGTTCAAAGATTGGTTCGCAGAGAGAGAAATCTTGGACAATAGCTCGATAATAGCTGAGAAACCCTAATAATCTTCTCACATCACCAACTGTATGTGAATATTCTCTTTTAGGGTAATCACCGCTTAATATCTTTGGGGTCGATTTTTACACCTTCTGCTGATACTAGTCGACCTACGTATCTTACTTCATTACGAAACAGTTCACATTTTTGTGGCCTTAGTTCACACCATGACTTTGGGAGTGCTTTCAAAAATTTTCGGACCCCCTCCACATGCTTCTCAAAGGTTTGGCATAACAGAGTACATCATCTAAATATGGGATGCAGCATTCATCCCTCAGTGAGTCAAGCATCTCCTCCATTACTGGAAAGCAGCTGGGGAGTTAGATAGTCCAAAGGGAATTCGTACCCACTCATCAAGGCCCCAAGGGGTATTAAGGCAGTCAGTGTCTTGATCCTTCAGCATAAATCCCTGTGTGATAAGCCTTTCCTTGGTCAAGGATGCTGAACCAGTTTTGCCCCCCCCCCCAAGTATCTATCAAACCTGAATCCGGGGTAATGGGTGACGATCAGGAATAGTTTGGTTAATGACGATAGTCTATACACAATCGAATGTTCCATCCTTCTTTCCAACACAAAACACTGGTGCAGGTAGGGTGACTTTGATTTCACTATCCAACCCTTGGCTAAAAGATCTGAACATAATCTTTCACTTCCTTAAATAAGGGTTTTTGAATTGATGAATATGCTTTCTGTACTGGTGTGTCGTCTTATTTTTTCCATTCTCTATCTATGACACTGACCTGGGGCACCAGTGTCTAACAAGGCATAATGGTGAAACCATTCAGGTTACATTTGGCCACATTTACTCCCATGTGTTTTATGATCTGCTCCTTGCTCTTTGATGGTGAGTTTGGTATTTACGTGTGGGACTTTCGGTGGTGTGAACCGGTCACTGTTGTTCCCCCTGCAGCGACGTCTTTCATTTTCCCTGCAACTGGGTTTTCTTTAAGCAGCCTACTGCTCGGTGTGGTCCTCAATACCGCATACAAAACAGTGATTACAGTTGGAAGCTGTTGTTCATTACATTCTGGGAAAGATAGGTTTTTGATCTAGCTGTTAATGGAGAATGGAGTGGCCTGGTGCCTGTGTTGAGCTGAATCTGGATGTGTGGATGGTTGTCTCATTGAATTTACCACTTGGTGAGCTGATCAATCTTTTCTGTTAACTGGAGTATGACATCAGACTCATTTTGCTACTAATCATCTTTCTCTGTTTGTTTGTCTTTGGCCCTTACGCTTCCAGCTGAGCACGTGTGTGCATAGGCCTGCTTCTGGTGGGTTATGGCATTGAGTCTCCTTTGTCTTTCACTTGCATACTGTGATTGTCACGTGTCTCATTATAGTGTCATCGTACCCACTCATAAAGGCCCCAAGGGGTAATTAAGGCAGTCACTTGCATCACCTGTGATTTTTGTCAGTGTCTCATTATAGTGTCATCGTACCCACTCATAAAGGCCCCAAGGGGTAATTAAGGCAGTCAGATGTCTTGACTTCAGCCCATAAATCCTGGTGATAAGCCTTTCCTTGGTCAAGGATGCTGAACCAGTTGTTCTCTCCTGCAACAAGGGTTTTAATTCATGGGGATGTCATTATGCTTGAGGCCCTGCCCTGGTATATAGTGTGCAAGAAGACATCCTGAACTGTATATGGGTGGTATTAATGCCAACATCTGTTTGCTTAGAGGAGAATTTGTCTTTTTAGACCCATGACACGATAGAGAAACTGTTGTGGGCTCTCATGCTCTTTCTGCGGGTACACATACTTAAGTTCTTGAAATAACTCTGTGCTGCTTTCTCTCCCAGATGTGCCTGTAAAAAGCCCTTGAGCTCAGTCACTGTTATATCATCACTTATTCATCAACATTCTTTAAAATTACCAGGCCTATTATCCTAGTACCCTCGTACAATTTCTGTGTTCACTAAAGTTTCTCTTCATACCCTCATAATTGTTTGCATATGCTGTTAAAGCTTATATCAGAGGTGTCATCGCTAATCTGACCTCCTTGTATTTTGAACTCTCTACGGGTGGAGTAGTGGAGATCCCTTAAGGAGACTACTCTCCCATTGGTCTCATACCTGTCTGAGTCTATTTGGTTGCTAGGAGGGTTTTCAAGACTATGGTTTGGGAAGTGGATTCTTGGACTGGACTGGAAGTACATGTGTCTACTGAAGTTGTGTGTCTTGGATTAATGTAAGCTTGTTTATCTAGTTATGTGTGTCCCTGAGGTGTCAGACATATTTGTAGTATTTTGCAGTTTAAACTTTGTACTATCCTTATGCACAACAGAAGGTACATTACTAGCAATTACAGTTTGAGTGATGCCTACAGTTTGTCCTGTATTTTTTTTGGTGATTGAATCCCTTCAACACAGACATTACTGGTTAGGCTTTCAATATTAACAGTTCAACCATTCCTCTATCCTCAGATTCAAGCAAGTGCTTACTGTACAATGAATAGATGGAGTGTGTCGAAGCATCCCTCTTCATCCCCACTTGAAGTTTTGCTGGGTCTGTACCTGGCACTGGACCACATCCTAGGCAATGTGAAGGAGTTGCTCTGATGGCAGGGTGAGCAGGCTCTTCTTGATGCTCCATATCAAGCTACCTCCCACTGTCTCTTCCATATCGACTCGCTCACACTGGCTACTCAGCTTTTGGTCAATCAAGCCACTGATCAACAACTCGGTCCCTGGATGTCCCTCAGTTCAGCGGATCTGCAGTTCACTAGCAGGTGACGCCGATCCTGGACGAGCCCCCAAGAATCTGTAACAGGCCCAGGGTGTGGGCGTGCAGACAGTATTCTGTATTAGAAAAGAATAAGGACACATAGCCAAGTTACGTGTTAGCTGCTCTTTCCAACTGAGGAAAGCAAGTACCCCCTGTGTCTCAAATACAGTACTGTTCTGTTCTAGCATGATAGTGGATATCACCTGCTATTCATTTCCCCCCCATTCTATTCCTTTTTTATATTAATATATACATGTAAATGTGAAACATATTTACTGGGGTCACAATGCACCTAACGGATTAATGGGACTAACCTCACACCATTTATTTGATGCACTTTTTGCGGTACACTAGAGCTGCAAGACCAAAAAGTTCTAGTCTACTAAGAATTCTGGGTTTAAACCAATATAACTATCAGGATATATATGATGGATATGATATATTTGTTGACAATCTGTCAATGAAATAAATGTCGAACTGTGGATTGAATGATTCAAACTGATGGAATCTGAAGACTTTTTGACTACTAATACCTTATGGGAAATATTCCTTTGATATGTACATATACAATGCTCCTAAGCATTATTAAGTAGTTGGGATGTGACTACTTATTGGATTTCCACAGGGGATAAAAAGGACCTTAGAGGGAATCTAGTGCTAAATGTTGCTGGCTCCTAGTTCTGAAGGAAGGAGTTGATGAGAAACTATTAAACCAAACCGTGGACTTAATTGTTTAAGATAAAATGGGTTCTACTCCAAACCCCAAAAAACTTTTTGTAGCTATAAGATGTTATAGTTGGTACAAAATTGAATAGGACTGGTTAAGAAAGGTGTCAAGGAGGCCATTTTGTGAAAATAAAAGACCCAAGCCAGCCAGTCGGATGACTAGCTAAACGTCTTCTAAACTTTAAAACTAAACTTTAAGTCCAGTTGATCTAACTGAAACAACAGCAATATCATGACCTGGATGAATGGGAACTCCACAAGCATTATATAAATAGCTAGCGGTAAATCTTCAGGTAACTCTGATTAGCCCAGAGTTGCACATATGCTGGGAAATCTCCGTTAGGGAGATCTACCAGTGCAGCTGTGGATCTGGATGAATCTATAATTACATAAACCTTATGCAGCAGAGAGATCAACTGGCACCCTCAACCTCTCAGTATGCACCTTTTGTAATGGTGGGGGTATTGCAGTTAAGTCATGCTGGCCACAATCTTATTAGGGGGTGTGGTGCAGATAGATAGATAAAGAGAGAGAGAGAGAGAGAGAGAGAGAGTCAAAGGGTCACAGGTGGAAAAAAAGTCAAGAAGGGGACGCAGGTGGAAAACAGTCAAGGGATGTGGTGGAAAAACGTCAAGGGGATGCTGGTGGAAAACAGTCAAGGGGACGCTGTAGGAAAACAGTCAGGGGACGCTTGTGAAAAGAGTTAAAGGGACGCTGTGGAAAACAGTCAAAGGGACGCTGGTGGAAAACAGTCAAAGGGACGCTGGTGGAAAACCAGTCAAAGGGACGCTGGTGGAAAACCTTCAGGGACACTTATGGGAAAACAGTCAAGAGTACGCTGGTGGAAAACAAGTCATGGGGACATGGTGGGGAAAGGAGATGCAGGTGGGTAACAGTCAGGTGACAATGGCGGATAACAGTCATGGGGGAGCTTGTGGATTATTGGCAAAGCCCCACGGTGCATAACAGTCAAAGGGATGCTGGTGGAAAACCTTTAAGGGGACGCAGGTGGAAAACAGTCAAGGGGACACATGTGGATAACAGTTATGGGTAACAGTAACAGAACCTTTCCACCCTACCCCCCTTTTACAGTAACATACACTTTCCACTTTACCCCCCTTTGCAGTAACAGATGCTTTCCCCCCTTACCCCCCCCCTTGCAGTAGAAGACACTTTTCTCCTTACCCCCCTTGCAGTGCAGTAGAAACACCTTCTCCCTTTACCCCCCCCCCCTTTGCAGTAACAAAAACCTTCCCCTTACCCCCCTTTTGCAGTAACAGACACCTTTCCCCCTACCCCTACTTTTAGTAACAGACAACCTTTCCCTTTAACCCCCCTTTGCAGTAACAGGCACCTTTCCCCCTTACCCCACTTTGCAGTAACAGACACCTTTCCTCCTTAACCCCCCCTTTGCAGTAACGGAACTTTTCCCCCATACCCCCCCTTTGCAGTAACGGCACCTTTCCCCTTGCAGTAACAGACACCTTCCTCCTTTACCCCCTTTTCCAGTAACGACACCTTCCCCCTACCCCCCCTTTGCAGTAACAGACACCATCCTCCTTAACCCCCTTTGCAGTAACAAACCTTTTCCCTTACCTCCCCCTTGCAGAAACAGACACCTTCACCCCTTTGTAGTAACAGACACCTTTCCCCTTACCCCTTGAGAACCAGACACCGTCACCCCCTTTGCAGTAAACAGACACCTTTCCCCTTACCCTCCCCCTTTTGCAGTAACAGACACCTTTCCCCCTTACCCCCTTTGCAGTAACAGACACCTTTCCCCCTACCCCCCTTTGCAGTAACAGACACTTTCCCCCTTACCCCCCTTGAGGAACAGACACACTTTCCCCTTAAACCCCCCTTTCAGTAACAGACACCTTTCACCTTACCCCCCTTTCAGACACCTTTCCCCTCCCCCCCTTTGCAGTAACAGACACCTCCCCCTCCGAACGACACCTTCCCTTGCCGTAACAGACACCTTTCCCCCTCCCCCATTTTCAGTAACAGACACCTTTCCTATCCCCTTGCAGTAAATTGCAATGTCGAAAGATTCATGTGTGCTACCCTGTGCGTGCTCTGCGATTGCTTTGATGTTACCCTATCGAAAATGCATATAATATATCTGTTGGGTTTTGCACTACCTTCTAGCAAATAACTTAACGCTTAAGGCAGAGCTACAGAGCGGTGCTATACCTGACCGGGATCCTGTGACTCAGTAAATCTCGCAAAGGGATTTACAACATTGAGGGATCTTACAAAGTTAAGTAATGCTGCTCTGGTTCGCATCGGCCCTATGTTTAAAACACAACAATCTTATAATGTTCACCCATAATTTCTGTAGAAGAAGTCGATCAATTCTGTTCACCAAATAAGTTCTGTGGAACAATTTTTTTTTTGTAGCTATAAGATGTATAGTGGTACACAATTGATTGGTAAAATGGCATGTGTATTTTATTATTAGTTACTAATGTACTGTTTAATATGTTTGTAACACCTGTGCGTTTTTGATACTGTCAGTGACTGTTATGCTATAATACTTTACCTTTCATCTATGGGACTTCTTTGATCTTTAGAGACGCTCCCTAGTTTTTTCCCCCCTTCATTTACTGTTATGCTACTAAGCGCTGGAGCGCCGCGTGTTATTGATGACGTAGCGACATACCATGCGCGATGAAGTAATTGCACAAAAACCCGGAACCAGCTTTTAAATAGCGGTTGCTTCCACGAGGCTAGTTACGGTTGATAAATCTCCTTAGACAACCCGCAGGATTGAAACACGTCCTTCAGCCCTTTCTTTTTCCCAGCAGGAACCCTATGCTTCAATGACCTCCCTGGGTGATCCCTAGGTAGACACTATGGACATTTCTTTGACTGAGTGACTAAGGACGGTACTGTTTAAGGTCATATATTGAAGTTATATGGTATCATTTTGTATACTTACCTGTTGTATTTACAATGTGGGTTCACTATAGGGTACCCTGCTTATGTTTTAATTGTTTTTAACCTAGTCCCTAGCTAATAAAGGATTTTTATATTTGTGCATCCCTCTTCTTTTTTCTTTTTGAATTACTGGGTGAGGTTGGAAACCATTTGTTCAATATCCCTAGTTTGTCCTAGACACCCCATACCATTAGGACTGTCCCAGATGGATCTCAAGGGTATACCATGACCTGGATGGATGAGAACCTTTACAAGCAACCATTGTAAGAGAACTGTCCACCTGCTATGTATGTCCATGCAAATAAATGTAATATAGTGAACAAGAAGATAAAAATACATTAGATATAAAATGATACAATATTAAACAATATTCCCTGACCTTAATAACTAATCCTGTTGTCCTTGTACCTTTTTATAGACACAGAACTCCTCAGTGACTTCTAATATCCTATAATTTTATAATATAATTACAGTAGGGAATACATTATCCCTTATAATATATGACTGGTACCCAGAGACCCCTGTTATAACCCTGGATACATGTATTCATTCACATCAGGCCTGCCCAGAAGAGCTTACAATCTAAGCACATTTATTTGACATATACAACCTATCAGTATTGCTTTATGATTGTGGGGGAAACGGAGTGCCTGGAGGAAACCCACGCAAGACGGGGAGAACATACAAACTTCTTGCAGATGTGTCCAAAGGTGGATTTGAAACTCAGGACTTCAACGTTCAAGCTAACCACTGAGCCATGGTGTGCTAAAAAAAAAAGTTCTGCTGAACTTGAAGGGGGCTGCTACAGTGGCTGGTGAATTGAAAGGTTGACCTAACAGTGGCCGCTGAATGGAGACTGACTTAATAGTATTTGCTGAACTGAATGGCTGAAACTACAGTTTCTGCTGGGCTGATGTTAGGCCAGCCCTTCAGTCAGCAGCCACTGTTAGTTTAGCCCTCCAGTTCAAAAGACACTGTAAGGTCAGCCCTCCAGTTCAGCAGACATATAAGGTCAGCCTTCTAATTCAGCAGCCACTGCTAAGTCAATAATTTTTGTTGAAACTGGAGGGCTAACTAAAACAGTGTTGCTGAAATGGTATGACCTAACAGTGTCTGCAGAACTAGAGGGCTGACCTAATAGTGTCAGCTATACTAAAGGTCTGTGCTAACAGTGGCAGATAAATTGGAGGGCGACCTAACACTGCATGGTCACTCTTAAGTCAGCCCTTCAGTTAAGCAGACATGACAAATCATGCCTGCGATGCATGTTGTGTACGAACGGCCGTTTCGGGTTATATCGTGTGGTGTATAGGCTCTTTCTTGGCCAAAGTGGGGATGGTTGCGACCGACCGGGAGCAGATCTTCAAATGAGTGGCCATACATGGCACGTTATCACCTGAAACGGCGTTCATACACATCGTGCGACACAGGCCGACTTAAAGGATAGTGTGAAGATATCCTTTAAGTCGGTCCTTCAGTTGAGCAAACTCTGCTATTCCACTCATAAATAGACTTATCTTTTTTTATTTAATTGAAGAACAGGAGGTAAAGGAGCTATGTCTTGCCACTCTTTCTTTAATTCGACAAGAGGGAACACACCAAACTTTCCATGATCGTGTTGGCTTCTCTGGCAGGTCACAATGCTTACAATGCTTTAGTGGACATTATTAGGGCACATTGTGGCCTGTCAGAGAAGCCAGCAGCACTGATCGCGGGTAAGTTTTGTGTTATCCCTGCATGCTCCTCACTGGTTTAATTGAAGAACGGGGGGTAAGACATAGCTCTTTACCTCCTCTTCATTTAAACTGATAACTGATTATGAGTGGAGAATCCTTTAACAGGGTCTGCTGAACTTGAGGGCTAAAGTGTGCTAAACTGGAGGGCTGACTTAGTTGTTGTTGAACTGGAGGGTGAACTAACGGTGTCTGCTGAACTGGAGCCCTGAGCTAACAGCGTCTGCTATGTAGGTGGGCTGACTAAAGGGTATTTCCAGTAAAAAAGCAGACATACACCATTTCAACATTAATGACAAATGTGTGTGAAAGGAGCAAAGCCTTAACACAAGTTAACACCAGATCTTTTACAAAACAGGATTCTGCAGAAAATTTACCTATGATCGGGCTCTTGCTGCTTCCATCTGCAGGCCTCTAACTGCATCCAACCCTCTAGTTCAGCACACACTGGTAGGTCAGCCCTTCAGTTTAGCAGACACTGTTAGCTCAGCCCTCAAGTTCAGCAGAAAACATTATACAAATATATATCTGTGTATTCAGTTAGATCAAAAGTTTAGTTCTTGAAGACGTTCACCAGTCATCCAACTAGCTTTCTCAATTCAGAATGACTTGTACAAGAATCTTGTTGGCAATTATGTACCCTGTAAGTCCCAATTAGCCATCACAGCCAGGTGTTAAGGACATTATGAATGCAAGGCGTGATTGCATTGTGGCAAGAGGTGTTAAGGAACGACCAGGGCAAGGTGTCAAAACAGCATTGTACATGGCCGAGGTCGAACCTCTCACCTCTATTCAGGATATGGAGAGAAAATGGCTAGGCCAAGACAGCACCCTTAAGAACAGATCTTAACCCGAACAGGTGTGTTCCCTACTGGACTTGTGCCGAATACCACCTATTTCAAATACAGGATAGGATCTATAAGCAAAAACATGGATGTGCTATGGGATCTCCAGTTTCACCCATGTTGCAAACCTTTACATGGAGGAAGTGGAAACACAGGGGCTTAATACATTTAAGGGCATAGCACCAAGCCACTGGTTCAGATATGTGGATGACACTGGGTTAAAATCCAAGTACAAGCCTTCATAGAGCACATCAATGCTGTAGACCAGAACATCAAATTTACAGGTACAAAGCAACACACTTGCTTTCTTGGACTGCTTGGTAAAAGTCAGGGAGAATGGTAAACTGGAAGTAGAGGTTTACAGAAAACCCTTTAGATCACAAGCTGGGTGTCATCAGAGCCCTGCAACACAGCAGAGAACATCTCCACTAGACAGAGGCGAAGGCTAAAGAAATGAAACATCTCAGAGGAGCCCTTAAAACTTGTGGATATCCAGACTGGGCCTTCGTCAAAAAGAGTAGAAGGAAAGAAAAGAACACGAATACCAACAGGGAAGGGGAAAAGCAAGACAGAAGGAAGAACATGGTCATCCCATTTGTAGCAGGGGTCTCTGAGAAATTAAGAAGAATTTTCAAAAAAAAACTGGATTCCTGTCTGCTTTAAAGCAAATAGACCGATGGCAGCAATTTGTTATCCGAAAGACCCAATACGAAACACAGAAAAGCAACATCATATACGCAGTGCAGCAGTGCAGTGAAGAATGCTCGATTTGATGTGGGAGAGACCAAACAGCAACTGCACCAACGTATGGCCCAGCACAGAAGAGCCAATATGCAGGTGGTGTAACAGTCAAGGTTACAATGGTGGATAACAGTCATGGGGAGCTGGTGGATTATTGGCAAAGCCCCACTGGGGCATAACAGTCAAAGGGATGCTGGTGGAAAACTTTTAAGGGGATGCAGGTGGAAAACAGTCAAGGGGACGCATGTGGATAACAGTCATGGGAACTGTTGCAGTTAACAGACACCTTTCCAACCTACCCTTTTTACAGTAACATACACCTTTCCACTTACCCCACAATGCTCATAGTAACAGATGCTTTCCCCCTTACCCCACCTTGCAGTAGCAGACACTTTTCCCCTTACCCCCTTTGCAGTAACAGAAACCTTCCCCCTACCCCCCCTTTTGCAGTAACAGACACCTTTCCCCCTTACCCCCCTTTACAGTAACAGGCACCTTTCCCCTTTCCCCCTTGCAGTAACAGACACCTTTCCTCCTTACTCCCTTTTGTGGATAACAGTCATGGAACTGTTGCAGTAACAGACACCTTTCCACCCTACCCCTTTTTACAGTAACATACACCTTTCTCCATTTTACCCCACTTTGCAGTAACAGATGCTTTCCCCTTACCCCCCCCTTTGCAGTAGCAGACACTTTTCTCCCTTACCCCTTTGCAGTAACAGGAACCTTTCCCCCTTACCCCCCCTTTTGCAGTAACAGACACCTTTCCCCCTTACCCCCTTTACAGTAACAGGCACCTTTCCCCTTTCCCCCTTGCAGTAACAGACACCTTTCCTCCTTACCCCCTTTTTGTGGATAACAGTCATGGGAACTGTTGCAGTAACAGACACCTTTCCACCCTACCCCTTTTTACAGTAAAATACACCTTTCCACTTACCCCACTTTGCAGTAACAGATGCTTTTCCCCCTTACCCCCCCCTTTGCAGTAGCAGACACTTTCTCCCTTACCCCCTTTGCAGTAACAGAAACCTTTCCCCCTTACCCCCCCTTTGCAGTAACAGACACCTTTCCCCTTACCCCCCTTACAGTAACAGGCAGCTTTCCCCTTTCCCCCTTGCAGTAACAGACACCTTCCTCCTTACCTCCTTTTTGTGGATAACAGTCATGGGACTGTTGCAGTAACAGACACCTTTCCACCCTACCCCTTTTTACAGTAACATACACCTTTCCATTTTACCCCACTTTGCAGTAACAGATGCTTTTCCCCCTTACCCCCCCCTTTGCAGTACAGACACTTTTCTCCTACCCCCTTTGCAAGTAACAGAAACCTTTCCCCCTTACCCCCTTTACAGTAACAGACACCTTTCCCTTACCCCTACCTTTGTAAGTAACAGCACCTTCCTCTTTAACCCCCCTTTGCCAGTATAACAGACACTAAATTTTGTGGGGTTTTATGACATTTGGCGTCCCATTTTTACATTGTCCAAATTCATTGAATTAGTTAAATGATAGATTATTAGTACCTTTCAAATGAACCCTTAGATTTGCCACATATGGTTCCCCACCTGCCGACTTTGTATCTTTTCCCCATCTGTCTGTCCCCAGACAGAGGGACTAATATAAGGGTGCGATACTTATACCTTCGCAGCCTGGGAAGCCGTGTCGCCGCTTTTCCGTGGTGTGACTTCTCAATCTGTTTATACCTGATGGGAGAAAAGCGGCAACGGGACCTTTGGACCGTTTGGGACGGATAGTGCATGGGTGAGATCGCTCTTATTATTTGTATATAATACATAATAATTGCATTAACTATAGGTACACAGTCATCTGTTTGTTGTTGGGCTTGTTGTAAGGGCGTGTACTACTCACTTCAACAGTGATTCCATGCTTTTGGGGACATATACCTACACTTTTGTTTGCTACACCAATCATCAAGCCCAGCCTTTTTTTTGTGTTTTTTTTTGTGTTGCCATTTATATTAGTTGCCACATTGTGTTTATTATATTGTATGTAATTTAATAAATTTATGTTGTATATCATTGGACTTATGAGGCCCTATTTATAAAAGATCGGGATCGTTATCGTAAATAACGACCGTTATTTACTGATAACGACCGGTAATACCGATAACGACGGTAACACCGATATCGTTAAATACGTGGCGATATCGGTAAAATACCGGTCGGTTATCGTAAATAACGGTCGTTATCGTTAACGATAACGATAACGATCTGTATTTTAGATAATGATACCGATCTTTTATAAATAGGGCCCATGGTTCTAGACTCTATTCTCTTGGTGGATATGGAATCCTTCCCCTACCTAAGATATTATTTACCTGGGATATTGGTGGGTAGATTGCCGCAAGGTATTTTGGCCTGTGTAATTGGGGTTTTCCTGTACTACTCTCTTCTGCTTTTTGTTAGAGATGTACGGTACACTCGAGATCCGCGAATTTTCGGGGAAAATGGAAAATTTGAAATTGAAATCCGCGAACGGACCAATCAAAATGAAAAATACCTCGAAGTCGAGATTTTTCGTATTCCAAAAATACGAGTAATCCTCGTAATTCGAAAATTTTCAAAAATACGTATTGGGGAAATAAGAGAAATCTTCTATTTTCGAAAATTTTCGAAATGAGTTTTTCTCGTATTTTCGAAAATTCCGAAAAATATGGAAAACTCGTAATTTCGAAAATTTTCGAAAATACTAAAACTTTACTAAATTTTTAAAAATACTAATTTTCGAAAATTCGGAAGTTCGGAAGTTTGAAACTTGAAAACCCGACGTTCGCGAACGGGATAAATCCGCGGCGGATCCGGGTTCGGATCCGCGAACCGGCCATCCCTACTTTTTTTAAATAGTTTGTTTACCCTACTAAGCACCCACTATAATTGGTGTACAGCACCCCCACGTTTTAATTAGCAATTGGCTGAGCCCTATCACCTTGCTGTTATAAACTGATTGTGACTTTCCAGGATTTTTATTGCCAACAGATTCTTGTATAAGTCATTCTGAATTGAGATCCAGTCGGATCCAGTTGTCTTCAAAAACGAAACTTTAAGTCCAGCTGATCTAACTGAATCCCACAATATAGTTAGTACATGTCAGATATTTGTTTTGTTGTATTGTATGATCAATAAGCTCTGAAATATTGTAATGTGTTTTATCACCCAATATTTAAATATTAAAGGACAGTTATACTGCCATAAAACACAGCTCGTCCCATTACCCAGGGTGAGGGTGGAAACCATTCAGTCCTGAGTTTGTCCTAGATACTCCATATCATTGGGACTGTTCCCAGACGGGTCTACAGACCTAGTGGTTTAGCTCCTCACCCTGGGTAATATTAGGGGAGGAGGGCTTTGGTTGGGTAGTTCTCCTTACAAATCAGATATGTTTTAGCCAATAAAAATGTGTATGTATGTGTTTAGCACAAATTCTATTGGTCCTGGGCCCCACTAACTTGTTCCCACTGGGAACTATCTATTTGGTTGACACAGATTAAAGAGATTGTTTAGGTATATCTGTTGTATTCAATTAGATCAACTGGACTTGAAGTTAATCCTTGAAGATAAGTAACAGACACCTTTTCCTCCTTACTCCCTTTTTGTGGATAACAGTCATGGAACTGTTGCAGTAACAGACACCTTTCCACACCCTAACCTTTTTACAGTAACATACACTTTCCATTTTACCCCACTTTGCAGTAACAGATGCTTTCCCCCTTACCACCCCTTTGCAGTAGCAGACACTTTTCTCCCTTACCCCCTTTGCTAGTAACAGGAACCTTTCCCCTTCTTACCCCCCCTTTTGCAGAAGTAACAGACACTTTCCCCCTTACCCCTTTACAGTAACAGGCACATTTCCCCTTTCCCCCTTGCAGAGAACAGACACCTTTCCTCCTTACCCCCTTTTTGTGGATAACAGTCATGGGAACTGTTGCAGTAACAGACACCTTTCCACCCTACCCCCTTTTTACAGTAACATACACCTTTCCACTTTACCCCACTTTGCAGTAACAGATGCTTTTCCCCCTTACCCCCCCTTTGCAGTAGCAGACACTTTTCTCCTTACCCCCTTTGCAAGAACAGAAACCTTTCCCCCTTACCCCCCCTTTGCAGTAAAGACACCTTCCCCCTACCCCCCTTTACGTAGTAACAGGCAGCTTTCCCCTTTCCCCTTGCAGTAACAGACACCTTTCTCCTTACCTCCTTTTTGTGGATAACAGTCATGGGAACTGTTGCAGTAACAGACACCTTTCCACCCTACCCCTTTTACAGTAACAACACCTTTCCATTTTACCCCACTTTGCAGTAACAGATGCTTTCCCCCTTACCCCCCTTTGCAGTACAGACACTTTTCTCCCTACCCCCTTTGCAGTAACAGAAACCTTTCCCCCTTACCCCCCTTTACAGTAACAGACACCTTTCCCCTTTACCCCTACTTTGTAGTAACAGACACCTTTCCTCTTTAACCCCCCCTTTGCAGTAACAGACACCTAAATTTTGTGGGTTTTATACATTTGGTCCATTTTTTACATTTGGTCCAAATTCATTGAATTAGTTAAATGATAGATTTATTAGTACCTTTCAAATGAACCCTTAGATTTGCCACATTAGGTTCCCCACCTGCCTGACTTTGTATCTTTTCCCATCTGTTGTCCCCAGACAGAGGGGACTAATAATGGGTGCGATACTTATACCATTAGCAGCCTGGGAAGCCGTTGTCGCCGCTTTTCCTTTTCTGGTGTGACTCTCAACTGTTATACCTGATGGGAGAAAACGAGGCACGGGACCTTTGGACCGTTTGGGACGGATAGTGCATGGGTGAGATCGCTCTATTATTTGTATAATATATACTAATAATTGCAATTAACTATAGGTACACAGTCATCTAGTGTTTGTTTGTTGGGCTGTAAGGAGCGTGTACTACTCACTTCAACAGTGATTCCATGCTTTTGGGGACATATACCTACACTTGTTTGCTACACCAATCATCAAGCCCAGCCTTTTTTTGTGTTTTTTTTTGTGTTGCCATTATATTAGTTGCCACATTGTGTTATTAGTATTTATGTATTTAATAAATTTAGTGTATATCATTGGACTTATGAGGCCCTATTATAAAAAGATCGGGATCGTTATCGTAAAATAACGACCGATTATTACTGATAACGACCGGTAATTACCGATAACGACGGTAATCCCGATATCGTTAAATACGGTGTCGATATGCGTAAATACCGGTCGGGTCGTATCGGTAAATAACGGTCGTTATCGTTAAACGAAACGATAACGATCTGTATTTTAAGATAATGATACCGATCTTTTATAAATAGGGCCCATGGTTTCTAGACTCTATTCTCTTGGTAGGATATGGAATCCTTCCCCTACCTTAGATATTTATTTACCTGGGTATTGTGGTGGTAGAGTGCCGCAAGGTATTTTGGCCTGTGTAATTGGGGTCTTTCCTGTACTACTCTTCTGCTTTTTGTTAGAGATGTCGGTCACCGAGGATCCGCGAATTTTCGGAGGGAAAATTTGAAAATTCGAAAATCCGCGAACGGACCAATCAAAATGAAAAATACCCTCGAAGTTACGAGATTTTTCGTATTTCCGAAAATACGAGTAATCCTCGTAATTTCGAAAATTTTCAAAAATACGTATTTATGGAAATAAGAGAAATTCTTCTATTTTCGAAAATTTTCAAAATTGAGTTTTTTCTCGTATTTTCGAAAATTCCCGAAAATATGTGAAAACTCGTAATTTCGAAAATTTTCGAAAATACTAAAACTTACAAATTTTTAAAATACTAATTTTCGAAAATTTCGGAAGTTCGGAAGTTTGAAAATCTGGAAAACTCGCCGTTCGCGAACAGGATTAAATCCGCGGTTCGGATCCGACGCGAACCGGCCATCCTACTTTTTTTTATAGTTTGTTTACCCTACTAAGCACCACTATAATTGGTGTACAGCACCCCCACGTTTTAATTAGCAATTGGCTGAGCCCTATCACCTTGCTGTTATATAAACTGATTGTGACTTTCCAGGATTTTTATTGCCAACAGATTTTGTATAAGTCATCTGATTGATTGAGATCCAGTCGGATCCAGTTGTCTCAAAAACGAAACTTTAAAGTCCAGCTGATCTAACTGAATCCCACAATATAGTTAGTACATGTCAGAATTTGTTTTGTTGTATTGTATGATCAATAAGCTCTTGAAATATTGTAATGTGTTTATCACCCAATATTTTAATAAAAGGACAGGTATACTGCCATAAAACCACAGCTCGTCCCATTACCAGGGTGAGGGTGGAGGAAACCTTCAGTCCTGAGTTTGTCCTAGATCTCCATATCATTGGGACGTTCCCAGACGGGTACTACAGACCTAGTGGTTTAGCCTCACCCTGGGTAATATTAGGGGAGGAGGGCTTTGGTTGGGTAGTAGTTCTCCTTACAAATCAGATATGTTTTAGCCAATAAAAATGTGTATGTATGTGGTTAGCACAAATTATTGGTCCTGGGCCCCACTAACTGTTCCCCTGGGAACTATCTATTTGGTTGACACAGATTAAAGAGATTGTTTAGGTATATCGTGGTATTCAATTAGATCATCAATGGACTTGAGTTAATCCTTGAAGACGTTTCACTAGTCATCCGATTGGCTTTCTCAATTCAGAATGACTGTACAAAGAATCTGTGGCAATTATGTACCCTGGAAAATTCCAATTAGCCTATCACGCCAATAGTGTTAAGGCGGTGAGTTGGATAGTGGTCTAAGAGGTGTTATAGAAACGCCCGGAGTAAAGTAGTAAGGTGTCAAAACAGCATTGTACATGGCAGACAGTTGTGTTGAAAACCCCCCACCTCTATTTAGACAGCAAGGGAAACTGGCAAACTCAGAAACCACCTGCGATTTAACCTCTGATAGAGACCAAACAAAGGTAGTAGTTTCATGCAGCATACGTCTGGATTCCACAGTTTAAAGGCATCATAGCTAAACAGATACTGCAAAAGGCTCAAACACAGCTTCTAAATGAACGGGTACACAGACACATTTTTACAGTCGATGCTTTAATGCACAAACATTAGTCAACTAGAACAGAACCTGGCCTCACAGCTACCTGTGGCCATCGGAGGAGAGAGTGATGGAGTTCACCAAACAAGCACCAGCTTTCTCAGCACTGTAAGGCAACAAAGGCAACAGAACAAGTTCTCTATTCTGTCATCCCAGAACACCCCAAGGAGAACAACTACCTTGGATACAAAAGGAGGGAAGGTGTCACTTCATCAAACAAGGAGGAATGGGTGAGAAAATTGTCTAACAGGACCCTGACCCAGCCGGAAATGGAAGTCCTTGCTAAGGGCTTGAATTTTGCCAGCACTCCTAAAGCATCCACTGTGGTGGATATTTATAGCAGCCAACAGAAGAGCTCAATCACAATAATAAGGTACCACAGAGTGGAGGCAGAACAACTTCGCCTTAAGGTATCTGCGCTTAGCCAGTGCTTAAAACACCTTCATCTTACCTGATCACACAGGAAAGAAGAACCTTAACATCCCTCAAGAAGATTCCAGTATCACCATTCTACCGGCAGACAGGGAAGATGCACAGTGGTACTACCACCTCAGACTACCATGATAAGTGGCATGCTGGGGCCGATAAAAACATATTATGAGGCTTTAACAAGGGATCCCACCAGCAATTACAAAAAAAGGGTCATAGACTTAGTACAACAGCTTCAAAAGGATAAAGCCATTGCATTGAAGGCAATGTATCATCGCCTCTACCCTGGTGGGCAATCCATATGCATATATGACTCCCAAAGATACATAAGGAAGGGGCCCCACTAAACCTATAGTCAGCAGCATCAACTCTGAAACATACAAGGTGGCAAAAACCTAGCCAACATTTTAGTTAGACTATTCGTGGGGGAAGTTCGCATCACATCCAGAAACTCTCAGGATTTCACCTACAAGATTGAAGATATAGTACTCGGTGCAGAAGAGAAACTATGGGGCTATGATGTGAAATCTATCTTCACTTGCATAACCCAAAGGAGCTGTTGACAAACTGGCTTTCTTGGACTGCTTGGCAGAAGTTAAGTAAAATGGTAAAATGGAAGTAGACGTTTACAGAAAACCAACACACACAGATCAGTATTTGATGTTTGACTCCACCACCCTTTAGATCACAGCTGGGTGTCATCAGAACCCTGCAACACAGAGCTGAGAACATCCCACTAGCACAGAGGCGAAGGCAAAAGAATGAAACATCTCAGAGGAGCCCTTAAAACTTGTGGCTATCCAGACTGGGGCTTTTGTCAAATTAAGTAGATAATAATATTTATATAAATGTGTGTGTGTTAGTAGAGGGGGAGCAGAGATGGTAGTTAATTTGGGGGTACGGGGTGTAATATTACGACAGACTGGGTTATGTGACCACATTTGTGTTATTATCAGAGCAAAGTTGTACATCTCCTTTTACTAATTTTGACAATCTAAATACTCCTAGTTCTGCATAATGGACAATATTGTATTATACAGAATGTAAATGGTTTTATTTTGTATTCAATATGACAAACAGCCCAACTTATCTACATGGAATCATTAGTCAAACGGAGCTGCGCATACATCTTTCAAATTAAAAGAGAAACAAGATATGGATTTTGTTCCCATGCCCCCCCCCCCCCCCACACACACACACACCTTGTGATCCAGCTACCCAACTAAAACTACTTACCTGATCTATGTCCAGATGAACTCTACAAGATCCAAATGCTGGAGAAGCCTCTAAGTGCCATGGTTTAGTTCTGTAAAAATTAATTCATTACAAATACATGTGAGACATATTCTATTCTTGTTGTGTGTAGTATAATAAATGAGACTGCCACTATACCTGGCTTGGTCCTGATGCTTGTGCATTGCCAATAGTGACTGTTTTGAGCACCTCATGGAGGTCACTCAGCCTTTTATCTAGATCCTTTTCTCCTTGGTCAGGCACTTTAGCTATTTTTATGCTTTGGCACACTGACCACCTTCAATGTATTGCAATGTGCATGGCATTGTGCATGGCACCAATTCTTCTCTTTCCCTTTCCGCCTTTAATAACTGTATTATGAGATCCCGCACAGCCGTTAGGTAGACAATAGGGGGAAGGAATATCTTGGGAAGGACAATAACGAATTGCGTAACTTAACTCCTCAATGATGCTGGAACAGTAATCCTACAGAAAGATACAATTAAAAGGGTTAATTAATTCCTTTATGGACAATAACATCCCAGACCTTAAAGAACCCAGACATACCACCTTAAAGGAGAGCTAAACTTATTTTTTTCAAAATCCTAATGTGAAAGCTTTTCTCCCCAGAATACCTATAAATTGAAAGACTCTAGTAGTATTTGCATTAAGTAGATATAAGTATATATTCTTGTAACAAAGGAGGTCAGTGTTGTTACCAGTACAACTTATGCTCATGTTGGCTTCAAAGAGTCACACACCTTGACCCCAGGGATTCACTGTCTTATGTACACAAAAATTTCAGTTCTCTTTCTAGCGAAAGGATAAAACAGGGATTCAATAAAGTTCTGACGTTAAAAAGGCTCTAACTTTGCCCCAACCAATCAGATCTTATTTTTAACTTGTGCAAAGCTTAAGCAACTCTGATTGGTTGGGGGCTAAACATTAGCACCATTTTAAACGATATAAGAACTTTTTATTGGTGAACCCTGAAGTTCTAAATGTAGCCAGGATCGAGTTGCTGGTGGGCGCGCCATGTAAATACTGTGTATTTAGGAACAAACACACACCAGGGAAGTCACAAGTTCTAAAACCCATAGTTGAAAAATTATACATAGTCAACTGTTCTGAGTTTTTGCTTTTTTTGTTGTTGTTTGTTTCTACAATGTACAAGTTTCACATATGTACACACTTTAAATATAGCAGCTTGTTTTAATTTACCAACCAGCGTTGAATTGCTGCAGTCTTCCCAGTGGCAATTACAAAAGAGTGAACTGATTTTACTGAAATTACGAAATGTACACTATGGGTATGTCTCGATAATGTGCTGGGTTAGGACAAAAAGACCATTGGGGCACAGGTTTGTTCCACCAGATCCCTTTTTTTGTTTATTATTTTGTTGTCTAGCACAAAGAAAAGACTCCTACAGTGTACAAGTTAGTTACCTTTATCCATTGTGGCATAGCAGTAGAAAGCTTTGTTTTTAGAAAGACACAGTATAGTAGAAGTTGCCTGTATCGATTCCCCATACTGCTTTATTTTTGCTGAAAATGTTAAATGTTCCATTTCTTTCATCCATGCTAGCAAAGCCATACACTGCAAAGATTACTTCTTTTTTGTATGAAAAATCAAGGAATTGTATATTGTAGGGACAGGGAGAATTTTGTAATGTGTTTACAAAAAACTGCATCGGAAATCTGAGTTCTGTGTCACAGGGTGGTAGCTCTGAGGTCTTCCAGGAAGCAGACTGCAGTTTCACTTTAATGTGTATTGTGTACACTTATGGCAGAGTCGTCCCAGATAAGGTGATGAATTATGGGAGTGACCCCCTAGTACCCAGGTAGTTTATTCAATCACCCAGCTGTACAGAAAAGGGGAGAAATGAGTCACAGAGTTGTTGGGGTTCTGATTGTGCTTGTTACTATGAACAATGCCGTCTAGACTTTAGTTCTCCTTTAATTCTATGTTGATTTTACAGTTTGGAATATATAAAGTAATGACAGTATGCTAATGTGGCTTCAATGCCACATTTAATAGTAAAAACGTCATCAAAACCCTTTTATCAAGCCCAATCAGATGTCTCCTTTTACTGGACCTACTACCGTTAGATTAGAATATTTCGCTGATTGGTTTTTGACAGATTAACAGCTCAGGCAACAGGTTTTCCCCTCTTTATTAATAATCACATTTTATTTTTCCTTTATTTAAAAGTTAAAATTCGCTTTTGTGGCCCTATTGGGCTTTATATAAAGTTAGATCTGAGATGTCAATGCAGCAAATTGTCACCAACACAATACTATCATCTTTCACCATATTGGCATGAATTGTTCTTGCGGCTTACCTTCTGCACAGGGCGAGACAGAGGTATTGTTGTTCCCATGATAAAACTCTATAAAAGTAAAAACACACAGCCACAATATCCAAACTGACACTACTTATTCCTTTTCCCATAAACAATACGGATAATATGCAAGGGAGGACACATTTATTTTTATAGTTTAATTTGTCTTGAAGAGTAATAAAGTCAAAAGCTAATTTGATCAATACCTCAATGAAAATTAGGTTGATGCTTGTAAACACAAAAAAACCATTACCCCCCCACAGCCCAGGTACACACACCCTCTGCAGGCAATTTTCAAATAATAATAACTAATGTACCCCTTTACCCTCTGTCCCAATGTGAGAAATACAGGAGATGAGCAGCACTACTTTTCT
Source organism: Hymenochirus boettgeri (assembly GCA_019447015.1). Taxonomy (NCBI): domain Eukaryota; kingdom Metazoa; phylum Chordata; class Amphibia; order Anura; family Pipidae; genus Hymenochirus; species Hymenochirus boettgeri. Next base: position 143,222,405 of record CM033469.1, on the reverse strand, counting down.
GCAAGATCAAAGCAGTTAAATGATAGTGAAGCAGCTCCTACTAACCCCTTTTGGTATATATTATAGTATAGTTACGTATAGTATTTGAGTGTGGAATAAAGACGATATGTCCATCCAGTCCAACCCATTGCATATCTCATTTCTGCCTACATGTTGATCCAAGAGAAAGCAAAAAAAACACCACCAAATTTATGAAGGGGAAACAAATTCCTTCCTGACTCCCAAGTGCAATCGCGAATTTCCCTGGATACAACTCTACTTTAGAATCATACTACAGTAACTTGCAACATTCCTGTTTGCAGAAACTTATTCAACTTTTTTTGAAATGACAAACTGAACCTGCATCATAACCAGCGTCCACTGGATGGACACAGTTCATAGCTTACCGTTCTCATAGTGAAAAACCCTTTCCGAACGTGAAGCTACCAACCTTTTTTCGTCAAGTATAAGAGTATGTCCTTGTGCCTCTGACATGTCTATAATTGGCAATGAATGCCCCAGATAGTTATTATTATGCCCGTTAATGTATTTATCACAGTAATCATACCCACACAAGCGCTCTTCTCACGAATATTGTAATTTTTATGATTTCATATTCAAGATCCCCCAATCCCCTTATTAATTTAGTGCCATTCTCTGAACCCTTTCCAGTTCAAGATATCACTTTTTGTACTAGGATTCCAAAATGCATTGCAAATTCCAAATGAGGTCTTACAATGCTTTGTAAAGAGGGGAGGAATAACATTTTCCTCCTTTGAATCCATACTTCTTTATACAAGACAATACCATGCGTGGTCTGGGCTGTTTCTGCTGGCACCTGCTGCTTCCTTGTTATCCACCAAAACTCCAGATCCAACAGCGATTCACCTAACACAGAGCCATTTATAGTATAAGCAGACAACAAGATTTTTAAGCCAAAAGCCATACCTTACTATGTTCTCAACATTGGAATCTCATCTGCCACTTAGTAGCCCAATGTGACAATCTATCTACTATCCCCACCTAAAAGATAGCCATCCTCTGAATGTTTTTTTAATGGTCAGACAAGTTTTGTGTCTCAGCCAAAAAACAGAAACCTTGCTGACCAATACCCACTCCCAAATCATTAATAAAAGATTAAATAGATGCGCCCCCAAACAGGAACACTGGCACCCCACTGAGAACTTTGTCCATCAATGCCCCATTGACAAACTCTCTGACATCCTATTTACTTAACCAATTTTCTCATCCGTGTACAAATGTGCTCCCCAGACCAAACAGACCTTAGCTTATACTACGGCATATGGGGCGGCACTGTATCAAAAGCCTTTGCAAAATCAAGTAAAAAATGGTAACATCTAATGCTATGCCAGAGTCTAAATTCTTACTTACTTGCCTCATAAAAATCAGCAAGTAGTAGTTTGTGCTCTAACGGGGTTCAGTTTCTACCGCCTATGCACAATGGCTAATAAGGTAATTATCTAGTACATGAGAGTCTTTCAGGGAGAGAATTAATAAGTCTTATCGTTTAAAATGGATGCTAATTTTGCGTCCCCAACCATCTGAACTTATGTACATTTGAAGCTAACATCTTAGCACCATTTTAAAACCATAGTTAGCACCATTTTTAAACAATAAGAACTTTTATGAATACCCCCTTACTTTTGATAGACACATATAAAAACAAAAAAACAGGGATCATGGGGGAAACAAACCTGGTCCCAGGTATATTATTTCCATAACCCAGCACTTTAGCAGATGTGCCCACCGTGAACTTGCAATAGCTCCGTGTAACCATTCATAAATGGCAGTTAAATTCAGTTCAACTATTTATATTGGCTACAGAAGGGACGCAAACAATTCACGCTGGTTGGCAAATTTAATAACAGAGCTGTTATTATAAAGTTTGTACATATGTAGAAACTTGACATGTGTAGTAGAGAAACAAAACAAACAACAAAACAGCAATAAATTTAGACAGTGGACTATTTATATGATTTCAAATAGGATGGTTAAGAACTTGTGACTTCTTGTGTGTTTGTTCCAAATCACAGCATGTTGAAATTATGCGCCACCAGCAAACTCAACTGTGATCACCAGGTACATTTAGAAATTATCTTTCGGAGAAAGAGAAGTAGACATTTTGTACATAGAGACGTGCAATCCTGCGGGTTCAACGGGCATGGCCTTTTAAAGCAAACTAGGGGCTAGAGTTGCGTACTGGCAACAACATGAAAGCTCCTGTGTACAGAATTAGTACTTATATCTACTACCCAATGCCAAATAACTAGAGAAGAATCTTTCAATGTATAGGTGTTCTGAGGAGAAAAGCCTTCCTATTAGGATTTTAAAAATTAAGTTAGTTCTCCTTTAACCTCACACAGACATGTCATGCAGGAATGAACATGACAGTAAAGCCGTGAAACATGAAAAGCGCTGATGGAGAGCTTTTAGTGACACATTGCTAGTGCATTACAGTGTGGCCTAACACTAGTGTGATAGTACTGAGCTGCGATCGCACTGTGATCCATTATGCGCATCAAGAGCAATAGTGCATGTCAAGCATTTTTTTGCAAAATCACATTGCGCTCCAGTTATGCAATATAAATGAATGGAACGCAAATCGTGTCTGTCACCAACCTGACATTCTGACTCCTCACACAACAAAGCTGGACATTTTGTAGACCAACTTTTTTTAAAAAACATGATGAAAAACTTTGTAGTATTATGTAACAATTATCCTAGCCATCTTAACACTTCTCAGTGCCAGCAGAATCACCACATTAACGTAAGTTAAGAAGAAATTTTGAGGATTTAAACACATTTTCTCAAAGTTTACGTAGGAAACCCCCCAGTAAAATAAGGACATATTATACACTGTTTTTTTCAGCACAAAGTCTATAATTGTTTGTGTAACAAATTTTTTACCTTTTCTGGAAATTTTATGGGAATTATGGGTAAAATAGTAAAATAATTAAAACTTTGCAAATTTTCATTTACACAGAAAAATCTTAGGTTCTTAAAGCTCTGATAATCCGGAGTACAACGATACCAGATTTGTGGTAACCCACTTTCCTCGTACAGGAGACCCCCCAAACTAAAACTGCACTTCAGATATATTACACCAAATTGAATGTATAATACTACTGACATTCACATTAAAATTACTACAAATAACTTAAAATCTCCCACAAGTGAGATATTTTTAGAAATACATACCCACAGGATATTACTGAAGTGAGGTAATTTTTGATTGAAAATGCAGATACCTGGGCGCAGCCTCTTCAGCCATTTTTTACATCAACGTAAAATCAGAGACAAATCAAATGCGAATTCAGCTAAAAATAAAGGAGGAAAGTTCAAACTCATCTCAAATATTGAAAGCCAACCCTCCCGAATAAAACGTATGCCAATTATGGGTACCAGAAACATGGGTACCAACTGAACCAAGAGTGTGCGCACTAATGCCAATGTCTAGTATAAAAGCAAAAATAAATTAGCCAGCTTTGCATTTGAAGTCTGAAGCTTTTCCCCGGAAGAAACACCCCAACATACTAGAATACTACCCCACAACTATACTCATTCCCCACAAGAAATCTACACACCTTAGCTATGAGTAACACTATTCAAGGTGATATCATATCAAACCTTATGAATGAAAACAACAAAAAGTTCTAAAATCAATCTCCTAATTAGCTCTGAATCAAACGGTATGCCATATGGTGTGGTTTACACAGTGTATAGTGACCGAACCGAAAACCATGGCACCGAAGACTGCAGTGAGACAATGCAGCATGGCTCCAGAAACAGCAAAAATTTTAGCACACATCCGAATCTGAAACAGTCTGCCTTATTTTACCACAACAAACACCCCCACGTAACTAAGAAATACCCCCACAAACACCTATAGATATTCAAAGTCTACACATCTTCAGGCTATTGATAACGCTGTCAGTCTTGTTCATTCATACTCACACATGGTGTTGGCGCAGTTCTTCATAAGAAGGAGTTCGACTATTTCTGAAAAATGAGAAACAAACAATGTCAAAGGGTAGTAGAAGAAATATGCCACAAACCTATGGAATGTAAAAACTCGGTACACCAAATATCAACTCCAAATATTGAGTCAAACTGGTTATGACCTATGTGTGTTATACAACATGTGGACATGGAAGCGAAAAGTCCAGAAGCTAACTGGACAATGCATGATTGCATAAAAAACATGCCAAAAATAGTTCAGACCAACAATGAAATTTGAACATTGTCTGCCTTAGTTTTTACACCTAAAAACACCCCCCCCCACAAACTATATCGATTCTCAATCTACATAACTTTCAGCTATTGTGAGCCCGCTGTAGTTTATTCCTATCACATACAATGTGTGGGTGCAGTTCTTATAGACGTTTGCCACTTTTCACAAATTTTCAAAATTAAAATACAAAAATTTCAATTTCAATTTCAAAGGTAGGAAATCATGTCAAAAACTAGAATGTAAAAAAGTACCATATATTTTTTTTCCCCCAATGTCTTGAATCCAACGGATTCCGCATATATGCGTGGGTACACACGCGGACGGGTGGAAGCAAAAAGCCACAAATAGATGAACAATGCACGATGGCTCCGAAAAAACAGCGAAAATAATCAGCAATATGAACTTTGTGAATCATCAACAACAAAAGACCTCAGTAATGGATACCCTTACACATACCTGGGCAAACCACCTCCCCTTAGTAGTAAAAATATAAGCTCCTTGATTAAAATGCAGGGAATACCAACGGATAACAATTGTCCTTATATATATTAGGGATAAAGGGAAATCAAAAGAAAAACGATTTAAAAACAACATCCCAGTGGAGTAGAGCGTTTAGTAACGCATAAGTGATGGATGTAGTGTATATTCCTAAACAATATAATTAGGCCCCAATATAGGATTATATCATTTCAGGACCACTGTTGATACCCTACTGAGGGAAATCCCAAATGTATATTGCTCTTACTGATATAACAAAAACCGTGTTCACTGAGTTGGACAGGTAGACTTGCACCAGTCGCCTATTTGATTCTTTATATTATATCCTCTGAATTGGATACTCAGAAATAATATACAACAAACTATATATTCCTGAAATCTACACACCTTCAGCAATTGTAAACGCGCTGTAGTGTGTTCATCTTACCATAATTGTGTTTAGGGCGAGTTCTCGTTAGAAGTTACCACTTTTTATCGAAAAAACTAATATGTTTTACCAAATATAAATCGGACCAAATGTAACACTGTATTGCCCATGATGTGTGTTATACACATGTGATGTGGCAAGCGGATAATAGCACGTGAGAAAGCACGATGGCTTATTTGAAAAACACAAAAATATTCAGCCAATTCTGAATTTGACCAGTCTGCTTTCCTTTTTTTCACTTTTTCCACAACACAACACCTCAAAACTACTATATGGTGTGGGTGAGTTCTGCCGTTCTTTGTAGAAAGTTTTGCACTTTTCGCACTGATTTTCTAAAAAAAAATTTGATTGAATGGTAGAAAGAAAATCATGCCAAAACCCATTGAAAATGTAAAAAAAAGTAGTACCAAATATCATGTCCCTCAAAAGCCCTGACTGAATCAAAGACCTGTATGCCATCTGATGTTACACACACTGGATTTGCAGCTTAAACACACCCTTTATTAGAATTCTCCCCACAAAAACTACAATTTTTGGAATCTAGAACACTTCAGCTACGCAACGTGTCATCCTTTTATGCATACCATCCCATGGGTTGTGGCACAGTTACTGTAGGAATTTTGCAGTTACCGATATTCTGGATAAAAATGTCACAAAAAATCATGGCAAATTCATACTGTAAATGATTGTTAAAAAAACCTTTCAAGTATCAATCTCCAAACTGCCATGAATCAACACGTATGCTTTCAATAGCTGGTACACACAACGGAATTGGAAGCACCACTACCACAAAGTGAGTGCCCCCAATGTGCAGGGCCCCAATAATATTTCAATCAAACACCCCTCTAACTCAAAAATACCCCCAAAAACTAAATATTCTCCAGAATAACCTCACACCTCAGATAATGGTGCAATTTTGTTAATTCATCTCGTCATTGGTGTGTGAGCAGATCTTCATAGAATTTCACTTTTAGCAAGTTTTCTAAATTAACAAAAAAACGTGTGAAAGTGAAAAATCCTGTAAAACTCCCAAGTAATGAAAAGGAAAACGTTGACTAAATATCAATTTCACACAGTGTCTGTGGTGTCCGACCACAACACAGGACTTTTCCCGACTCAATAAATGGCAACAAGCCATGCACAAGGGCAATTACAAAGTGCTACTGTAATTGAACAGCATACACATTTTCAAACCGGAAAACAACCGAACCTTGGAAATACCCCCAATCAAACTATATATTTTTTATCTACAATCTTCCACTACGTTACGGCTCTTTGCCATGCTTTCTATAAATACATAAAAGAGTTCCCATACGCAGTACATCCATTCCTAGAACTCTGTGTTTTAGAAGATTTATGAAAAAGAAAATAGATTATTTTCCAAAAGGTTGAACACTTCCTACCTTAAACCTACTTGAAAGCAAAAACAACCCCTACTCAAATGCCACATTCTCCACATATCCTGAATCAAATGGTATGCCATATGGTGCAACAGAGACGTGGCCCCCCCCCCCCCCCCCCCCCCCCCCCCCACCAAAGTAGCTCAAATTGGGCACACCCCCCCCCTCCCCCCCCCTCCACTGTTTAGTGTATTCCTCCCCGGCAATTCCAAGCAACACAATCAGTGTTCTGTAATTTGAACAGCCTTCCATTTTCTCAACCGGAAACAGCCTGAAACTTGGAACAAATCCTCCCCAACACCACTACCTAATTTTGGCATCTACACACTTCAGCTGCATTTATTGTGCCCCCAGCTAACCCTTCATTGAATTAGTTAAATGATAGATTTATTAGTACCTTTCAAATGAACCCTTAGATTTGCCACATTAGGTTCCCCACCTGCCTGACTTTGTATCTTTTCCCCATCTGTCTGTCCCCAGACAGAGGGGACTAATAAAGGGTGCGATACTTATACCATTAGCAGCCTGGAAGCCGTGTCGCCGCTTTTCCGTGGTGTGACTCTTCAATCTGTTATACCTGATGGGGAAAAGCGGCACGGGACCTTTGGACCGTTTGGGACGGATAGTGCATGGGTGAGATCGCTCTTATTATTTGTATAATATACATAATAATTGCATTAACTATAGGTACACAGTCATCTAGTGTTTGTTTGTTGGGCTGTAAGGAGCGTGTACTACTCACTTCAACAGTGATTCCATGCTTTTGGGGACATATACCTACACTTTTGTTTGCTACACCAATCATCAAGCCCAGCCTTTTTTTGTGTTTTTTTTTTGTGTTGCCATTTATATTAGTTGCCACATTGTGTTTATATATGTATGTAATTTAATAAATTTAGTGTATATCATTGGACTTATGAGGCCCTATTTATAAAAGATCGGGATCGTTATCGTAAAATAACGACCGTTATTTACTGATAACGACCGGTAATTACCGATAACGACCGGTAATCACCGATATCGTTAAATACGGGTCGATATCGGTAAATACCGGTCGTTATCGGTAAATAACGGTCGTTATCGTTAAACGATAACGATCTGTATTTTACGATAATGATACCGATCTTTTATAAATAGGGCCCATGGTTTCTAGACTCTATTCTCTTGGTAGGATATGGAATCCTTTCCCCTACCTTAAGATATTTATTTACCTGGGATATTGGTGGTAGAGTGCCGCAAGGTATTTTGGCCTGTGTAATTGTGGGGTCTTTCCTGTACTACTCTCTCTGCTTTTTGTTAGAGATGTCCGAACTTTGCAAAATCCGGTCCACTCGAGGATCCGCCGTCTGGGTCGGGTTCCTGTTAGAACATTTTCTCACCCATCCTCCTGTTTTGATGAAGTGACACTTCCCTCCTTTTGTTCCAAGGTAGTTGTTCTCCTTTGGGGTGTTCTGGGATGACAAATAGAGAACTTGTTCTGTTGCCTTTGTTTGCCCTTACAGTGCTGAGAAAGCTGGTGCTTGTTTGGTGAACTCCATCACTCTTTCCCCAGATGGCCACAGGTAGCTGTGAGGCCAGGTTCTGTTCTAGTTGACTAATGTTGTGCATTAAAGCATCGACTGTAAAATGTGAAATGGAAGTCCTTGCTAAGGGCTTGAATTTTGCCAGCACTCCTAAAGCCATCCCTGTGGTGGATATTATAGCAGCCACAGAAGCCTCAATCCACAATAATAAGGTACCACAGAGTGAGGCAGAACAACTTCGCCTTAAGGTATCTGCAGCCTTAGCCAGTGCTAAAACACCTTCATCTTACCTGATCACACAGGAAAGAAGAACCTTAACATCCCTCAAGAAAGATTCCAGTATCACCATTCTACCGGCAGACAAGGGAAGATGCACAGTGGTACTCACCACCTCAGACTACCATGATAAGGTGACCATGCTGCTGGCCGATAACAACATATATGAGGCTTTAACAAGGGATCCCACCAGCAATTACAAAAAAAGGGTCATAGACTTAGTACAACAGCTTCAAAAGGATAAAGCCATTGCATTGATCGAGCAATGTATCATCGCCTCTACCCTGGTGAGGCACATCCATGCATATATGGACTCCCAAAGATACATAAGGAAGGGGCCCCACTAAGACCTATAGTCAGCAGCATCAACTCTGAAACATACAAGGTGGCAAAATACCTAGCCAACATCTTAGTTAGACTATTCGTGGGAAGTTCTAAGCATCACATCCAGAACTCTCAGGATTTCACCTACAAGATTGAAGATATAGTACTCGGTGCAGAAGAAACTATGGTGTTCTATGATGTGACATCTCTCTTCACTTGTATACCCTCCAAGGTGCAGAAGAAACTATGGTGTTCTATGATGTGAAATCTCTCTTCACTTGCATACCCACCAAGGAGGCTGTTGACAAACTGGCTTTCTTGGACTGCTTGGCAGAAGTTAAGTAAAATGGTAAACTGGAAGTAGACGTTTACAGAAAACCAACACACACAGATCAGTATTTGATGTTTGACTCCCACCACCCTTTAGATCACAAGCTGGGTGTCATCAGAACCCTGCAACACAGAGCTGAGAACATCCCCACTAGCACAGAGGCGAAGGCAAAAGAAATGAAACATCTCAGAGGAGCCCTTAAAACTTGTGGCTATCCAGACTGGGCTTTTGTCAAATTAAGTAGAATAATACTATTTATAATAAATGTGTGTGTGTTAGTAGAGGGGGAGCAGAGATGGTAGTTAATTTGGGGGTACGGGGTGTAATATTACAGACAGACTGGGTTATGTGACCACATTGTGTTATTATCAGAGCAAAGTTGTACATCCTCCTTTTACTAATTTTGACAATCTAAATACCTCCTAGGTTCTGCATAATGGACAATATATGTATTATACAGAATGTAAATGGTTTTATTTTGTATTCAATATGACAAACAGCCCAACTTATCTACATGGAATCATTAGTGCAAATCGGAGCTGCCATACATCTTTCAAATAAAAGAGAAACAAGATATGGATTTTGTTCCCATGCCCCCCCCCCCACACACACACACACCTTGTGATCCAGCTACCCAATAAAACTACTTACCTGATCTATGTCCAGATGAACTCTACAAGATCCAAATGCTGGAGAAGCCCTCTAAGGTGCCATGGTTTAGGTTCTGTAAAAATTAATTTCATTACAAATACATGTGAGACAATATTCTATTTCTTGTTGTGTGTAGTATAATAAATGAGACTGCACTATACCTGGCTTGGTCCTGATGCTGTGCATTGCAATAGTGACTGTTCTGAGCACCTCATGGAGGTCACTCAGCCTTTTATCTAGATCCTCTTTCTCCTTGGTCAGGCACTTTAGCTATTTATTATGCTTTGGCACACTGACCACCTTCAATGTATTGCAAATGTGCATGGCATTGTGCATGGCACCAATTTCTTCTCTTTCCCTTTCCGCCTTTAATAACTGTATTATGAGATCCCGCACAGCCTTTAGGTAGACAATAGGGGGAATATCTTGGGAGGACAATAACGGAATTGCGTAACTTAACTCCTCAATGATGCTGGAACAGTAATCCTACAGAAAGATACAATTAAAGGGATTATATTAATTTCCTTTATGGACAATAACATCCCAGACCTTAAAGAACCCAGACATACCACCATAAAGGAGAGCTAAACTTATTTTTTTTAAATCCTAATGTGAAAGCTTTTCTCCCCAGAATACCTATAAATTGAAAGACTCTAGTTATTTGCATTAAGTAGATATAAGTAATATATTCTGTAACAAAGGAGGCTTCAGTGTTGTTACCAGTACAACTTATAGCTCATGTTGGCTTCAAAGAGTCACACACCTTGACCCCAGGATTCACTGTCCTTATGTACAAAATTTCTAGCTTCTCTTTCTAGCGAAAGATAAACAGGGAGATTCAATAAAAGTTCTTATCGTTAAAAATGGTGCTAACTTTGCCCCAACCAATCAGATCTTATTTAACATTTGAAAGCTAACATCTGATTGGTTGGGGCAAAATTAGCACCATTTTAAACGATAAGAACTTTTATTGAGTAACCCTGAAAGTTTCTAAATGTAGCCAGGATCGAGTTGCTGGTGGCGCGCCATGTAAATACTGTGTATTTAGGAACAAACACACCAGGAAGTCACAAGTTCTAAAACCCCTAGTTGAAACAATATAACATAGTCAACTGTCTGAGTTTTTTGCTTTTTTTGTTTGTTTCTACACATGTACAAAGTTTCTACATATGTACAAACTTTAAATATAGCAGCTCTGTTTTTAATTTACCAACCAGCGTGAATTGCTGACAGTCTTCCAGTGGCAATACAAAATAGTGAACTGATTTTACTGATAATTACTGAAATGTACACTATGGCGATTCTGCAATGTGCTGGGTTAGGAAAAAATAGACCATTGGGGCACAGGTTTGTTTCCCCATGATCCCTTTTTTTGTTTTTATTATGTGTCTAGCAAAAGATAAAGACTCTACATGTACAAGTTAGTTACCTTTTATCCATTGTGGCATAGCAGTAGAAAGCTTTGTTTTTAGAAAGACACAGTATAGAAAGTTGCTGGTTCGATTCCCCATACTTGCTTTTATTTTTGCTGAAAATGTTAAATGTTCCATTTCTTTCATCCATGCTAGCAAAGACACACTGCAAAGATTACTTTTCTTTTTTGTATGAAAAGCAAAGGAATTATTAATTGTTAGGGACAGGAGAATTTGTAATGTGTTTACAAAAAAACTGCACTGAAATCTGAGTTCTGTGTCACAGGGTGGGATCTCTGAGGTCTTCCAGGAAGCAAGACTGCAGTTTCCTTTAAATGTGTATTGTGTACACTTAGCAGAGTGTTCCCAGATAAGGTGAATTATGGGAGCTGACCCCTAGTACCCACAGGTTATTTTCATTAATCACCCAGCATTCACAGCAAAGGGAGAAATGAGTCACAGCTTGTTGTGTGTTTCTGACTGTGCTCTGTCTATTGGAACAATGCTGTCTAGGGACTTTAGTTCTCCTTTAACTTGATTGATTTACAGTTATGGAATATATAAAGTAATGAAATGTAATTGTGGTCAATGCACATTTAATAAGTAAAACGTGCATCAAAAACCCTTTTATCAACAGCCAATCAGATGTCTCCTTTTTACTGGCCTACTACAGTTAGAAAATATTTCCTGATTGGTTTTTGCAGATTAACAGCTCAGGCAAAATGTTTCCCCTCTTATTAAATAATCACTTTTTATTTTCCCTTTTATTTAAAAGTAAAATTTGCTTTGTGGCCCTATTGGGTTTTTATATAAAGTTAGATATGAGATTTTCAATGCAGCAAATTGTCACCAACACAATACTATCATCTTCCCCATATTGAGCATGAATTGTTTCTTGCGGTCTTACCTTAGCACAGGGCGAGACAGAGGTATTGTTGTTCCCCATGATAAAACCTCCTAAAAGATAAAACACACAGCCACATATCCAAACTGACACTACTTATTCCTTTCCCATTAAACAATACGGATATGCAAGGGAGGACACATTTTTAGTTATAGTTAATTTGGCTTGAAGAGTCAATAAAGTCAAAAAAGCTAATTTTGATATATCCTCAATGAAAATTAGTTTTATGCTTGTAAACACAAAAAAGACATACCCCCCTCAACCAGACCCAGGTACACACACCTACTGCAGGCAACTTTCAAATAATAATAACTAATTTCCCCTTTAACCCTCTGTCCCAATGTGAGAAATACAGGAGCTGAGCAGCACTTACTTTTCTGCAAGATCAAAGCAGTTAAAATGATTAGTGAAGCAGCTTCCTACTAACCCACTTTCTGTATAGTATAGTATAGTAGTATAGTATTTGAGGTTGAATAAAGACATATGTCCATCCAGTCCAACCCATCTAGCAATATCCTCATTTCCGGGAGACGATTTTCGAGTTTCTGGTCGTATTTTCAAGGATTTTTGAACGTTCAAGGCTATTTTAAATTATTTTTGAAAATAGCCTTGAACATTTGAAAATCCTTGAAAATGCGATCTGAAGTCCCGAATTCCAGACGATTTGTTACAGAGGGGTTCCATGTCGCATCCGGATCCCATCTCCACCTCTTATCTCCTATATCTAGTTCTGTGTCTTTTTACATAGTGGATGTGGCTTAATTTGGCCGGGAGTTCTACACGCAGAACAGACTGCCTGGAAGTGCCCCTGATCTTCTTAGACCCTAGAGACGCACCTGTTACACAAACAATACATCTTCATTATGGTATTGTAACACTCCGGATTCTTCAGTCAGAATACCCCAATCTATAACCACTATCTTCACCAATAGACAAGCCCCCGTTTGCCGGGAGGCTAGACACGCCTCACCGAACATGGTTGCCCCCTGGACTTGTGCAAAGTATTCAAACTTAAGCCGGGAATACAGGAGAAGTCTGGAGTGAAACTGATAGACTAGGGACCAGGATAGATACAGAGGTCAGAGACCAAAATATGAGGTACAGACTAGGAGTAGGCAAGAGAGTCAAAACAGAGCAAAGGGTCAAAATCAGTAATCAGGCCGCCAGGCACGGTACAGGGGGTAAAGAAATAAGCGTAGTCAGGAACAAGCAGAGGTCAAGGCAGGCAGATACGAATCGGAGTCAGAAGGCAAAGCAAGGGTCAATAACAGAGGATAGATCAGATAAGCACAACCAGTGCCTGTGCACTTCCGCACAGCACTGGCTGAAGACCGGGCGGATGCACAAACGGATGTGCTCGCGCGAGAAGAGAACGGCCGTGTGACGTCAGCGGAGGCGAGCGCTGGGAGCCGAGAGCGAAGGGAGACGCCGCAGGATCCCGGCACAGGTAAGACTTTTTGTCACAGGTATGTAAAAAAAAAAAAAAAGGTTGGTCAATATGTTTGATTTGAAGCATTTTTAGAAATATTTATTTTTTTGTATCTAGTATCTAATTTCTCCACGTTTGTTATTTACAAATACAAAAAACATTCTTAAGTTTCATCAGCCATGTAAAGCTGATGCAGTTAGCTCCTTTTCACATACCAATTAGCATGTTTTAACACCATTTTTGGAATTTAAGGGAGCAGGAGCAAAGAACACTAAAATCCTGATGTCACTTCATGGGAGTGTAACACGCACAATTAATGAGCACACCACTCCTCCCAGGATCGTCCTGCTGCACACTGTACCGCTATTCAGTCCATCAAATGTAACATCCAGAAAAAGAGCAAACGGACTCTCCAAACGTTGTAAACTTGCAAAAAAATGTTTTCACCCATTAGTGAAAAACCTCTTGGGCCCTAGAGGTTTTTTGGCAAATGGGTGAATAAAAGTTTTCTGGATGTTACTTCCTGGGAGTGTGGGAGTTTCTGAAACTTTTGGAGAGAGAGGTAGCAGATAGTGTTGTGGAGAGAGCTCCCAGGCATTCTTTGCGAAAAATGTATAGAAATTCAAACGTGTGTGTTATCTGTTGTACAGCGCTTTCATGCATTTTAAATGGAAATGCACGCAGCAGTGCATTTTCAAAGCAGACTGAAACAGAATACAACTCAGCAAATGTAAATGATATTGTGAAATCCTACGGAGTTTTAGTGTCTTTTTTTTTAAGACACACCTGTGCACAAGCTGCATTTGACATCAAGGCGTTGGCCAAGAGAAAGAAAAAGGGCCTGATGCAATAAAATGTGCTAAAGTTTTTCTGTGCTAATAATCTGCAGCAAACATTTACATGTTATCATACTGCTATGGCCCAGTAAAAAATAAAACATATGCAGTGAAATTTAATAAAAGTTCTTATCGTTAAAATTGGTGCTAATATTTCGCCAACCAATCAGATGTTATTTAACATTTATTGTTTGAGACAAAATTAGCACTATTTAACGATAAAGGGCAACTGTGGTCTCAAAACAAGTTAGGGTTAAATGAAAGCCTGCAGTATTTCCTTTACACTGAGCCAACAATCACATCTCTGGTTGGAGCCTGTGAGAAATGATATTGGGGTGAATGTTCAAACTTCCTGCTTCCAGTAGGTTGAGCGACATCACCTGACCTCTGCTGGCCCTTTTACCCCGGGGGGAGAAGCATGCTCAGTAAGGACGTGTTGCTGGGGAAATCAGGAAGTACCTGAGGAAAAAATTGACAGTTGACAAGGGGAGCCTATTAATGCAGGCAAAGGCTGGTCACATGACTACAACCTGGTCACATCGCTAAAAACAGGAAGAGTTCAACCAGGATGTTACATTGCTGAACTTTTGCAGCAATGACTTCTCACAAATTTTATCTAGAGGTGGGATTTAGGTTTTATTTTGAAGGTGTGATGGAAGGCTTCTTATATAATTCTTACTAGTTTGGAAGAATTTGAGACCACAGTTACCCTTTAAGAACTTTTATTGAATCTCACTGATGATTCTTTAGATTTAGTATAGTATAGTATTTGAGGTTGAATAAAGACATACGTCCATCCAGTCCAACCCATCTAGCAATATCCCCATTTCCTGCCTAACTGTTGATCCAGAGAAAGGCAAAAAAAACCCACCAAATTTATGAAGGGGAAAAAAATTCCTTCCTGACTCCAAGTGGCAATCAGAAATTTCCCTGGATTAACTTCTTTTTGAAACTGACCAATGAACCTACCATAACAACATTCACTGGAAGACCGTTCCATAGCTTTCTCAAAGTGAAAAACCCTTTCCGAACTTGAAGCCTAAAACTTTTTTCTTCAAGTCTTAAGGGATGTCCACATGTCCAACGAATGGCAAGGGTGGCACTCCAAATAATAATTTTTATTAATACAGACCACACAACATCTCACAATGTTTTGGGGGATTGTAAATGTGCCCCCTTCCTCAGGTGATGTTACTTCAACAGTGTTACACATCTAAATAGGTAAACCAATACTAAGGACGTCCCACCATGGGTAGTCATACCTTCTGATTGGTTAAGCCGAAAGTGACATAGTGCATACAAAATATACTCATTAGTGCATTAAACAGTATAAAATCAATATTACTTTTTAGAATAAAATGTGTTTGGCCAATTAAAATAACCAAGTAATATCACTTACATAAAAGCATTTAAAAAAATGTAAACTAAGAAATCTATTGTCTTCTATATAAAGTGCATGGTTATTTAAGTGTTATTTAAGTGTTAAGTATGGGTAACGTGTACATATTTCACATATTTCAAAGAAGAACCTTTCATATTAATAACAGACAGTGCATTATTTAAATATCATAAGAATAAAGATAAAGAGAAATATAAAGCTGGCCTGCAAAGAGGAGTTCATATAAAAGTCCACAAGATGGTGCCACCACATGCAGATATTTGTAGAGAAAATATGTAAGGCAAAGAAAGTGAATTGTTACAATTTGACACAGTGTACCGAAATAGAACAATGCTGCAAAAAAAATGCTGTGACATAATATAGTCCAAAACATTGTAGCAATAAAAGTGACATAATATATAAAAGAGCTAAAACAGTAATACAGTACACATGATCTAAATATAAGCATAATACTAATGGTTAGAAGGTTAAAGGAAGCATGACCAGTTAAAATCCTCGTTCATACCGTTAAGAGCAAGTGTTTCTAGTTTATCGATCCAAAATAATTCTCTCTAGCTGGGATGTCTTATGTTTTTTTTTCAAAGAAATGCTTGCTGACGGGGGTTTCATATTTTTTGTTAACACCTTCATAATTAGTAATATCACGCTTGTGCTCTCCAATACGTAGTCGGATCTCTCTGGAGCATTTCCCTACATATGCCCAGCCACATGGGCACTTTAACATATAAATTACATTAGAGGTTCTACAGGTAGCGAAATTTTTTAATTTGATGGCATTACCTTTCCTTGGATGATTGATAGAATCACCACGAATTATCGCATTACAAGACTGACAATTTCTGCATGGGAACGTCCCAATTTGGGGATCACCTAGGAACAATTGCTTTTTAATCATTGTAGGCGCTATATCTGCTCGCACAAGCTCATTTCCTATATTCTTGAATTTCTTATAGGAAAAAAGTGGTGATTCTTTAAAGATTCCACCATATTTTTGGTCAGCCTGTAGTATCCCCCAATTTTTCTTGGATACGATAGAAGGTATTAAAAGTTGATACAAATGGTATTCTGTTACCTGATTTCTGTTCATTATCTTTCTCCAATAATGAATTACGGTCTTGTCTAAATGCTCTCTCAGCCTCTTTTTTTAAATTATGGATCGGATAACCCCTAGATACAAATTTGTTAACCATCTCTTGTATCCTGGTATAACCTAACGCATCATTCTGTACAATTCACCGTACTCTCAAAAATTGACTGAAAGGCAGACCTTCTTATACACTATTCGTATGGATAAATTGTTCCTATCTGTTTCTTTTACAAACAGGTCTGTTACAATCGTATTCTCTTGTTTAATCACCATCACATCCAAATAGTTCACTTTCTGTAAATCATAACATAATGTAAACCTTAATGTTGGGTGCATTTTGTTCAAATCTTCCACAAACTCATATCACCATCCCAGATGAAAAAAATATCATCCACATACCAGGCATAATGTTGTACGTGAGCATTAAACATATCATTAGTACATAAGAACTTTTTTTCAAAATGAGTCATGAATAAATTTGCAAAATTTGCGCCCATACTGGTACCCTGAGCTTGTAAGTACCAGTCTCTGTCAAACCGAAAGAAGAGGTTCAATTTGATTGCTCCTGGCTTAAGAACGAGACCTAGCAATCTAGAAACGTTGTGTACAGGGGGCTACCATTTACCTGTATAATATACTACTTTTATCTGCAAATTGTTGTGCGACTTCATAGTTTCTTCTGTTTGAATTGAAGATGTTACCTGCATTTATTTATATATATATAGTGGAATAAAGGACGCACTCACAGGTCTTGTAGTCAAACAAAAACACACTTTACTGTGCTTGTTTTCTTCAGAACATCTGATTGAGCCTCTGTCACTTCCTTAAGACGGACCCCTCAGAGACACCCTCTAGTGACGTGCAGCTAAGCCCAAAGGATGCCGATGGTGTGTGCTGGACACTCCCCCCCCAGACCTGTGGGAAAAAAGCCAGCCCGCAACTACTAGACCAATAAGTGGTAAGAATGGACAAAAGTGTCAAAGTGCATAAGTGCTACTGTACATAAAGTGCAGGTAGCTGGACTCGACTGGTGAGCAATAGTGCCAGAGCTACACTGAAATTAAAGTGCAAATGCTATATAAGAGATATTATTAAACATACAAGGTGGCTAAAGTGACTGACTGTGCCTAATAAATAGATAAAAAGGTGTGGGATTTAAAATAAAGTGATGTACACCCACCATAAAATAGATAAAGGAACATAACCCATAATGCACAATATAATACAGAGAACAAAGTACAAAGTAGCAGATACAGTAATAAATCTAACTAGAAAGGGAAAGTTTAAGTATAAACTTTGAATTTGGCTTGAAGGGCTGCATTTTGGAAGGGAATATGTGTTTACTGCAGATTTTAAAACTCAATAATGGGAATGATGAGTTTGTAGTGAACACTTGTTTGGGACAAAAAAAACTTTTGTGTGTACCCAGCCAAAAGTGGTGCTAATTTTGATCCAATCAATCAGAAAGCTAACATCTGATTGGTTAGGGCAAAATTTATCTATTTATTAATGATTTGGAAGTGGGTATTGTCAGCAAGGTTTCTGTGTTTGCTGACAATACCCACTTCCAAATCATTAATAAATAGATTAAATAGATGCAGCCCCAACACAGAACCCTGTGGCACCCCACTTAGCACTTTAGTCCATCAAGCCCCATTTACAACTACTCTCTGCATCCTATTTATTAACCAATTTTCTATCCGTGTACAAATGTGCCTCCCCAGACCAACAGACCTTAGCTTATACATTAGTCGCCTATGGGGGACTGTATCAAAAGCCTTTGCAAAATCCAAGTAAACTGGTACATCTACTGCTCTACATCTACTATTTTATATTGCTACAGAAAGACTGTCAGCAATTCACGCTGGTTGGTAAATTAATAACAGAGCTGTTATATATAAAGTTTGTACATATGTAGAAACTTTGTACATGTGTAGAAACAAACAAACAAAAAAAGCAATAAATTTAGACAGTTGACTATGTTATATTGTTTCAACTAGGGGTTTAGAACTTGTGACTTCTTGGTGTGTTTGTTCCTAAATACACAGCATTTACATAGTGCGCCACCAGCAACTCAACTGTGATCACAGGTACATTTAGAAACTTTATCTTTCGCTAGAAAGAGAAGCTAGACATTTTGTACATAGAGACCGTGAATCCTGGGGTCAACGGGCATGGCTCTTTAAAGCCAACATGGGCTATGAGTTGTACTGGCAACAACATGAAAGCCTCCTTTGTTACAGAATCTATTACTTATATCTACTAAATGCAAATAACTAGAGAAGAATCTTTCAATGTATAGGTGTTCTGAGGAGAAAAGCCTTCACATTAGGATTTTTAAAAATTAAGTTTAGTTCTCCTTTAATCACACAGACATTGTCATGCAGGAATTGAACATGACAGTAAAGCACGTGAAACATGAAAAGCGCTGATGGGAGCAAGCTTTTCAGGCACATTGCTATGCATTACAGTGTGGCCTAACTAGTGTGATTAGTCATGAGCTTACGATCGCACTTGTGATCCATTAGCGCATAAGAGAATCAGTGCATGTCAAGCATTTTTTTGCAAATCACATGCGCTCCAATTATGCAAATGAATGGAAACGCAACTCGTGTCTGTCACCAACCTGACATTCTGACTCCTCACACAAAAAGCTGGAACATTTTGTAGACCAACTTTTTTTTAAAAACATGAAAAATCTTTGTATTATGTAACAATCTCCTAGCCATCTTAACCCTTTCAGTACCAGCAGAATTCACCACTTTACGTAAGTTAAAGAAGAATTTTGAGGATTTAAACACATTTGGTTCAAAGTTTACAGTAGGAAACCCCCCAGTAAATAAGGAATATTATACACTGTTTTTTTCAGCACAAAGTGTACATGGTAACAATTTTTTTTAACTTTTCTGGAAATTTTACTGGAATTATGGGTAAAATATGTAAAATAAATTAAAAATTTGCAAATTTTCATTACACACAAAAATCTTACTGTTTCTAAAAGCTCTGATACTCCCGAGTACAACGATACCAGATATATGTAGGTACCCGACTTTTCCTGTACTGGAGACCCCCCCAAACTAAAACTGCACCTTCAAGAATATTACACCAAATTGAAATGTATAACTACTACTGACAATTAACATAGAATATCTACCAAATTAACTTAAATATCCCCACAAGTGAGATATTTTTAGAAACCACACACCCGCAGGATATTATGAGTGAGGTAAGTTTTGATGAAAATGCAGATACCTGGGCGCAGCTCTTCAGCCAATTGTAAGTTATTTTCTTACTTTTTCCATTTTTTCATCAACTGTAAAATCAGAGACAAAATCGAATGTGAATTTCAGCTAAAAACTGCAGAGGAAAGTTCAAACTCATCTCAAATATGAAAGCCTAACCCCTCCCAAATAAAACGGTATGCCAAATTCATGGGTGTACCCAGAAACATGGCTACCAACTAACCAAGAGTATGACTAATGCCAAATGTCAGTAACAGCAAAAATAAATTAGCCAGCTTTGCATTTGAAGTCTGCAGTTTTTCCACCTAGAAACACCCCCACACTCAGAGAATTATACCCCCCAAAACTATATTTCTCTGGAAATCTCCCACCTTAGCTATGTACACTTATTCACAAGGTAGAAGATCATATCAAAACCTTATGGGAATGTAAAAAAAATTACTAACTATCAATCTCCCAAAGCCTGAGATCAAACTGTATGCCTAATTGTGGTTTTACCACAAGTTAAGACGTGAGAAGCGAATGCCAGAAGTGTAGCACAATGCACGATGGCTCAGCAGAACAGCAAAAATATGTTAGCCAATACTCGAATTGAACAGTCTGCAGTTTTTCCACAAAACACCCCAAGTAAAAGATAATAACCCCCCACGAACTATATATTCCTGAATCTACAACACCTTCACTATTAACCTGTAGTTTGTTCAATGTCATACCATCAAGGTGGTGCGCAGTTCTTCATAAGAAGTTCGCACTTTTCTCTGAAAAATGAAAGAAAAAAAAATCAATCAAGGGTAGAACTCATGCCAAAACCTCATGGATGTAAAAAAAGTTACCAATATTCAATCCTCCAAATATATTGAGTCAAACGGATATGCCATATTGTGTGTAACATGTGGACATGGAAGCGAAAAGTTCACGAATGAGACAAGCATGACTTTGCATAAAAAACAGCAATATCCTATCAGCCAACTACTGAATTGACAGTCTAGGCAGTTTTTCCCACTAAAAAAACGCCCTCAACAACTAATATATTTCCTCAAATCATTCACTTTTCAGCTAGTAGCGCTGCAGTTTATTCATGCCGAACATCCAATGGTGTGGGTGCAGTTCTTCATAGAAGTTTGCACTTTTCACAAATTTTCAAATTAAAATTTAACAAAAATCAATTTTCAAAGGTAGAAATCATGTCAAAATCCTATGAATGTAAAAAAAAGTTACCATATATCTTTCCCCCAAATGTCCTGAATCAAGCGGTATGCCATATGCGTGGTTACACACGCGGACGTGGAAGCAAAAAGCCACAAAGAGATACAATGCACGATGGCTCAAAAACAGCGAAAATATTCAGCCAACTCTGAATTTGAACATACAAAAACAAAAGAACCTAGTAATGGATATATAACACTGGCACACTCCTTTAGTATCAAAATATATAAAAGCTCCTTTATTAAACATGCATGGGAATACAACGATACAATGTCTTATATATATTAGGTATAAAGGGAAACAAAAGAAAAAGATAAAACCAGTAATCCCCCCCCCCAAAGTCCCAAAAACTGCCCACCAGGAGGATAGCAGACTCCATATAGGACTCTGCCTCTGGTCTCCCCTCCGTGAGAAGTTTGGCATGCGTACTGCAGCCCTTCTCCCCCTCCCTCACCAGCGGCGCTGGTGTTGCCAGCTGGGAAGAAAGAAGACACATCCCCAAGGGCTCTTCTAAGAGCCAATAGGGTATTGCTTTTGTGCTGCAGGACCCCCAACAAAGGCACTTTTCAATGCCACAATTGCACTTATAAGGAACCAGGAGGTGGTCCCGGGTGGAGCCGTGGGATTCCCAAACATCTGGCAGCGGATCTTTCAGATGTTCAGGAATCCTTGAACCATGATTTGCTAATTCTCAGACGTTTGGAGATTCTCGAATCGTCTGTTCGAGGAGAACCGCATTTTTTTGCTGTTCTTCCTGCAGAGACATGTTCCTTGAACCATTTCCCAGGTCCCAAAGCTATTTACAGTAAGTTACAACTGCTATTTAACCCTTTCACTGCCAGCAGAATTACCCACTTTGCATGTTTTAAATGCCAGAAGAATTTAGAGGATTTTAGACACATTTGGTCCAGTCAAAGTTTACAGTAGGAAACCCCCCAGTAAATCAGGAATATTATACATTGGTTTTTTTCAGCACAAAGTGTACTTTAACATGGTAACAAAATTTTGTAACTTTTCTGGTAATTTTACTGGAATTATGGGTAAAATATGTAAAAAAAAAAAAAAATTTGCAAATTTTCATGGATTTTTCCCATTTTTATTTATAGTTATCTTAAGGTAACGCACAAAAATCTTACTTATTTTAAAATCTTAATACCAGATATATGTAGGTACCCCACTTTTCCTGTACAGGAGACCCCCCCAAACTAAAACTGCACCTTCAAAAATATTACACCAAATTGAAATGTATAACCACTTCTGATGGTTAACATTTAATATCTACCAAATTAACTAAAATATTCTTACAAGTGACATATTTTTAGAAACCACATATCCTCAGGATATTATGAGTGAGGTAAGTTTTGATCAAAATGCAGATACCTGGGCGCAGCTCTTCGTCCAATTGTAAATTATTTTCTCACATTTTTACAATCAAATGCGAATTTCAGCTAAAAACTGTGGAGGAAAGTTTAAACGAATCTTAAATATGAAAGCCTAACCCCTCCTGAATAAAATGGTTTGCCACTTTGTGAACACACATTCATGGGTGTACCCAGAGACATGGCTACCAACTAACCCTACCCAGAGACATGGCTACCAACTAACCCAGAGCGTGACCAATGCAAATGTAAGTAACAGCAAAACATTTTTTGCCAACTCTGTATTTGAATAGTCTGCAGTTTTTCCCACAAAACACCCCCCTAACTCAGAAATATTCCCCACAAACTATATATTCCTGAAATCTACACACCTTCAGCTACGTAATTCTGTAGTTTGTTCATTCATACCATCAATGGTGTGGGTGCAGTTCTTCGTAGAAATTTGCACTTTTTGCAGATTTTCTAAAAAAATGAAGATCAAACAACATTAAAAACGTAGAAATCATGTTAAAACCTCATGGAATGCAAAAAAAAGTTACTAAATATCAATCCCCCAAATGTCCTGAATCAAACAGCATGCCATATACGTGGTTACACATGCGGCCTTGGAAGTGAAAATCCAAGAAGTGAGACAATGCAAGAGGCTCAGAAACAGCAAAAATATTCAATCAACTCTGAATTTGAACAGTCTGCAGTTTTTCCTGCAAAATGCCCCCTGCAGTTTTTCCTGCAAAATGCCCCCTAACTCATAAATACCCCCCCCCCCAAACCATCAATGGTGTGGGTGCAGTTCTTCGTAGAAGTTAACACTTTTCTGAAAAATGAAGAAAAAACAACTTCAAAGGGTAGAAATCATGCCAAAACCTCATGTAATATAAAAAAAAGTTACCAAATATCAATCCCCCAAATGGCCTGAATTAAACGGTATGCCATATGTGTGGTTACACGCGCGCACATTAAAATGAAAAGCCAATGCACGATGGCTCAAAAACACCAAAAATATTCAGCCAACTCTGAATTTGAAGTCTGCAGTTTATCCCACAAAATGCCGCCCAAACTCAGAAATACCCTCCACAAACTATATATTCCTGAAATCTACACACCTTCATCTATGTGTAACACTATAGTTAGTTCAATCATACCATCAATGGTGTGGGCGCAGTTTTTCGTAGAAGTTCGCACTTTTCTGAAAAAATGAAGAAAAAGCAACTTCAAAGGGTAGAAATCATGCCAAAACCTCATGGAATGTAAAAAATAGTTACCAAATATCAATCTCCCAAATGTCCAGAATCAAATGGCATGCCATATGTGTGGTTACACACATGGCTGTGGAAGCGAATAGCCACGAAGTGAGACAATGCATGATGGCTCAGAAACAGTGACAATATTCAGCCAACTCCGAATTTGAACAGTCTGCAGTTTTTCCCCACAAAACACCCTCCACAAACTATATATCCCTCAAATCTACACACTTTCAGCTTGTTTGTTCATTCATACCACGAATGGTGTGGGTGCAGTTCTTTGTAGAAGACCGCATTTTTTGCTGATTTTCGGAAAAAATTAACAAAAATCAACTTTCGAAGGTAGAAATCATGCCAAAACCCATTGAAATGTAAAAAAAAGTTACCAAATATCAATCCCCAAAATGTCCTGAATCAAACGGTATGCCATAAGCATGATTGCATACTCGGACGTTGAATCGACTAGCCACAAAGTGAGCCAATTCACAGTGGCCCAATTACAGCACCTTTTCAGATTTCTCAGACTAAACACCCCTAAAAATATATATTTTTGGAATCTAAACACCTTCAGCTGCACAATGGTGACATTCTTTTATGCATACCACCAATGGTGTGGGTGCAGTTCTGTGTAGTATTTTGCACTTTTACCAGATTTTCTGGAAAATTTTACAAAAATACATTTCAAAGTTAAAAATCATGGCAAATTCTAATGTAATGTAAAAAAAACCAACCCTGTAAAGTATCAAGCTCCCAAATGCCCTGAATCAAACGGTATGTCATTTGCATGGTTACACACACGGATGTGGAAGCCACTACTCACAAAGTGAGCCAATGCACAGTGGCCCAATAACAGCAAGTTCCCAGATTTTTCAGTCTAAACACCTCTCTAACTCAAAAATACCCCCCAAAACTACACACCTTTATCTAATCAACGGTGCAAATTTGTAATTCATACTATCATTGGTGTTAAAAAGTTAAAAATCCTGTCAAATCCCCAAGTAATGAAAAGAAAAGTTACTAAATATCAATCTCCCACATGTCCTGAATCAATCAGTATTCCATATGCGTGGGTGCACACAGAGACATGGCCACCAACTAACTCAAATGGGAAGCATGCACAAGTGCAATTACAAGAAAAACTCAGTGCTCTGTAATTTCAAATAGCTTTCTCTTATTCAAATAAAACAGCCCCGAAACTTGGAAATGTCCCCCACAAATAAAAAACCCCACTAAATATCAATCTCCAACATGTGCTGAATCCAACTATATGCCATATGTATGGGTGCACACTGACACATGGCCACCGACTAACTCAAATGGAAAGCACGCACAAGTGCAATTACAAGTGCTCTGTAATTTGAACATCCTACACTTTTTCAAAAGAAACCGCACCGAAACGTGGAAATACCCCCAACAAACTATATATTTTTGGAATCTACACACCTTCAGCTATGTTATGGTGCCAAGCTTTCATACATACATAAAGAATTCCAGACACAGTAATCCATAGAACTCTGTGTTTTTAGGAGATTTTGTGAAAAATAAATAAGATGATTCAAACATTGAAATCCTACATAAACCCGCTCGATAAGCAAAAAACCCACTAAATCTCAATCTCCCAAATGTCCTGAATAAAACGGTATGCCATATGCGTGGATGCACACAGAGACGTGGCCACCAAGTAGCTCAAATTGGACGCATACACAAGGGAAATTACATGAAAAAATCAAAATGCTCTGTAATTGGAACAGCCTACACTTTTTTAAAGGAAACAGTCACGAAACTTGGAAAAACACCCAACAAACTATATATTTTTGGAATTTACACTCTTCAGCTACGTTACTGTGCCATTCTTTCATACATACATAAAGAATTCCAGACGCAGTAATCCATAGAACTCTGTGTTTTAGGAGATTTTATGAATAATAAAATAAGATTATTCAAAGGTTGAAATCCTACCTAAACCCACTTGACAAGCAAAAAACCCACTAAATGTCAATCTCCCACTTGTCCTGAATCAAACGGTATGTCATATGCGTGGATGCACACAGAGACGTGGCCACCAACTATATAATTTTGGAATCTAAACACCTTCAGCTACACAACGGTGTCATTCTTTTATGCATACCACCAATGGTGTGGGCACAGTTCTGTGTAGAATTTTGCACTTTTACCAGAAAAATGTACACAAATACATTTCAAAGTTAAAAATCATGGCAAATTCTAATGTAATGTAAAAAAAAAAAAAAAACTTATCAAGTATCAATCTCCCAAATAACCTGAATCAAACGGTATGCCATATGCATGGTTATGCACACGGACGTGGAAGCCACTACTGACAAAGTGAGCCAATGCACAGTGGCCCAATAACAGCAACTTCCCTGGCTAACATGGTACAAACCTCAACTATTGACTAGATTGTCCTGAATCAAACGGTATGCCATATTGCATGGGTGCAAAAGGGAAATAGAACTACTGTGCACACTCAAAATATAGTTAAAAACACTTTATTAAATATACAGGGTTCTCATTAAAAACATTAAAAATACATCTATAAGGCTACAAAATTAAGACTAGACATGTACAATCAGGGAGTTAGTCATGAAGGTACCCTTAGACTTAAAGTGTAGGTGAAAAGGTATAGCTACCAACTCCTATCGTTAGTATCGTCAAACGTCGTATGTAGACCTTATGTGGGACCGCGAGCAGACGCGTTTCGCCCCCTTAGCAATTTGGGGGCTTCCTCATGTGCCCAAAGAGAGAGAAAGGTCCCTACCTCGCCGACTGTTTAAGTACGCTGCATCAATTCGTCGTCTAGTGATGACGTCATACGCTGAGTAGCGTCATGACGTCATACGTCGTGACGTCACGTCCAATCATAGCTCGTTTTAGCAATATTTACATGAATGATCTATAACATCAGGTGACCGGCAGTCTCACCAATCCCTGCAATAGCCGGTAGCTAGGAGACCATATATAAACATTCAAACACTGTCATGGTCCGTCAGTTGTCACAATTATAAATATTCCACGTATCCATGCCAGAATAAACACACAATTTAAATGCAAAATTAAAGCAATCTAAGTAATCACACATATATATCTTATGACAATATAAAGCTACAACAGTTTAGAAAGACAGAGTATATGTAAAGTTAATCCACAGGAGGTGAAGCAATCTCAGTGTTTACACACATATATATATATCATAGAACAATTTACAAAATTATTGCCATTGAGGACAAAGTATATATTGCATGTATAACACTCATCTGTCCCAAACAGAGTATCTGTTGCATGTGTATGTCTGTCCCAAACTTGCCCAAACATGCACACAATGAATGGCTAATGTATCCAGCTAGTAAGTCTTGTGATAGTCTATTGAAGATATACATACAAGATGATGGTATATATTTTTTCAACTTACACCTCCTTGTTTATGCCAATAAAATAGTTCCGATCCCGCTGTCCTGCTAGTAGGTCTAGTAATGGATCCAATCAAACTGAACATCCATATGGTGCTATGTTCGTCAGTAGACATGGTCAAAGAGACTATAAGGGGAGGTGATACCAACAGAGCATTACTGAAAAAAGAAACACGGTGGATTTACCTGTTGGGCACTATAGCACCTAGAGGCTTAAATGAAGCATTGGACTTTACTCCATTCATATAATTCAATTTTGCCATCATTTAATTTTACCTTGCTTTATCATAGATGAATTTATCCATAAGCCATATCGACTCCAAACTGAAGAAGTTATGGTGCTTGGCATCACGGCTGGAATCATTAAATATGTACTTTTTATCGGCATAAGCAAGGAGACATGAGCTCTTAATACTTACCATATATCGCATCAACTCCAAAATGAGGAAGTATATAATTATTGGAAGGATCTATAGAATTGTATGAGACTGGAACTATACCTATATGGATAGGTTGCCTGGAGGACATTGGGACTATGCTTTACGTTTTATAGGAATACACTCGGTTTCCCCCTACTGACGAACATAGCACCATATGGATGTTCAGTTTGATTGGATCCATTACTAGACCTACTAGCAGGACAGCGGGATCGGAACTATTTTATTGGCATAAACAAGGAGGTGTAAGTTGAAAAAATATATACCATCATCTTGTATGTATATCTTCAATAGACTATCACCAGACTTACTAGCTGGATTCATTAGCCATTCATCGTGTGCATGTTTGGGCAAGTTTGGGACAGACGAGCGATCTACATGCAACAGATACTCTGTTTGGGACAGATGAGTGTTATACATGCAATATATACTTTGTCCTCCTTAATGGCCATAATTTTGTAAATTGTTCTTTGATATATATATATGTGTGTAAACACTGAGATTGCTTCACCTCCTGTGGATTAACTTTACATATACTCTGTCTTTCTAAACTGTTGTAGCTTTATATTGTCATAAGATATATATGTGTGATTACTTAGATTGCTTTAATTTTGCATTTAAATTGTGTGTTTATTCTGGCATGGATACGTGGAATATTTATAATTGTGACAACTGACGGACCATGACAGGGTTTGAATGTTTATATATGGTCTCCTAGCTACCGGCTATTGCAGGGATTGGTGAGACTGCCGGTCACCTGATGTTATAGATCATTCATGTAAATATTGCTAAAACGCGCTATGATTGGACGTGACGTCACGACGTATGACGCTACTCAGCGTATGACGTCATCACTAGGCGACGAATTGATGCAGCGTACTTAAACAGCCAGTGAGGTAGGGACCTTTGTCTCTCTTTTGGCACATGAGGAAGCCCCCAAATTGCTAAGGGGGCGAAACAGTTCTGCTCGCGGTCCCACATAAGGTCTACATACGATGTTTGACGACAGTAACAATAGGAGTTGGTAGCTATACCTTTTCACTTACACTTTAAGTCTATGAGTACCTTCATGACTAACTCCCTGATTGTACATGTCTAGTCTTAATTTTGTAGCCTTATAGATGTATTTTTAATGTTTTTAATGAGAACCCTGTATATTTAATAAAGGTTTTTTAACTATATTTTGAGTGTGCACAGTAGTTCTATTTCCCTTTTGTTTCAATATATTTAACTACTGGGTGGCACCTCTCCCCACTATAGGGGTGGACCATACTGGTGCTGGGTTAATTTGTGTATATCATATATATGCATGGGTGCAAACAGAGACAGGGCCACCAATAAGCTCAAATGGGGGGCATGTACAGTTACAAGAAAAAAATCAAAAAACGTCACAACCCACCCCCCACGCACACACACTCCCCCTTTTAGTGGTATTTTAGTGAAAACCGGTTGGTACTGAGTGTCACGCAAGTTTTTGCTCCCTATGCTGATCCTAAACATTTTTGGTTAATTTATGGCTTTAGTGTAAAAAAAAAAGGGTGTGTGTATCGCTTTAAGAATTTTTGTGAGCATTTCCCCCTTTTTTTGGATCATTCCCAAAGATAATCATCAGATCATCCTAGGGAATGATAACAAACTTGCAGGGTTATTCAATAAAAGTTCTTATCGTTTAAAATGGTGCTAACTTTGCCCCAACCAATCAGATGTTACCTTACAAATAAATTTAAATAAGATCTGATTCGTTGGGGCAAAATTAGCACCATTTTAAACGATAAGAACTTTTATTGAATTTCCCTGTTGGAATACGGGCATAAATGCCCGTTTTCCTATTCAAAATTCAGTCGGAAAAATCACTTCCTGGAAAACATTTTCCAGGAAGAGATTTTTAATTCATTGGCAAAGATCAATAATTTGGATCACCAAATTTTGATCTCTGTCTAAGCAAAGACTTAGAAAAAATCCTACAGTATTTGTGAATGGAACTTTGAGTTCCATTCACAAAAAGTGTAGTAAAGCTGTCGCACTGACGGCTTTACTATACCAGGTACTGCACTGTGATCTGAATGGAGAGAGAGAAAGAGAGAGAGATCTAGCGCCCGTTATGTTAACGGGCTCAACCGACTAGTAAATAAATAATAAGTTAACCAGTAGTCCCACCCTGTCTGGTATACTGGAAAGTTTGTGTCTGCACAAATACTACTGTATAGCTGATGGCCCAATCAGTGGGAGTGCAGTATGCCAAAATCAGGCTTTAATTGTGACCTGAATTTGATGTGTGTGTCTATTTAAGAGGGCTGACTTTTAAGTTAAAAGTTTCAAATGTAAGTGCTGATACAGACTGACTGAGGGTCGGGTGAAAGGAAGCAGTTTTGCTTTTACTGCCTCCTATACTAGACAATTATTTTTAAAGTGATGGAAGTGGTGCTGCTCCTCAATTGTGTGACAGAAAAACATCACCATCTCTCCTGATATTAAGTTGGCAAGGCAGCAAATCATATTATCTTTCTGTTCTGTAAGCAAAAGATAAAGTTTAATACAGTAGGATTTTCCATAGCTGGGGAAGCACCATAGCTCAGATAAACAGTTACATAGGACCGGGTCAGCCAAAGGAAATTGATACAGTACTTGTGTATCCTTGGCAAAAAGGACTAGCTTTTCACTTCACCTAACAGGAATGCATTCTTGCTGCTATCCTATATTGCACTTTTTTTTTTTTTTAAATGAATGACATAGAATAATATAACTGATATACAACATGTTTATATAGGGGTATTGGCGTACAGTATTAACCCCTACAGGTACTAACCCATCCAGATACAGTATTAACCCCTACAGGTACTAACCCATCCAGATACAGTATTAACCCCCAGTAATCCCCCCCCCCAAAGTCCCAAAAACTGCCCACCAGGAGGATAGCAGACTCCATATAGGACTCTGCCTCTGGTCTCCCCTCCGTGAGAAGTTTGGCATGCGTACTGCAGCCCTTCTCCCCCTCCCTCACCAGCGGCGCTGGTGTTGCCAGCTGGGAAGAAAGAAGACACATCCCCAAGGGCTCTTCTAAGAGCCAATAGGGTATTGCTTTTGTGCTGCAGGACCCCCAACAAAGGCACTTTTCAATGCCACAATTGCACTTATAAGGAACCAGGAGGTGGTCCCGGGTGGAGCCGTGGGATTCCCAAACATCTGGCAGCGGATCTTTCAGATGTTCAGGAATCCTTGAACCATGATTTGCTAATTCTCAGACGTTTGGAGATTCTCGAATCGTCTGTTCGAGGAGAACCGCATTTTTTTGCTGTTCTTCCTGCAGAGACATGTTCCTTGAACCATTTCCCAGGTCCCAAAGCTATTTACAGTAAGTTACAACTGCTATTTAACCCTTTCACTGCCAGCAGAATTACCCACTTTGCATGTTTTAAATGCCAGAAGAATTTAGAGGATTTTAGACACATTTGGTCCAGTCAAAGTTTACAGTAGGAAACCCCCCAGTAAATCAGGAATATTATACATTGGTTTTTTTCAGCACAAAGTGTACTTTAACATGGTAACAAAATTTTGTAACTTTTCTGGTAATTTTACTGGAATTATGGGTAAAATATGTAAAAAAAAAAAAAAATTTGCAAATTTTCATGGATTTTTCCCATTTTTATTTATAGTTATCTTAAGGTAACGCACAAAAATCTTACTTATTTTAAAATCTTAATACCAGATATATGTAGGTACCCCACTTTTCCTGTACAGGAGACCCCCCCAAACTAAAACTGCACCTTCAAAAATATTACACCAAATTGAAATGTATAACCACTTCTGATGGTTAACATTTAATATCTACCAAATTAACTAAAATATTCTTACAAGTGACATATTTTTAGAAACCACATATCCTCAGGATATTATGAGTGAGGTAAGTTTTGATCAAAATGCAGATACCTGGGCGCAGCTCTTCGTCCAATTGTAAATTATTTTCTCACATTTTTACAATCAAATGCGAATTTCAGCTAAAAACTGTGGAGGAAAGTTTAAACGAATCTTAAATATGAAAGCCTAACCCCTCCTGAATAAAATGGTTTGCCACTTTGTGAACACACATTCATGGGTGTACCCAGAGACATGGCTACCAACTAACCCTACCCAGAGACATGGCTACCAACTAACCCAGAGCGTGACCAATGCAAATGTAAGTAACAGCAAAACATTTTTTGCCAACTCTGTATTTGAATAGTCTGCAGTTTTTCCCACAAAACACCCCCCTAACTCAGAAATATTCCCCACAAACTATATATTCCTGAAATCTACACACCTTCAGCTACGTAATTCTGTAGTTTGTTCATTCATACCATCAATGGTGTGGGTGCAGTTCTTCGTAGAAATTTGCACTTTTTGCAGATTTTCTAAAAAAATGAAGATCAAACAACATTAAAAACGTAGAAATCATGTTAAAACCTCATGGAATGCAAAAAAAAGTTACTAAATATCAATCCCCCAAATGTCCTGAATCAAACAGCATGCCATATACGTGGTTACACATGCGGCCTTGGAAGTGAAAATCCAAGAAGTGAGACAATGCAAGAGGCTCAGAAACAGCAAAAATATTCAATCAACTCTGAATTTGAACAGTCTGCAGTTTTTCCTGCAAAATGCCCCCTAACTCATAAATACCCCCCCCCCCAAACCATCAATGGTGTGGGTGCAGTTCTTCGTAGAAGTTAACACTTTTCTGAAAAATGAAGAAAAAACAACTTCAAAGGGTAGAAATCATGCCAAAACCTCATGTAATATAAAAAAAAGTTACCAAATATCAATCCCCCAAATGGCCTGAATTAAACGGTATGCCATATGTGTGGTTACACGCGCGCACATTAAAATGAAAAGCCAATGCACGATGGCTCAAAAACACCAAAAATATTCAGCCAACTCTGAATTTGAAGTCTGCAGTTTATCCCACAAAATGCCGCCCAAACTCAGAAATACCCTCCACAAACTATATATTCCTGAAATCTACACACCTTCATCTATGTGTAACACTATAGTTAGTTCAATCATACCATCAATGGTGTGGGCGCAGTTTTTCGTAGAAGTTCGCACTTTTCTGAAAAAATGAAGAAAAAGCAACTTCAAAGGGTAGAAATCATGCCAAAACCTCATGGAATGTAAAAAATAGTTACCAAATATCAATCTCCCAAATGTCCAGAATCAAATGGCATGCCATATGTGTGGTTACACACATGGCTGTGGAAGCGAATAGCCACGAAGTGAGACAATGCATGATGGCTCAGAAACAGTGACAATATTCAGCCAACTCCGAATTTGAACAGTCTGCAGTTTTTCCCCACAAAACACCCTCCACAAACTATATATCCCTCAAATCTACACACTTTCAGCTTGTTTGTTCATTCATACCACGAATGGTGTGGGTGCAGTTCTTTGTAGAAGACCGCATTTTTTGCTGATTTTCGGAAAAAATTAACAAAAATCAACTTTCGAAGGTAGAAATCATGCCAAAACCCATTGAAATGTAAAAAAAAGTTACCAAATATCAATCCCCAAAATGTCCTGAATCAAACGGTATGCCATAAGCATGATTGCATACTCGGACGTTGAATCGACTAGCCACAAAGTGAGCCAATTCACAGTGGCCCAATTACAGCACCTTTTCAGATTTCTCAGACTAAACACCCCTAAAAATATATATTTTTGGAATCTAAACACCTTCAGCTGCACAATGGTGACATTCTTTTATGCATACCACCAATGGTGTGGGTGCAGTTCTGTGTAGTATTTTGCACTTTTACCAGATTTTCTGGAAAATTTTACAAAAATACATTTCAAAGTTAAAAATCATGGCAAATTCTAATGTAATGTAAAAAAAACCAACCCTGTAAAGTATCAAGCTCCCAAATGCCCTGAATCAAACGGTATGTCATTTGCATGGTTACACACACGGATGTGGAAGCCACTACTCACAAAGTGAGCCAATGCACAGTGGCCCAATAACAGCAAGTTCCCAGATTTTTCAGTCTAAACACCTCTCTAACTCAAAAATACCCCCCAAAACTACACACCTTTATCTAATCAACGGTGCAAATTTGTAATTCATACTATCATTGGTGTTAAAAAGTTAAAAATCCTGTCAAATCCCCAAGTAATGAAAAGAAAAGTTACTAAATATCAATCTCCCACATGTCCTGAATCAATCAGTATTCCATATGCGTGGGTGCACACAGAGACATGGCCACCAACTAACTCAAATGGGAAGCATGCACAAGTGCAATTACAAGAAAAACTCAGTGCTCTGTAATTTCAAATAGCTTTCTCTTATTCAAATAAAACAGCCCCGAAACTTGGAAATGTCCCCCACAAATAAAAAACCCCACTAAATATCAATCTCCAACATGTGCTGAATCCAACTATATGCCATATGTATGGGTGCACACTGACACATGGCCACCGACTTACTCAAATGGAAAGCACGCACAAGTGCAATTACAAGTGCTCTGTAATTTGAACATCCTACACTTTTTCAAAAGAAACCGCACCGAAACGTGGAAATACCCCCAACAAACTATATATTTTTGGAATCTACACACCTTCAGCTATGTTATGGTGCCAAGCTTTCATACATACATAAAGAATTCCAGACACAGTAATCCATAGAACTCTGTGTTTTTAGGAGATTTTGTGAAAAATAAATAAGATGATTCAAACATTGAAATCCTACATAAACCCGCTCGATAAGCAAAAAACCCACTAAATCTCAATCTCCCAAATGTCCTGAATAAAACGGTATGCCATATGCGTGGATGCACACAGAGACGTGGCCACCAAGTAGCTCAAATTGGACGCATACACAAGGGAAATTACATGAAAAAATCAAAATGCTCTGTAATTGGAACAGCCTACACTTTTTTAAAGGAAACAGTCACGAAACTTGGAAAAACACCCAACAAACTATATATTTTTGGAATTTACACTCTTCAGCTACGTTACTGTGCCATTCTTTCATACATACATAAAGAATTCCAGACGCAGTAATCCATAGAACTCTGTGTTTTAGGAGATTTTATGAATAATAAAATAAGATTATTCAAAGGTTGAAATCCTACCTAAACCCACTTGACAAGCAAAAAACCCACTAAATGTCAATCTCCCACTTGTCCTGAATCAAACGGTATGTCATATGCGTGGATGCACACAGAGACGTGGCCACCAACTATATAATTTTGGAATCTAAACACCTTCAGCTACACAACGGTGTCATTCTTTTATGCATACCACCAATGGTGTGGGCACAGTTCTGTGTAGAATTTTGCACTTTTACCAGAAAAATGTACACAAATACATTTCAAAGTTAAAAATCATGGCAAATTCTAATGTAATGTAAAAAAAAAAAAAAAACTTATCAAGTATCAATCTCCCAAATAACCTGAATCAAACGGTATGCCATATGCATGGTTATGCACACGGACGTGGAAGCCACTACTGACAAAGTGAGCCAATGCACAGTGGCCCAATAACAGCAACTTCCCTGGCTAACATGGTACAAACCTCAACTATTGACTAGATTGTCCTGAATCAAACGCTATGCCATATTGCATGGGTGCAAAAGGGAAATAGAACTACTGTGCACACTCAAAATATAGTTAAAAACACTTTATTAAATATACAGGGTTCTCATTAAAAACATTAAAAATACATCTATAAGGCTACAAAATTAAGACTAGACATGTACAATCAGGGAGTTAGTCATGAAGGTACCCTTAGACTTAAAGTGTAGGTGAAAAGGTATAGCTACCAACTCCTATCGTTAGTATCGTCAAACGTCGTATGTAGACCTTATGTGGGACCGCGAGCAGACGCGTTTCGCCCCCTTAGCAATTTGGGGGCTTCCTCGTGTGCCCAAAGAGAGAGAAAGGTCCCTACCTCGCCGACTGTTTAAGTACGCTGCATCAATTCGTCGTCTAGTGATGACGTCATACGCTGAGTAGCGTCATGACGTCATACGTCGTGACGTCACGTCCAATCATAGCTCGTTTTAGCAATATTTACATGAATGATCTATAACA
The DNA here is from genome assembly GCA_019447015.1 of Hymenochirus boettgeri. NCBI lineage: Eukaryota > Metazoa > Chordata > Amphibia > Anura > Pipidae > Hymenochirus > Hymenochirus boettgeri. The sequence goes on along the minus strand of CM033469.1, from coordinate 143,186,687 downwards.
TCAGGTGACCGGCAGTCTCACCAATCCCTGCAATAGCCGGTAGCTAGGAGACCATATATAAACATTCAAACACTGTCATGGTCCGTCAGTTGTCACAATTATAAATATTCCACGTATCCATGCCAGAATAAACACACAATTTAAATGCAAAATTAAAGCAATCTAAGTAATCACACATATATATCTTATGACAATATAAAGCTACAACAGTTTAGAAAGACAGAGTATATGTAAAGTTAATCCACAGGAGGTGAAGCAATCTCAGTGTTTACACACATATATATATATCATAGAACAATTTACAAAATTATTGCCATTGAGGACAAAGTATATATTGCATGTATAACACTCATCTGTCCCAAACAGAGTATCTGTTGCATGTGTATGTCTGTCCCAAACTTGCCCAAACATGCACACAATGAATGGCTAATGTATCCAGCTAGTAAGTCTTGTGATAGTCTATTGAAGATATACATACAAGATGATGGTATATATTTTTTCAACTTACACCTCCTTGTTTATGCCAATAAAATAGTTCCGATCCCGCTGTCCTGCTAGTAGGTCTAGTAATGGATCCAATCAAACTGAACATCCATATGGTGCTATGTTCGTCAGTAGACATGGTCAAAGAGACTATAAGGGGAGGTGATACCAACAGAGCATTACTGAAAAAAGAAACACGGTGGATTTACCTGTTGGGCACTATAGCACCTAGAGGCTTAAATGAAGCATTGGACTTTACTCCATTCATATAATTCAATTTTGCCATCATTTAATTTTACCTTGCTTTATCATAGATGAATTTATCCATAAGCCATATCGACTCCAAACTGAAGAAGTTATGGTGCTTGGCATCACGGCTGGAATCATTAAATATGTACTTTTTATCGGCATAAGCAAGGAGACATGAGCTCTTAATACTTACCATATATCGCATCAACTCCAAAATGAGGAAGTATATAATTATTGGAAGGATCTATAGAATTGTATGAGACTGGAACTATACCTATATGGATAGGTTGCCTGGAGGACATTGGGACTATGCTTTACGTTTTATAGGAATACACTCGGTTTCCCCCTACTGACGAACATAGCACCATATGGATGTTCAGTTTGATTGGATCCATTACTAGACCTACTAGCAGGACAGCGGGATCGGAACTATTTTATTGGCATAAACAAGGAGGTGTAAGTTGAAAAAATATATACCATCATCTTGTATGTATATCTTCAATAGACTATCACCAGACTTACTAGCTGGATTCATTAGCCATTCATCGTGTGCATGTTTGGGCAAGTTTGGGACAGACGAGCGATCTACATGCAACAGATACTCTGTTTGGGACAGATGAGTGTTATACATGCAATATATACTTTGTCCTCCTTAATGGCCATAATTTTGTAAATTGTTCTTTGATATATATATATGTGTGTAAACACTGAGATTGCTTCACCTCCTGTGGATTAACTTTACATATACTCTGTCTTTCTAAACTGTTGTAGCTTTATATTGTCATAAGATATATATGTGTGATTACTTAGATTGCTTTAATTTTGCATTTAAATTGTGTGTTTATTCTGGCATGGATACGTGGAATATTTATAATTGTGACAACTGACGGACCATGACAGGGTTTGAATGTTTATATATGGTCTCCTAGCTACCGGCTATTGCAGGGATTGGTGAGACTGCCGGTCACCTGATGTTATAGATCATTCATGTAAATATTGCTAAAACGCGCTATGATTGGACGTGACGTCACGACGTATGACGCTACTCAGCGTATGACGTCATCACTAGGCGACGAATTGATGCAGCGTACTTAAACAGCCAGTGAGGTAGGGACCTTTGTCTCTCTTTTGGCACATGAGGAAGCCCCCAAATTGCTAAGGGGGCGAAACAGTTCTGCTCGCGGTCCCACATAAGGTCTACATACGATGTTTGACGACAGTAACAATAGGAGTTGGTAGCTATACCTTTTCACTTACACTTTAAGTCTATGAGTACCTTCATGACTAACTCCCTGATTGTACATGTCTAGTCTTAATTTTGTAGCCTTATAGATGTATTTTTAATGTTTTTAATGAGAACCCTGTATATTTAATAAAGGTTTTTTAACTATATTTTGAGTGTGCACAGTAGTTCTATTTCCCTTTTGTTTCAATATATTTAACTACTGGGTGGCACCTCTCCCCACTATAGGGGTGGACCATACTGGTGCTGGGTTAATTTGTGTATATCATATATATGCATGGGTGCAAACAGAGACAGGGCCACCAATAAGCTCAAATGGGGGGCATGTACAGTTACAAGAAAAAAATCAAAAAACGTCACAACCCACCCCCCACGCACACACACTCCCCCTTTTAGTGGTATTTTAGTGAAAACCGGTTGGTACTGAGTGTCACGCAAGTTTTTGCTCCCTATGCTGATCCTAAACATTTTTGGTTAATTTATGGCTTTAGTGTAAAAAAAAAGGGTGTGTGTATCGCTTTAAGAATTTTTGTGAGCATTTCCCCCTTTTTTTGGATCATTCCCAAAGATAATCATCAGATCATCCTAGGGAATGATAACAAACTTGCAGGGTTATTCAATAAAAGTTCTTATCGTTTAAAATGGTGCTAACTTTGCCCCAACCAATCAGATGTTACCTTACAAATAAATTTAAATAAGATCTGATTCGTTGGGGCAAAATTAGCACCATTTTAAACGATAAGAACTTTTATTGAATTTCCCTGTTGGAATACGGGCATAAATGCCCGTTTTCCTATTCAAAATCCAGTCGGAAAAATCACTTCCTGGAAAACATTTTCCAGGAAGAGATTTTTAATTCATTGGCAAAGATCAATAATTTGGATCACCAAATTTTGATCTCTGTCTAAGCAAAGACTTAGAAAAAATCCTACAGTATTTGTGAATGGAACTTTGAGTTCCATTCACAAAAAGTGTAGTAAAGCTGTCGCACTGACGGCTTTACTATACCAGGTACTGCACTGTGATCTGAATGGAGAGAGAGAAAGAGAGAGAGATCTAGCGCCCGTTATGTTAACGGGCTTAACCGACTAGTAAATAAATAATAAGTTAACCAGTAGTCCCACCCTGTCTGGTATACTGGAAAGTTTGTGTCTGCACAAATACTACTGTATAGCTGATGGCCCAATCAGTGGGAGTGCAGTATGCCAAAATCAGGCTTTAATTGTGACCTGAATTTGATGTGTGTGTCTATTTAAGAGGGCTGACTTTTAAGTTAAAAGTTTCAAATGTAAGTGCTGATACAGACTGACTGAGGGTCGGGTGAAAGGAAGCAGTTTTGCTTTTACTGCCTCCTATACTAGACAATTATTTTTAAAGTGATGGAAGTGGTGCTGCTCCTCAATTGTGTGACAGAAAAACATCACCATCTCTCCTGATATTAAGTTGGCAAGGCAGCAAATCATATTATCTTTCTGTTCTGTAAGCAAAAGATAAAGTTTAATACAGTAGGATTTTCCATAGCTGGGGAAGCACCATAGCTCAGATAAACAGTTACATAGGACCGGGTCAGCCAAAGGAAATTGATACAGTACTTGTGTATCCTTGGCAAAAAGAACTAGCTTTTCACTTCACCTAACAGGAATGCATTCTTGCTGCTATCCTATATTGCACTTTTTTTTTTTTTTAAATGAATGACATAGAATAATATAACTGATATACAACATGTTTATATAGGGGTATTGGCGTACAGTATTAACCCCTACAGGTACTAACCCATCCAGATACAGTATTAACCCCTACAGGTACTAACCCATCCAGATACAGTATTAACCCTACCAAATATCAATCCCCAAAATGTCCTGAATCAAACTGTATGCCATCTGCATGGTTACACACACGGATTTGTCAGACTTAACACCCCTATATATTAGAATTTCTCCCCAAAAATACATATTTTTGGAATCTAAACACCTTCAGCTACGCAACGGTGTCATTCTTTTATGCATACCACCAATGGTGTGGGCACAGTTCTGTGTAGAATTTTGCACTTTTACCAGATATTCTGGAAAAATGTACAAAAATCATGGCAAATTCTAATGTAATGTAAAAAAACCTTGTCAAGTATCAATCTCCCAAATGCCCTGAATCAAACGGTATGCCATATGCATGGTTACACACACGGACTTGGAAGCCACTACTCACAAAGTGAGCCAATGTGCAGGGCCCAATAACTATTTCAATCCAAACACCCCTCTAACTCAAAAATACCCCCAAAAACTATATATTCTCAGAATCTACACACCTTCAGCTAATGGTGCAAGCAAGTAAGTAATACAAACAATCATGGGTGTGTGAGCAGATCTTCATAGAATTTCACTTTTAGCAGATTTTCTATAAAAAAAAAAGTTTGAAAGTGAAAAATCCTGTCAAACCCCCAAGTAATGAAAAGAAAAGTTACTAAATATCAATCTCCCACATGTCCTGTGGGTGCACACAGACACATGGCCACCGACTAACTCAAATGGCAAGCATGCACAAGTGCAATTACAAGTGCTCTGTAATTTGAACAGCCTACACATTTTCAAAGGAAACAACCCGAAACTTGGAAATACCCCCAACAAACTATATATTTTTGTAATCTACACATCTTCCACTACGTTACGGTGCCATGCTTTCATACATACATAAAGAGTTCCATACGCAGTAATCCATAGAACTCTGTGTTTTTAGAAGATTTTATGAAAAATAAAATAAGATATTCAAAAGGTTGAAATCCTACCTAAACCTACTTGACAACAAAAACCCCACTAATGTCAATCTCCACATATCCTGAATCAAGGATGCCATATGTGTGCACACAGAGACGTGGCCACCAAGTAGCTCAAATGGGACCCATGTACAAGTGAAATTACAAAAAAAATCAGTGTTCTGTAATTTGAACAGCCTACCATTTTTCAAAGGAAACAGCCCTGAAACTTGGAAATACTCCCCAAAAACTACATATTTTTGGAATCTAACACACCTTCAGCTGCATTATTGTGCCAAGCTTTCATACATATATAAAGAATTCCAGACGCAATAATACATAGAACTCTGTGTTTTTAGGAGATTTTGTGAAAAATAAAATAAGATGATTCAAAGGTTGAAATCCTACCTAAACCCACTTGCCAAGTATAAAAACCCATTAAATGGTAATCTCCACATGTCCTAAATCAAACGTATGCCATATGCATGGATGCAATCAGAGACGGGGCCACCAACTAGCTCAAATGGGATGCATGTAAAGTGCAGTTACAAGAAAAAAAACAAAAAACGCCACAAGGTGTGTGTATCGCTTTAAGATTTTTTGTGTGTATTTCCCCCTTTTTTTTAATCATTCGAAATCTGATTGGAAAATCACTTCCAGAAGGGATTTTTTCATTCATGTGGCAAAGATCAATAATTTGGTGATCAGAAGTGATCACCAAATTTTGATCTCTGTCCATTTTGAGTTCCATTCACAAAATGTATAGTTAAACTGTCACAGTGACACTAAAAACTGCACACGACACTATAATTTGAAAACTAGCCATTTTCAAATATCTCTATTGAGAGAAATACCGTTATACTCGAGTATAAACCGAGTTTTTCAGGCTGAAAAATCAGCCTGAAAACTTGGACTCGGTTTTATACTCGAGTCAGTAGCTTACCTGAGCATTCCGGCAGCCGCATGATCTTTCTGTGTACTGGCGCACTGGCCTGACGTCACTGCCCGGCGCCAAGCCCGGCGCTGGGCAGTGACGTCAGCCGGCTAAGGATACCGTACCTGCCAGGAAGCCCTTGGATGGAGGAAGCCCTTGGATGGAGGAAGCCCTTGATGGAGGAGAGCCCACAGGGAGAAAGCCCACAGGTACAAACTAAACTGGTGGGAGGGTGAGGGGGCATTCAAGATGTTTGGGAACTACAACTCCCAGCATGCTTTATTAGCTGGGAGTTGTAGTTTCCAAACATCTTGAATGCCAAGTGGGGTGGCATTCAAGATGTTTGGAAACAACACTCCCAGCTAATAAGCATGCTGGGAGTTGTAGTTTCCAAACATCTTGAATGCCAAGTGAGGGTGGCATTCAAGATGTTTGGAAACTACAACTCCCAGCATGCTTTATTAGCTGGGAGTTGTAGTTTCCAAACATCTTGAATGCCAAGTTTCTACCCTCGGTTTATACTCGAGTCAACAACTTTTATTAGGATTTTTAGGTGAAATTGGGTACCTCGGTTTATACTCGGGTCGGTTTATACTCGAGTATATACGGTAGTATTATTAAAATTAATAAAAAAAACTTTCATGTGGAAAAGTAATATTCAATTTGCTTGCTTTTTTGTTTAGTTTGTATCTTATCTTTGTTACCTAGAGACAGAAAGTTGAATGCAATAGAGTAATGCACAGAGAGCTGTTCTAACTCCATTGTGCTGCCTTTTCCAATGCAAAAAGTGTAGGCAACTTTCAGTGCATTGCAATCCTGTGTTGGGTCTAGGTCCCACTATGCATGTTTCTATACGCTGTTCTGTCTGCCTGCGTTTATTCAATCATGAATAATCAATGACATTTTATTTTTAATGGAAATCTCAGTTCCCACTATGTGTGTTGCATTTTGATCCTTTTATCAGTCACATGTGTGCATGATTTGTGGTCCATTTGTGTCCATTCCTGTAAATTTTGTGATTCAATTCAAGTCTATGGGAATGCAGAAGAAAACACAGACAAACACAGACAAGCGGAGAGAAAAATGTACTACCAATGCATTAGGAAATAAAAACAAAAAACTCAGACAATGAGAACAAGTGGGCACCAAAGAACTGCCTTTTCAAACCTGATGCAGTGGGACCTAGCGCTTAACTTTTGCTTGATTTTATCGGCAACTTAAAATTATGTAAAAGTGTGCTTCCCTAATCATTATTACTGGCTATTGGAAATAGAGATAATGGTTCTGGTGCATCGCCTTGTATGTGTTCGTTGGATAGTGTGTAGTTTGAATATATGAGTTGAACAGTAAATTATTTTTCACTATTTGCACCAGGCATTTTGCATTTATTTTAATTTATAATCATACCGTATATACTCGAGTATAAACCGAGTTTTTCAGGCTGAAAAATCAGCCTGAAAACTCGGACATCGGTTTATACTCGAGTCAAACACTTACCTGGGCATTCCGGCAGCCGCGCAATCCTTTTCTGCACTGGCGCGCCGGCCTGACGTCCTGCCCGGCGCCAAGCCCGGCGCCGGACAGTGACGTCAGCCGGAGCGCCGGACAGGAATGGGCGCGCCGGCTGCCGGAATGCTGATACCGTACCTGCCAGGATGGATGGAGGAAGATAGAAGAGTCCACAGGGAGAAGAGTCCAGGAGGAAGAAGTCCAGGAGAAGATCCACAGGAGAGAGTCCACAGGGAGAAGAGTCCACAGGAGAAGAGTCCACAGGAGAAGAGAAGAGAGTCCACAGGAGTCCACAGGGAGAAGAGTCCACAGGAGAAGAGCCCACAGGTACAAACTGAACGGAGGGGGAGGGGGGCATTCAAGATGTTGGGAACTACAACTCCAGCATGCTTTATTAGCTGGGAGTTGTAGTTCCAAACATCTTGAATGCCAAGTGAGGGTGGCATTCAAGATGTTTGGAAACTACAACTCCCAGCTAATAAAGCATGCTGGGAGTTGTAGTTTCCAAACATCTTGAATGCCACCCTCACTTGGCATTCAAGGATTTTGGACACTACATCCCAGATGCTTTATTAGCTGGGAGTTGTAGTTTCCAAACATCTTGAATGCCAAGTTTCTACCCTCGGTTTATACTCGGGTCAATAACTTTATTAGGATTTTTAGCTGAAATTGGGTACCTCGGTTTATACTCGGGTCGGTTTATACTCGAGTATATACGGTATTCTTTATGTTTAGTTAAGGTATGATCTTTATTGTGAGTGAAGGAATTCTGCACATGTTTTACAAACCAAATAAAAAATCTTTTGTGCATTTCATCACACAACAAAGTATATCATACACAGTTTGTCTCCACAAGGCTTAGAAGGTCCACTGTCCATTTAACACAACTCCAGTGCATCTAATCAGTGCATGTGGCATTCTAAAATCAAATAGAACCCAGTTTTCGAATCGAATCTGAGGGTTTTGAAGTCCCGACGGAACTTTCAGAACTCCCAGATTTCACTGAACCCGAATTTTCGTTTTTTATCGAAAATCAAAAATTGACGATTATCGAAATCGAAAATTGATGATTATCGAAATAACCCTCGAAAGTAATGATCGATTTCGGTAACTCTCAAAAATAGAATGCGTAAGCTCGAAAACAGCCCGATCGTGAGGAAAGATAGTTTTAAAATAAGTTTTGGTTATATTTACAGGTTCCCCAGACCATTCCCCAGGTCTCTGTGTCATTAGCAGTAACCTACTATTACTATTTGTCCCTCAAAATGGACAGAAACTTTCAAATTTTTTTCTCTCATAGACTTCTATGGGTTAGTTTTTCGAACGAAAAAGTAACAAAACTCAACAGTTTCGAATATCTCTATTGTACACATGACCTTTGAATAAACAGCAAGCTCAAGGTTGCTCCCCACATATTACATATACGTTATATTCATGTTATTTACTAAGCAGTAGTTAAAAAAAACTAAACCATCCTTGAAGAGACAAACAAGTCACATTATCTCTAATGTTGCATAAATTAAGATGGTGTGTCACACAGATACTCCTAGCTCCTTAGCTACTAATAATCGATGAGCATAAACTTTAAAAACTGTAAGGCCAGAACCAAATAATGTAATTGAATTCTCAAATCCATAATGACCAATAAATATTATCACTAAATGATCTAAATTTTTTCAGTTTTTCTTTGTCCAAATTTATCAAAGGTTTTGTGAAGCTTTGTGAATAATCAAAATATGAATGATAACCCCATTAATTGCTAGAGGCTGAAGAAATTTATTTAACAGAAGGAGTTAGAGACCCAATATAATATCCCTCAAAATACCTAAAGACATACATAGGTAATTTTTCAAATCATTTAATCAAAAAGTCAACCCCATCTTCGATATATTGCCTGGTGATATTAGAAAGTCTACTGACCAGAAGATGATAAGACCAGTTGGAAAATTCCCTGACAATCCCATCGGTGGCTATATTAGCCTGGGCAGACTGAAATTTCAAAAACTACATTGAATCAGCAAATTTTTTACATTTATTTTAAAACTGAGACTAATTTCTGATCGCAATCCCTTTAGCCAATAGAGTTTTATATGTAAAGAGGCATTTCAGATGATGAACCTTACCACCAATCATAATAGATTGTTCTTTTTGTTCAGTGCGATAGATAGAAGTCTAAACTTACTTGATTTAACACTACTTTTAACACTACTTTGTTATGCATAATCTTACATATATAGTATACTGCAAGTTCTTGGTAAAAATGAATTAAGATAAACATACAGTAAATAATTCTAGAATACTTAAATTGTGATCTATTCATTAATATTCATTTGGAGAGTTAGGTCAATGCTTTAATGCTAGAAACAAAGGTCAAATCAAAATGTCAGGATCTTGTGACCTTATACTTAATCTTTTGGTAACTTGCAGATTTACTACACCCAAAAGGCTGATCTCAGTAAAGTGCTTTAAGGCACATGGGAGACTAGTACAGCCTTATTTTCTCCATTATTAACATGTTTGAGGCAGTTTGTTTGTAGACAATATGCATTACTGAATGGGACCATTTAAACTTCAATATCAAAAACCATTATATTGTAAAATGGATTATAGAGGAAAAAACCTTCGGGATTAGAATATGGTCCTTATAAGATAATAAACAGAATTCTAACAAACAAGCAATACATTATGCCGCTGCAGGAAACAAAACAAAAAAGAAAAATCTCTTATTTATCAGGGTCAGACTAGACCACAGCCATTCAAACATGAAAACAGAAAATTTCAAAATGTATATGTCGTGGCGTATGGAAAATAAGAATTTTTGCGAATTAATAAACTAAAGGAGAAAAGAGAATTGTAAATAAGTTAGGAAAGATAAAATAATCAGGGAGATTCAATAATCCTAAAATACGTGTAAAACCCACTATATCCCGAAGTAATGCAATACTAGACATAATTTCGTTTACGTCTGGTATTGAATCATGTGATTGGGCAAAGGTAAGTGATATTTTTACATTGAATTCCTCGTAAGTGACATATTTTGGGCCACAGCACACACTAGATTAGGCGAAAAAGTAAACTCTTTTATGAGTAAGTTTATGACTGAGGTAAAGAGGGGTGCCCAGAATATTCATGTATACACAAGGCCACACCTACCATGAGGCATTTGTCTCAAGCGGCACCCCTGTACTGAGGAAGACTAGGATTTTTGCTGCCTAAGCCAAACTTTTGAATGCCGCCCTAGATTATTTCCGCTGCTGTGTTAAAGTGAGTTTGTCAAACAGTCAATTAGCAAAAATTCTTAAACAGCTTGTGTTGTCACTACTATATTGCTTATAACTTATTTTATAGCCTGTGTTATACATGCTGCTTCAACTGTTACAATACATACTTTCTGTAGTATAAAAGATTTTAGCCAAAAGATTTGTAAGCCTGCCACCACGTCAAGGTAGACCCACTAAACTAACTAAAGCTAACCTAACCATATATAAAAATACAAACAACGTTTGATAGGACCCTATAGAACATATAGATTAGCACACATAGAACACTTATGTGCTTACTTCTATAATCAAGGTGGCCCAGGTGCAACACAGCCCCGGGCCCTTCGTGGAATAACAGGTAAGAAACCGTCCCACTGCACCATTAATGGAGACTCCAGTTAAACCGGTACATAGGGCGGAATGCCCAATAGAAGAAAGCAAGCTAGCACTCACCGCTTCTGTCTCTTGATCCGGGTGCGAGATTGCCCCAAACCCTCCGCTAAAGGTTCTTATCCAGATAAAACAAAGTGAAGAGCAATCAATCCATCAGACAAGGATCCACACGTATGCTTATAGGTAATAAGAAATAACTAAATTTATTGCAAAGGCATGGTACACAAGCCCGTAATGGCTTACAAGTTGAACCGCCTGAGGCGTTTCGGGCAAAGCTCTGCCCTTAGTCATAGGCTTGTAAGCCAAGGTGAAAAATATATGTTACACCAATTTTTCCACTATGAACCACATACCCTAAAATGGGTGGTTATTGATGTGATGCAGAAAGCATGAGTTAAACAACAATACATGAGCCTACAACAATACATCGTGGAGGTGGGGGGACAACCCCAATTTAGTGTGTAAAAATAGTGTGTAAAATTATTTTTATTGTGGATTTATATAGTGCCATCATCTTCCGTAGCACTTTAGAATCAAATGTATACATTAACATCAGGCCCTGCCCCGAAGAGCTTACAATCTAAGCACATTTATTTGACACAACCTATCAGTATATCTTTATGATTGTGGGGGAAACCGGAGTGCCCAGAGGAAACCCACGCAAACATGGGGAGAACATACAAACACCTTGCAGATATGTCCATGGGTGGCATCGAACTCTGGACTTCCACGCTGCTAAATACTACTTATTTTTTAAAAATATTAGATAAACGTTAATCTTAATTTTGGCAGGAATTTGTAACAATATTATTAAAAAAAACACAATAGAAATCTATTTCTGCAAAATAGTTTATGTTTTTATTTTGGAAACACACATAAATGTCTTTTCTGCCTATACTCATTAGTACTGCGATTTGTTGTTTTTCATTAAAAAAAAACATGTATAGAATAGATAGTATTTAGTGCTGTGATGTGTAATAAAGAAAAATAAATGTGTGTCTGGAGGAGTTATTGTCGGTAAGGGCACTTTAGTTCCAACTATAAAGCCTGATCTATATAATGCCATGACCTAAGGTGCCCCACTTTAAATTTAATATAGGAATTAAGCAAATTATCAGTGTTCAATGGCTTGTTAATGATCAATAAAATAATAATATGAAATACTTTTAAGAACTTTTAATTGAGTTGGACAGCTTAGAGTAATTACATAGAAATAATTCTACCATTACACATAATTAATTATCTATATTTTAAATACTGGAAAACTTGTGATAACTTGGTGCTAAAATCTATTTTAACTGAGCAGGAAACCTGTGCTGTATAATAGATAGTATCTATAAAAGAAGTGACTGAGGATGACTTTTTTGGCAGCATGTTTGTTTAGTGGTTACTAATGGCTAGAGATGGACCCAAACCCGATTCCAAAGCAGATTTAATGGGTTTCTGACTTTATCAGATTTTTTCTAAACCAGGGAACTATTTTGGAAAATTTTTGTACATTCGTGAATTTTTATAAATGTAAACATTTCAAAATTTCTAGAAATCTCAAAAATACTATGTGGAATGCCAAAACAGGAAGTGCATAAAGTTTCCGGTGACTGCCGTCATCAGGATATTGCATCAAAATCAGTAACTTCCCTTTATACCCATTACCATATACATCCACATCGTTAATAATTAAAATTTTAATTAAAAACAAATTTCACAATGCCACAACTTGCACACCAGACAACACAGTTTTGTATACTTAATACACCATAGTTATATATATATATTTATATATATATATATATATATATATATATATATAGTCCAGACCAATGGTTGGCACACCACAAAGTAGGTATAAGAGATTATATACCCTGGTGCTACTAAAGATAAGTAATACAGTCCATATAAAGTTTAGTGCACTCAGGGTAATTTTCAAATAATTTATTGTGCAAATAGCATAAGCAACGTTTCGGCTCACGTCTAGAGCCTTTTTCAACTGTATAACTGTATACAGGAGCATACAGCTAGTTTTTTTATGATTATATGACTTGTTATCCTGATATTCCCTGGATTTATTCCAATATAGCTCTTACTTCTAATATAGCTGTTACTTTTATATAGTCTTTTAGACATGATTAAGTCCGCACTTTTACTTGTTCCCTATATATATGTAGGTGCAATTTTGTCACAGTATTACTATATCTATTATCGTCACTATTTTTACTCTATTTTAATATTAGATCCATGTATATTGACATATGTATATTTTTAGCACATAAGCACTTTTATGTATTTTGAAAATGGACTGACCCTTAGTGGTTTTATTGTAGTTTATGGCACTTTGGGCACTTTAAATATATCCAGGAAAACCTTGATTCACACATGGATTCCACATGTATTCACATAATGAGATCACTGGAAAGGTGTGGGTTTGTTTAACACTTAAATAAGCACAATATTGGTGTATTTGCACTGGCTTGAAAAAGGCTCTAACGTGAGCTGAAACGTTGCTGTTATGCTATTTGCACAATAAATAATCTTTGAAAATTACCCGGAGTGCACTAAACTTTATATGGACTGTATTACTTATCTTTAGTAGCACCAGGGTGTATAATCTCTTTATACCTACTTTGTTGTGTGCCTACCATTTGGTCTGGACTATATTATTGTGAGACTGATTGTCTCAGGTAGTGCACCACTATGGATGAACATGTTGACAGATCAAGCCTTTTTTTCCGGATACACGGATACATGGAACATATCCGGTTTTGATATTGAGAAAATATTGTGGCAGAAAACCAATACAGATTTAACTTGCAAACTTCCATCAAAGATATTTGCATAGACCTACTGCGACTTCAGAAACGTGAAATAGATCTGGATTTACACGGTTTATTTCTTTCGGATTATTTCCGTGCTAAACACATTCCACGGGGTTTCATGATTGCCAATATCCCCACCATTGGAAGGATAACCCAGATTTCTGTAAAAAGTGGATTGGGATCCTCAATAAATGCTCTTTGGACCTTATGGTATTGGCTATAGAGGAAGTGGCCACTGAATTGACACGGGTACAGAGAGAGATATCAGAATATAAAATTGAACACCAAAGTACATTGGAATTGTCTAGAATGGGGATTATCTTACTATTTATCAGCACAAACTAACAAATATCGAGATGACCTCATTCTTTTCAAACGCACTAAACTTAAAAGGGTTAATGAAGATTACCTGCAGTTGGCGGGTGTATCGCTGGTTGAATGGCACACATGAGAGGATGGGACGGCCACCCAGGAGGAACGGGCCTCAGAGGGTTAAGACCGCTCGGCTTTTGGATCTGGTGGGGGAGGTTCCGGATGGTCGGACTCCAATGACGCAACAGCGCGCCAGGGACGCGCGGCCAATCCAGGATGAGGCAACCAGGGGTGCGAGTGCAGCCAATATTGGGGGCCAGGATGCTGATAATGCCTCCCGTCCCTCCTTTTTAGGCTCGGGCCGGACCACCCAAACAGACCACCGGCCACCATGGCAAAAGGCAATACCCAATTCAAAGGGGCAGGCAACAAGGGTAAGAAGGATGTAATTCCCATATTCATTTGTCCTCACATGTTCTGACCAAGGGGAAACCGCATTATTACAAAAAGGACTTTCATATGTACCTACAACTCAATTTAACCTCTTTGATTGGGAGGTGGAAATGTATAAAATCTGCCGGTCTATAGCACTTCATGAGCAATTTCAATCCCAACCAATTCCGTTCCTTCAACCCACTTGAAACAAAGAGCACTTATGATCCCCCATCAGTAATCCAGCTCTGAGGGTTTTTCAACAGACGTCCATCGCAGACATGAAATTGGTGACACACCAAGGTAAGAAATTACCCATTAATCTCTCGCACAAGAGAGGAATGCTATCAAAACACTACAGGATGATAAACCATAGCCATACGCCCTGCAGATAGGGTGGGGGTATTGTTGTTCTCGACTATACAGATTATAGTCAGAGATCTTGAAACAACTGCAAGGTAATTAATACATATAAACCCTCCCCACAACCCTATAGAGAACTTTAAAAAAAGATCAGGGAAGTTATCAACATGGCAGTTGACACTTGCATTATTGACAAACAACTGGGGGACTATCTTATACAGTCCCAACCCAGATGCCCTGTTGTCTATTCCCTTCCTAAAAAGTCCTTAGACCACCCACCGGGACGACTTATTGTATCGGGGAAGGGAAGTTTGTGAACCTATTGGCAAGTATTTGGATTTCATTCTGCAACCATTTGTTAAGGAATTACCTACTTATCTAAGGGATACTACATTTTCTCTCAATTGTGTCTAGCATCATTTGCCTAGCAATACGACTTGTTGGCTAGTGAGCATGGATGTCACTAGCCTCTACACTAACATACCCCATGGAGAAGGGATACAAGGGGTGTGTAAGCTCTTGGAGAGTAATCAGTTTGGGTCCAACAGACACAGAGCATTCATTATGGATTTGCTACATTTAGCTCTGAATCTTAATTATTTTCATTTTGAAAAAACTTTCTATCTTCAGGTGTCCGGGACTTCAATGGGCGCGGCGATGGCGCCAGCCTACGCCAATATATATATGCATTTCTACGAACAAGCCTATATACTTTCTAAATATTCTTTGAACATTATATTGTATCGTCGCTTTATTGATGATGCGTTTCTTATATGGCAGGGTTCGGAGGTATCCCTGGTAGAGATGATCCAGGACTTAAACTCACTGGACTCACCCATCCGATGGACCTACAACATGGACAGAACAAGCATAGACTTCCTGGACGTTAAAATAATGGTAAATAATGTTAACAAGTTGGACCATTGTCTTTTTCGTAAAAAAACAGACAGGAATACTCTCCTACATAATAAAAGCTTCCACCCACCGGCTCTCAAACGATCGCTCCCACTCTCGCAATTCTGCCGGGTCATTAGAAACAACACAAGAGATGACCTTTTAAAGCAGCAGATCGAGGAATTGTGGACACGTTTCAGTAATAGAGGGTATAGTGATTCATGTTTACAGAAGGCTCTCTTGTTGGCTAAAGATAAAATTGTAAAAGAAGGTATTAACATAGACAAAGAGAGCACTGATACTAAAGCACAGAATTTAGAGACATTTATTTGTTCCACTAAATACACTACATTGTCTAATGAAGTACAGAAAGTGTTGAGAAATAATTGGAACATCCTTTGGGGGGATGAAAAGCTTAAAAGGCTACTTCCAGAAAAACCCACTATTGGTTATAGTAGAGGAAAAAATCTTCGTGATTTACTGGTCTACACTGATCCAGTCAAGAGCTACATTCCAGTCAACACATGGCTCCCTATCAAAAAAGGAGGCAGCTACAAATGTTCCAGCTGAACCTCATGCAGATACATGGTTGCAGGATCATCTTTTAAACATCCACATACTGCAAAATAAATCCACATTAAACCCGCCATTACTTGTTCCACAACTCATGTTATTTATATGGCTTGGTGTCCCTGTGGTTTAGCATACATTGGTAAAACTGATCTAGCACTGCGACTCCATATTGATGGGCACAGATCATCTATCAATACTGCCTTTCGGGATAATAAAACTTGTAAACCAGTAGCCAAACATTTTTTGGAGAAAGGACATGGGATAGCCACTTTTAAATATATGGGCATTGACCATGTTCCATTACCTCACAGGGGAGGTGACAGGTCGAAACTTCTTTTGAGACGCGAGACGTTCTGGATTAAATATTTGGATACCATGAGCCCAAGAGGAATGAATGAACAATGCTCATTTCGATGTTTCTTAGAAGAAAGATAAGATTATTGCAATTACTCCATATTGCTATCTCCCTATGTATTTAGTTGTGACATACTGTATATTATGTGCATTTAAGACTGATGTGCTGTTGCCCAGTAGTAAGACTTTATCATCACAGCTGTTCTCTTATATTCATACCCATTTTGGGATATTATAAGGATATGAGTTGCTTACTCGTTGTAGTTTCACATACTCTTTCAGCATCTTGTTGTAGTTTCACAGACTCTTTCAGCATTTTGGAGCTATACACACTTTTTGAGTAATTTGTAGTTTTACATACTCTACTAATCTTTCTTGTATTTATACTGTATATAACTGTATACAGGAGCATACAGCTAGTTTTTTTGTGATTATATGACTTGTTATCCTGATATATCCCTGGAGTTATTCCAATATAGCTCTTACTTCTAATATAGCTGTTACTTTTATATAGTCTTTTAGACATGATTAAGTCCGCACTTTTACTTGTTCCCTATATATATGTAGGTGCAATTTTGTCACAGTATTACTATATCTATTATCGTCACTATTTTTACTCTATTTTAATATTTAGATCCATGTATATTGACATATGTATATTTTTAGCACATAAGCACTTTTATGTATTTTGAAAATGGACTGACCCTTAGTGGTTTTATTGTAGTTTATGGCACTTTGGGCACTTTAAATATATCCGAGGAAAACCTTGATTCACACATGGATTCACACATGTATTCACATAATGAGATCACTGGAAGAGGTGTGGTTTGTTTAACACTTAAATAAGCACAGGATATTTGTGTATTTGCACTGGCTTGAAAAAGGCTCTAGACGTGAGCTGAAACGTTGCTGTTATGCTATTTGCACAATAAATAATCTTTGAAAATTACCCTGAGTGCACTAAACTTTATATGGACTGTATTACTTATCTTTAGTAGCACCAGGGTGTATAATCTCTTTATACCTACTTTGTTGTGTGCCTACCATTTG
Organism: Hymenochirus boettgeri; assembly: GCA_019447015.1. Taxonomy (NCBI): domain Eukaryota; kingdom Metazoa; phylum Chordata; class Amphibia; order Anura; family Pipidae; genus Hymenochirus; species Hymenochirus boettgeri. Next base: position 143,169,079 of record CM033469.1, on the reverse strand, counting down.
GTCTGGACTATATTATTGTGAGACTGATTGTCTCAGGTAGTGCACCACTATGGATGAACATGTTGACAGATCAAGCCTTTTTTCCGGATACACGGATACATGGAACATATCCGGTTTTGATATTGAGAAAATATTGTGGCAGAAAACCAATACAGATTATAACTTGCAAACTTCCATCAAAGATATTTGCATAGACCTACTGCGACTTCAGAAACGTGAAATAGATCTGGATTTACACGGTTTATTTCTTTCGGATTATTTCCGTGCTAAACACATTCCACGGGGTTTCATGATTGCCAATATCCCCACCATTGGAAGGAATAACCCAGATTTCTGTAAAAAGTGGATTGGGATCCTCAATAAATGCTCTTTGGACCTTATGGTATTGGCTATAGAGGAAGTGGCCACTGAATTGACACGGGTACAGAGAGAGATATCAGAATATAAAATTGAACACCAAAGTACATTGGAATTGTCTGAGAATGGGGATTATCTTACTAATTTATCAGCACAAACTAACAAATATCGAGATGACCTCATTCGTTTCAAACGCACTAAACTTAAAAGGGTTAATGAAGATTACCTGCAGTTGCGGGTGTATCGCTGGTTGAATGGCACACATGAGAGGATGGGACGGCCACCCAGGAGGAACGGGCCTCAGAGGGTTAAGACCGCTCGGCGTTTGGATCTGGTGGAGGGAGGTTCCGGATGGTCGGACTCCAATGACGCAACAGGCGCGCCAGGGACGCGCGGCCAATCCAGGATGAGGCAAACCAGGGGTGCGAGTGCAGCCAATATTGGGGGCCAGGATGCTGATAATGCCTCCCGTCCCTCCTTTTTAGGCTCGGGCCGGACCACCCGAAACAGACCACCGGCCACCATGGCAAAAGGCAATACCCAATTCAAAGGGGCAGGGGCAACAAGGGTAAGAAGGATGTAATTCCCATATTCAATTTGTCCTCACATGTTCTGACCGAAGGGGAAACCGCATTATTACAAAAAGGACTTTCATATGTACCTACAACTCAATTTAACCTCTTTGATTGGGAGGTGGAAATGTATAAAATCTGCCGGTCTATAGCACTTCATGAGCAATTTCAATCCAACACCAATTCCGTTCCTTCAACCCACTTGAAACTAAAGAGCACTTATGATCCGCCCATCAGTAATCCAGCTCTGAGGGTTTTTCAACAGACGTCCATCGCAGACATGAAATTGGTGACACACCAAGGTAAGAAATTACCCATTAATCTCTCCGCACAAGAGAGGAATGCTATCAAAACACTACAGGATGATAGAACCATAGCCATACGCCCTGCAGATAAGGGTGGGGGTATTGTTGTTCTCGACTATACAGATTATAGGTCAGAGATCTTGAAACAACTGCAGGTAATTAATACATATAAACCCCTCCCCACTAACCCTATAGAGAACTTTAAAAAAAAGATCAGGGAAGTTATCAACATGGCAGTTGACACTTGCATTATTGACAAACAACTGGGGGACTATCTTATACAGTCCCAACCCAGATGCCCTGTTGTCTATTCCCTTCCTAAAAAAGTCCTTAGACCACCCACCGGGACGACTTATTGTATCGGGGAAGGGAAGTTTGTTGGAACCTATTGGCAAGTATTTGGATTTCATTCTGCAACCATTTGTTAAGGAATTACCTACTTATCTAAGGGATACTACACATTTTCTCTCTATTGTGTCTAGCATCATTTTGCCTAGCAATACGACTTGTTGGCTAGTGAGCATGGATGTCACTAGCCTCTACACTAACATACCCCATGGAGAAGGGATACAAGGGGTGTGTAGCTCTTGGAGGTAATCAGTTTGGGTCCAACAGACACAGAGCATTCATTATGGATTTGCTACATTAGCTCTGAATCTAATTATTTTTCATTTTGAAAAAAACTTTCTATCTTCAGGTGTCCGGGACTTCAATGGGCGCGGGATGGTGGCGCCAGCCTACGCCAATATATATATGCATTTCTACAACAAGCCTATATACTTTTAAATATCTTTGAACTTATATTGTATCGTTCGCTTTATTGATGATCGTTTCTTATATGGCAGGGTTCGGAGGTATCCCTGGTAGAGATGATCAGGACTTAAACTCACTGGACTCACCCTCCGATGGACCTACACATGGACAGAACAAGCATAGACTTCCTGGACGTTAAAATAATGGTAAATAATGTTAACAAGTTGGACCATTGTCTTTTTCGTAAAAAAACAGACAGGAATACTCCCTACATAATAAAAGCTTCCACCCACCGGCTCTCAAACGATCGCTCCCCCTCTCGCAATTCGCCGTTTCTTAGAAACAACACAAGAGATGACCTTTAAAGCAGCAGATCGAGGAATTGTGACACGTTTCAGTAATAGAGGGTATAGTGATTCATGTTTACAGAAGGCTCTCTTGTTGGCTAAAGATAAATTGTAAAGAAGGTATTAACATAGACAAAGAGACACTGATACTAAAGCACAGAATTTAGAGACATTTATTTGTTCCACTAAATACACTACATTGTCTAATGAAGTAAGAAAGTGTTGAGAATAATTGGAACATCCTTGGGGGATGAAAAGCTTAAAGGCTACTCCAGAAAAACCCACTATGGTTTAGTAGAGGAAAAATCTTCGTGATTACTGGTCTACACTGATCCAGTCAAGAGCTACATTCCAGTCAACACATGGCTCCCTATCAAAAAAGGAGGAGCAGCTACAAATGTTCCAGCTGAACCTCATGCAGATACATGGTTGCAGGATCTCTTTTAAACATCCACATACTGCAAAATAAATCCACATTAAACCCCATTACTTGTTCCACAACTCATGTATTTATATGGCTTGGTGTCCCTGTGGTTTAGCATACATTGGTAAAACTGATCTAGCACTGCGACTCCATATTGATGGGCACAGATCATCTATCAATACTGCCTTTCGGGATAATAAAACTTGTAACCAGTAGCCAACATTTTTGGAGAAAACATGGGATAGCCACTTTTAAATATATGGGCATTGACCATGTTCCATTACCTCACAGGGGAGTGACAGGTCGAAACTTCTTTTGAGACGCGAGACGTTCTGGATTAAATATTTGGATACCATGAGCCCAAGAGGAATGAATGAACAATGCTCATTTCGATGTTTCTTAGAAGAAAGATAAGATTATTGCAATTACTCCATATTGCTATCTCCCTATGTATTTAGTTGTGACATACGTATATTATGTGCATTTAGACTGATGTGCTGTTGCCCAGTAGTAAGACTTTATCATCACGCTGTTCTCTTATATTCATACCCATTTTGGATATTATAGGATTGAGTTGCTTACTCGTTGTAGTTTCACATACTCTTCAGCATCTGTTGTAGTTTCACAGACTCTTTCAGCATTTTGGAGCTATACACACTTTTGAGTAATTTGTAGTTTTACATACTCTACTAATCTTTCTGGTATTTATACTGTATATAACTGTATACAGGAGCATACAGCTAGTTTTTTTGTGATTATATGACTTGTTATCCTAATTATCCCTGGAGTTATTCCAATATAGCTCTTACTTCTAATATAGCTGTTACTTTTATATAGTCTTTTAGACATGTATAAGTCCCACTTTTACTTGTTCCTATTATATATGTAGGTGCAATTTTGTCACAGTATTACTATATCTATTATCGTCACTATTTTTTCTATTTTCATATTTAATCCATGTTATATTGACATATGTATATTTATAGCACATAAGCACTTTTATGTATTTTGAATATGGACTGACCCTTAGTGGTTTTATTGTAGTTTATGGCACTTTGGGCATTTTAAATATATCCGAGGAAAACCTTGATTCACACATGGATTCACACATGTATTCACTTATAATAATGAGATCACTGGAAGAGGTGTGGTTTGTTTAACACTTAAATAAGCACAGGATATTTGTGTATTTGCACTGGCTTGAAAAAGGCTCTAAACGTGAGCCGAAACGTTGCTGTTATGCTATTTGCACAATAAATAATCTTTGAAAATTACCCTGAGTGCACTAAACTTTATATGGACTGTGTGTATATATATATATATATATATATATATATATATATATATGAGCAAGGGTAACAGTGCACTCCTAGGTCTTGTTCAACCATTTATTATTATTAAAGTGAAAATGGTGCAACAAAGTGGAAGTGACATTTCGGTCTGTGTTCTAAGACCTTTCTCAAGCCAAACATTGCAATTAACAATAGTGCATTCAAATAGACAATATCTAGTGACATCATGAAACATTCACAGATTCTTAAAGGGGTATGTTAACCCTTTACAGTGATAACTTTTTTGTATACATATGAAAGTGCAGTGTGCCCATGTAAAACAAGTAAAAACTGAGGTGATTAATATCACTGAGTATATATTTCAAAAGTGCACTATATTAAAGTACAAAAAGTGCTATAAAAGTGCTAGTGGTGCTACATTATGTTGAATAAATATACTGTAAGCTAAAAAAGATTTTTTTATGTGACCTTAAATCTTTTTGTTATTTCTTAAAAAACGATTACTTTATAATCTATGATTTTTGGAGAGCCACAATCTAAACACCAATTAATATACAAATATGGTTCTATACAGATTACAAGACCCATTAATTATATATAAATTAAAGTTTAAAAACACTTTTCAGATCATAAATACATATATAATTGACTCATCTGTCATTAAGAAAACAGTAAGGAATCGGATCCATTGGGTTTCAGTTTGCAATAATATCTTCGAGTGGTTCCCACCCCTTCTCAAACTTGGAACATGGTCAATGCCAGAAAATGCCCACACTCAAGGAAGTGTTTGGCCACCTGTTTGTTGGTCCTTCCATATTTATAAAATGTATGAACTACATTTACTCCATATAGGGGCACCATTAGTGACAGGATCCACAGGCATTATTAGGATGGATATACAGCTCTTCTTTGAATGGGCTAGAGTCAATAACACATACAGAAGAGACACAAAATATTTGGTGTGTATAGACATGTCCAAATTAAAAGTGAATAATTCTGTAAGAATGTTGGGTCATGTTAAGATGAGGTTTTATCGCTGCCCCAATTGTGTGACATGTAACTCTATGTTGGTGGGTAAAGATTTTGCATACCTACACAATGGAATAAGGATCCCAATAAAGCAGTGGTTCTCATGTGGCAGTAAATTCATAATTTATTTTTAGTATGCCCGTGTGGACTTATTATATTGGGTAAACCAAAATTGTGTTATAAGAACACATGGAAAACCATGGTGCCTCTATCAGGCAGGCTTTGGGGGCCCACAATATATCTTTTCTGACTATTAAATTTGGGGACTTGGCTTTTGCCAGACATTTCAAAAAACTGGGTCATTCTTTTTCCAGTATGAAATGTATTGTCATTGATGGGCTCACAGAAAATGACCTGAAATCCAGAATTGATTAGATGTGGTCGAAACTGCTAAAATCCATTCCGCCTTATCGATTGGGTTTCCCATTGGAGTAGGGCTCTATCCCTATCTGGAAGCCCAATGGATAAGGCGATTGGATATGCTATCACCTAAGGGGCTTAACGAAATCTACTTTCTTTCTTTCTTTATGCTAGGGTGGACACATTGAGTGTCCCTGCTTAAATTATTTACGAGTTTCATAATTCAGTACGATCTTTTAGAGAATAATTAACTGGATTTTATAATTGTGTGCAGTTTTAAATTGTGAGCAATTTTTAAGAATATTTTAACTATGTCACTTTTTTCATGTAAATTTAGTCACTATGTATTATGGAAGTCAAGTATTATATTTTAAAACCACTATCAATTATTTATTCTTCAGCACTTGAACTTTTGGGATGTTCCCAGTATCTTCCTACCAGTATGGATACCAACATTGAGTTAAAAGAAGGTTTCGGAGTGAAACACTTGGCATCCTAATCGGAAACATTAATCCATCTAAGGGGAAGGAATTCAGCATAGGAGGAGGGTGGGTGTCTGACATAACCGATGGGCGGAGGGATCACGTGAGTTGCACAGGTATTTAATTGAGTTGTTTATAAGTGAACACTGTCTTGAGAACTGTTTGTAAGGGACCAAAATGTGTAGATGTTTGTCACAATAAAAATGTTGCCATAAACCCCAGGAGTGCTCCTTCTATCATTCATATGTACTTAATTCTCAGGAAGCACTTCTTGGGTGGCTGAATTTAGCATAATGAGAGTTCCGCTCCCACGCTAAACTATTTAATATATATATAAGCAAAAGATCCTTCGCACTCCGTTCACTGGAAAGTACAGCCTGGGTGCTACTGTAATGGTATATATCCATCAGGGTTGATGACGGCTCGTGTGTAAGGGCCGAAACGCGTAGGTTGTTCTATCCTACCAATATGGAATAAATATTATCTTTACTGAAGTCCTTGGAGTGCTCTGGGCTACATTTCTGCAGGGATATATATATATATATATATATATATATATATATATATATATATATGCATATTTGGATACAGCAGCATCAGACTCAAATAGAGCTTATACACATGTTCTTTGCTGAACAATGTAAATTATTTTATTGGCTTAATTTAAAACACAATGGCAATCTTTCGGGTACAACTCTTTCTCAATCCATCAAATCAGCCTTGAGTAGTTTCATTTGCATTACATTTTATACAATCAGCAACAGGATATTGTTGCAACAAAGTTTACCAAACAAGAACAACACAGAACACAGTACAAAATGGCTACAGTGGTCGATCACCCCCTCTCCTTTGGTACTTGTTCAAGAACCATAAACTGCATCTGTTCTCAGGTATTGCCCTATTCTATATAGTGGCACATGTTAAGTCATCTGTCCAGTGTATAAAGATGACCTGTGTTGTGTGAGTCTCATGTTGACCATTTGGGTAGTTTCACCCACGTATAATAGTCCATATGGGCAAATAAGCATATAAACTGCAAATCGTGTGTCACACGTATATCACCCACATAAAGCAAAACACTCTCCCTTCTGGGGATGTCTGAATTCCTTTTCCTTAATCACCTTTTCATAGCATATCCTGTTCATGCAGAGGTACATCCCTTTGTTGTGGCCCTTCAACCACATGCCCTCACTCTCCTTAGAGGGACTATGACCTGTATGTATATCTAAAATATCACAAACTTACCTGCTGCCCTGGTCACAATGCCGGCACGCACGACGCGAGGATTCAAAAGCCGGCGTCCTCCTGGACCCGGTCCCTGATTGTAGCATTAGCTACCCCAGGCTCAGTTCTACTTACCTCTGCCTGTTCCAGCATCAAATACTTACCTTACCAGTTCCAGCATCAGAGACTTACTTTGCCTGTTCCAGTATCAAAGACTTACCTTACCAGTTCCAGCATCAGAGACTTACTTTGCCTGTTCCAGTATTAAAGACTTACCTTACCAGTTCCTGCATCAGAGACTTACCTTGTCTGTTCCAGCATCTTAGTTCCCAGCAGCACCTTCTCCTTGGTATCCAGTTTCCAGAAGTGCCTCAGTATCCTGCATACAACTCCCATCAGCCTCATCTGCTCCAGAGTCCAAACCTACAGACTTGGGTCTCCTCCTGAAAGCGTACATGTGAGTATCCCGACCATCCTGCCAAATTTGTTACATATAATTGGCAATATTGCTTTTTCCAAGGGTGCCACTGGAGTCCGCTGTAGCCATTTTGTATCGTGTTCTTTGTTGTTCTTTGTTTGATAACCTTGTTGCAACAATATCCTGTTGCTGATTGTATAAAATGTAATGCAAATGTAACTAATTCAAGGCTGATTTGATGGCTTGAGAAAGAGTTGTACCCAAAACATTGCCATTGTGTTTCAAATTAAGCCAATAAAATATTTTATATTGTTCAACAAAGAACATGTTTATAAGCTTTATTTGAGTCTGATGCTGCTGTATCGAAATATGTATTGGATTTAACCTACAGCTGTGCATCCATGCAAGTTTGAGTGTGCTGCTTACCTATTTGGGAATTGTTTATATATAATATGGAAGCAACATAAAATAACTGCCGATCAAATTAGGATTCCTTTCATGACTGGGAACAAGACAAGAAAAATTGTAGATGGCTCTGCAGTACTGTTTAAAGTATTGATGGAATCCTAGTTTTTGTGATATAAAGCATGACAAGAGATCATTTAAAATGATATGTCTCATCAAAAATAGTCATAATGAATGCACTCTAATGATTGTTCTGTGTCTAATGATTCAAACACAACAGCTGTCATACAGTTGAAAAAACTGTGTTAAAGGGACAGTAATTTTACACTTAACACAATAAACACTTTACACTTAACGTAAAAGAAGCTCACAGAAATATACATATGAAGTAGCCATTCAAGGTCATGAATGGGTTGGAGGTTGTGGCGTGCATTTTGTCAAATATCTAATATACTATGTAGAATGCAAAAATGTGTGGTGAGACTATATTGAAATATCTCTCAAAATTAAAACAGGTAAGGTCTAAAAAAATTAATTTTGAGCTAGAAACGCTCTACTTTCATCAGCGGCTTGGTAAAATTCGGCATATATTAGCCAGGCAATATTTATCCAGAGAAACTGGGAAGTCAATGAAAGGTAACATTTTTGTATTAACATGATTTATGGCATAGGAAGCTGGGAAATGGCATGTACCATTTTTTTAATTGATATGTTTAAAACTACAACTCCAAGCATTCACTTTCACAACCAAGAAATTATATTTTGTCTCCAGTAGTTATAGTTTTAATTGGGTGGCACAGTGGCTCAGTGGTTAGCATTGATGCCTTGCAGCGCTGAAGACCTAAGTTCAATTCCACCCTTGGACACATATGCAAGGAGTTTGTATGTTCTCCCCGTGCTTGCGTGGGTTTCCTCCGGGCTGTTAGCTTTCACATGCAGCCTTGATTTCTTCCTCCCAGCTCATGATTATTACTGACCTTAACCACTAATGGTTTTGGACTTCCGAAAAGTCCTTAATCAATGATTAAGGACTTTTCAGAAGTCCGAAACACATCAGGATAATCCTGTGTTTTTCTTTGTCTGTTGTTTGCCAGAATACCATCTGCTAAACGTTTTAACTTTTTGGAAATAAAGTCTAAATTTTTTTAGACTCACCTATGGTGCTGCAGCCCATTGTTTATCATCTTCTCTGGTCCATTATGGATGATGAGCGTCTTCCAGACTGCATAGCATGTGGAGTGAGCCCAAGTGAATAGGCTGGAGCAAGGAGACTGAGCCACCATTTCTCTCAAACATGAAGCATACAAAGAACCACAGACATGGTATACAAGGGCAACTCCATTTATTTATACCAGAAGGGTCTCAGTTAAGACCAAAGAATCCCCCCATCCCAAAGAAAAAAACACACAGTTAAAAACACATTCCCCTAACCTCAATGTGTATATGCATAGTAAATACAGCCATCTAATAATATAAGAAACAATATACCAGTTTATTGCAATACATAGGAACAAGGTATCACTATACAATGTAATAACATTAACTTAAAGTAGGATATACATGTGCACACAAAGTGCTAATAAACTACACCTATGTGATGGCAACAAGGTAGATAAAGGATTACCAAAGACAGACCATATGAATCAATAAGGAGAGGGAGAGGGTGGCTAATAAAAAATTACAGACGTGTTTTGTTCGGATCCCCAAACTTCCTCAGTGGAGTGCAGAGTGACCTATGTTACCTCCATTACATACAAACCTTGCAAATTCCATGATTCACGTCTACCCAATCTCGCGATACCTTGTAGTGACTCATTAATAGGAGGTCCATGTCTCAGGCAGCACATATCGCAACTGGAGAATCCGGGAGGCCATATTGCGTAAAGGAAAAACATAGGTATTAGCATAAAATCACAAAAAAGTATATAGTATTTAAAACCAATTACTGTTGCAGAGATGTAGGTAGTTAGTGCCTCAACATTATTTATCCTACATCCACTGTAGCCTCAACCAAAAGCACAGTTCCTAATTAAAGGGGTAAGTCCATCATAAACAAACCACAGAGCCAATATCGATTCCATATTATATATTGTTGGAGGGTTTTAGTCAATCCAAGCAGACCCAAATAAGTCCCATGATAAAGTAGGATCCAGTAGGTGGCCCAAGTTCTCTATCTCTGATTTCAAAATTCAGTAATACAGTTTCTCTGTAGCTCTTTAGGATAATTATTCCTTTCCATGGTACATACTGCATCCATCCAGATGATGATATAGGTATTTAACTACAATAAAATTATCAATATCATTAGTTGGGCAAAATGAAAGTCCTTTGGATAAGTTGTCATTTACTATAGATCTGGAGTTGGCCATTTCATTACCACACCAGAAGAGTATGGTGGGCGTTCCCTTCCGACCCTTTCCCTTCCGAAACCCAGCACTAGGTACAAGCATGGCAGAGTCCCAATTCTGCCTAAGTATCTTCATTAAAAAAAGTTTGGCCCACCAATTAGCCTGCCTTTTTTATTTTGGCCCCTTATGTGATTGAGTTTGACACTCCTGCATTAGAATTTATGAAACCCGAATTTTCCGAGTTTTCTATTGTAATCGAAAGTAGATGATTTTCGAAAATCGAAAGTAGACAATTTTAAAAATTGAAAGTAGACGATTTTTAAAAATCGAAAGTAGACGATTTTCTAAAATTGAAAGTAGACGATTTTCGAAAATCGAAAGTAGACGATTTTCGAAAATCGAAAGTAGACGATTTTTAAAAATCGAAAGTAGACGATTTTCTAAAATTGAAAGTAGATGATTTTCGAAAATCGAAAGTAGACGATTTTCGAAAATCGAAATTAGATGATTTTTGAAAATCAAAAGAAGCTGATTTCGAAAATCGAAACTTGAACTTTCGAAAATTTCCGAACATTTCGAAAATTCGAAAACTCAACTCAACAGTTTCGAACATCTCTGCAGTCAATATACATTGTGGCAAATTAGGAAAAACTAGGGAAGTTTTATAGTTACTTTCAACTTAGAAAGCATTTTTAGTAAAGTGGTACTATTGGAATATAACATAAATACTTGTCACTAGAAATAACTAAGAACCATGAAAACATACTGCATCATAATGGTTATTTGTGTCTGTTGTATACTTTCCAGTTAGTGATCCTGTGCTAAGGTTCTGTCGGATAACTAATCTATAAACCTTTTATAACACTTTCTATGAAAATTAATGGTTGTGACATTTAAAAAAAAAAAGATTTGCTGAGCTTCCAAAAAGATTGTTTTTCGTTGAATTTGTAAATCTTTAAGCAACAACTTAAATCTAAAAATAGCAACTACTAAAAAAGGGGTGGAGATCCAAAATAAAAACACTTATCTTACTAAAAGGATCGAATCAGCAGTCACAGCAGATATAACATTTACAGCATGATAACACTGATTAATGACATGTTGTCACTTACATAAGGAAAAGTACTGCTTGAGCTGACATTACAAGTTTTCATTCCTGGTTCTAAAATTTTGACATTGAAGATAAACTAAAATGTTTTGGATGCAAATTTAAATTTTCCTTTTGGCTTTGTACACTGAATAATCCTAACCCAGTTATGCACTTAAATATAGGAAAAGAAACCCTGATATCATGGGACATGTAGAGCCCCACTTAAATTCTTAATAACATAATAGATGAGCATGTTATAACTTAAATGGTCAGATTAATAAAGTAGGTAGATAAATAAATAGGCAGACACGTGCTTAGAGGTTGGAAAATGGCCACAGCTTTTTATTTATTTATTTATTAAACATTCTTGCATAACTTTTACAATTTTACCATATTAACTTCTTTAATATAACATTACCTTAGGCCAGCCCATAAAGATGGACTGCCCCTAAATAAGACTTTTCTCAACCAGGCACTGACTCTTAAAGCCCAGCCCCTTGATGAACCACTTCAAATACCTCCAAGCTGTGACATAAATCTTTTGACCTCTAAAATGTTGAACAACAGGCATTAAACCTAAATTATTCTTAACATTTGAATAAGACAAAGCTTAACTGAATACAACCCGGACCGCTGTACTTAACATTCTTTATATAACAGAACTTCCAATAAAGGCTATTCAACACAAACCACCTCTATTAATTTTATTGCTTTGAAGAGAGAAGGGTGAGGTGGGTGGGAAAAATATTATAAGACACCACTTGTAATGTTGCGCAGCTGTTGCTAAAACTGCGTGCTCTTCTCAGAGTCCCTTCGATTCCCTCATAACATCCAGCCAATCCGGAATGAGCTCGCCTTGTAACTAGGCAGAAGATAAAAGAAGGGAGGGGGGAGATAACCAGGCACCAATCAATACACCTGCAGCACTTTACTACAGGTTGCCCACAATCCCATGCGCCAGAATCCCTTAAAGGGGCACTGTCTACAGAAACTCTCTATGACTGGCCTGTAATATATTTAATGAAATGTGTGTAATGAAATGCATTGACATACCTGATTTACAAAATCTCATCTTGAGTTGTTAGTTTTCTATTGTAAGTTACAATAATGCACTGATATTGGGTAATGTGCCTTCTCTACAGATGCCATTGCTAATAGTTCTTCATTTCAGTTTTTAATGTCTGCATTACTTATCAATAGGACATATTATATAAAGGTCAGAATTACTTTAAAACTCAATGACAGAAAAAAATGCCTTTAATGTTGTATTTTGAAACAGCCTTTTAAAAAAAAAAAAATTATTTAATACAAAAAAGTGACTCCAATGTGAGATACATGCCCAAGGTTTGGGGTTGTTTTAGATGCAACTGGAAATATACATGTTAGATAAAGCAGACACGTGATCAGCTGTTTAAAAGAACCTTCCGCTGGTTCACTGAATAGCTTTAAAAGTGGGCTAAATAAGTTTCTAAAACTAAAAATTTTTGATAATTACTGGTATTGATACATATGCTGCAGTTCTGGTTGGTCCAGGGATACTTTCCAGTTACTGTTTGGAGCCAGGAAGGAATCCACCCCCCCCCCTTTTTTTTTTTTTGCCTTCCTCTGGATCAACTGTCAGGTAGGGTTAAAAAGGAGTGTTATCCAAAGTATTTTTCCTTTAGTTGTAAACCTGCTAAGGTGCTTGAACTCTCCAAACTTCTAACCACAAACAGTATAGGGATGATCCAGTATATGAAAAGGTGGGGAGACACACTCTTTATAGATATAAACTGCTTTTATTGTGACAGGCTGTGCACAACGTTTCGGGGTTTCCCCCTTCCTCAGGCACCTGAGTGTGCATGTCCTTTAACATACAGTGTGTATTTTTAATATTACAACTGATGCATTTTGTAGATTACATAGAATTCTGTCAATCCATATCACCCAATCCATGTTAATATTATATAAATGTATTTTTTAAACAGTTTAATTTTTAAAGGGAATGCTGGAGTTTATTTTAAAGGGTATGTCCACCTCCCCACACAAAAATTGTATATGATACAGGAAATACCTCAATGTTTTGAGGTTTATATAATTCAAAGCTGTCTCCAAATGTACTTACCAGCCTTTGTTCCCTTGCTGCCTTCTGCTTGTTTTCCATGCCTTTTCCATGCACGTAAGTAAGCAGAAGGGGCTCCACCATCAACTATTCGTGATTGGCAAAGGTGTGATGTCTTAGTCAATCACAGGAGCGCATGCCGGTTGAGTCCTGAGGGAACAAAAGCTGGTAAGTACATTTAGGGAGAGCTTTGAGTTATATAATCTTCATGGTGGTTATCGGCCATTTCCTGCAACATAGAAAAATTTTGTTTGGGGGGTGGACATACCCTTTAATAAACTGTTTTTGTTTTAGTTTTAGTCTTAGGTCCTGTTTGAACTGTGTTTTCGCTGCCATTGTGCTTTTCGATGTCCATACCTGGATTATGGTGTTTGACAATTATAGCTTTATGCCTCAATATGTTTTTGTATGTTTTTTTAGGGTGTTTTACTAGACAAATAAAGTAATGTATTTTATGCAGGAATCACAAATAGGCATGGGTGGCACTCCAAACTGTAATTTTATTCATTACAGACCAAACATCTCACAACGTTTCGGGGGGTACGTGCCCCCTTCTCACCTGAGGAAGGGGCACTACCCCCCGAACGTTGTGAGATGTTTGGTCTGTAATGAATAAAATTACAGTTTGGAGTGCCACCCATGCCTATTTGTGATTCCTGAATTGAATATCCATTGAGGGTTGGATTTGGAGGAGTGAGCACCCACGCTTGGTACGAGTGCAGAGGACACTATTGTTTCTTCGTTAATGTATTTTATGGCTTATTAGACGTTTTTTCTATTGGGAGACACATAGCACAGGGTTGTGATACAGGGTTCTTGTTTCTATATATATTGTAACTGTGCATTCATCTTGCCCCTAGCACAAACCAGCAGATCTTTGGCCTAGAAAGGTTATGCACTGCAATCCTTTTTCTTGTTGGCTACACGAGCCAGGTAATTTTGGGTCCTATGTATCAAAAACTAAAAACATACCATCTAGCCATGGACTTAATATACCTATCTTTATACCCTTATTATAATAATTGATCACTATGGTTTTTTAAAACAAAACATTTAATTTTATCTGCAATGTTGATTTATTTTTTGTTCATATGTTTAACAACTGAATTTTGCATCCAGAAGCTTTGTATGGTAAAAATGTAATGCAATGACTACAAATTTTAGCCTTGGAATACTTCATTCTATATATGTTTTATGCTACAATCAAATATTTACCAGGGAAATACATGCTGTAAAGAAACAGTGAATTATTTAATGGATAATGTTCTTCCAATCAGTAAATTACATTATTCTTAGAATTTTCCATTTTTTTGTCACAGGTATAATGTTTATGTATTTTTGAATGTCAAAGGGACCAGTAGAATCCTGTGAAAATAACATTTTAATGAATGCTCAACAGAAATAAATCGCTGTCAAAAATACATACATATTTAGAGATGGAAATAAAGAGAGACCTGGAGACAAAGTCAGAGAGGAAAGTATTTGAAAGCAAGTAAGAATAAAAAGGAATAAACTAGCCCTTGGACATTTCCTTCCTCCAGAGGCATTCCCTACTGCTTTCTAGATCTGTTATAAATACATATGTGAGTGTGTTTACTATAGAATATATTAAATGAGGTAAAAAAGAAAAAAACCTGTGTCTGTGTAGTGTTCGCAATATATTTATGCATTTCAGACCACTAACTTTACTGATGGTTTGGGTATGTTTGCCATGGAAATTAAAAGGTAAGTTGGGTTGTCACAAACCCCCCGGTCCCCAAAACGCCCAACCACCTCCGTTTTACGCGAAAACCACTCCAAGCAACCGACAGCGGACGGAACGATCAGACCCGGTGGGTTTGGTGACAAACGATATACTACACAATTAATATTACTAAATATCAATATACTCGCGCCGCCACCACATTCCGATTAAACAGCGGAATGACCTGTTACCTATATCTATGGGGATATCCGCTCCCCTACTTCTACAACCTGTAAGAAATTGGTTATTCACCCCTAATATTCTATACACAGTTATACAGTATCTCTATATACCTACACAATCCTTCTCTATAGTAGCGTACTTCGAAGAACACGTTTGTTTTGGGATATACTCAAAATAGGACATAGCCTATAAATGATTTATATCATTTATTAAAAGTTGTTAAAAATAGTGCATAAAAATTAAAGAAATAAAATAAATCACTGAACATAAAGCGGGTAACACAAGTGAGGTAGAATTGGGTAACAGAAGAAATACTTAAGGATAAATGGCATCGAATAGTCCATGAGAAGAGTCCAGAACTGTGTTAATCAGTTTATGGGAAAATAATAGTCCAAATGATAATTCCTGCTGTAAGCCAATATGGTCCGTCCGGTTGGCTAGATGTGTATTGTAGATGTTATAGAAGATGTTATGACGAACTCTTGGGATGAGACCCAGTTCCATTTTTATCCTTTCTTCAGAAATGGGAGTGGTCTGGTCCCTAGAGGGGCGGACTTGGTTCTGCCCCTGAAGGTTGGTCCCTAGTTTTGGAGGGAATTGTAAATATCAAATTCCCCCCCCCCGTCCTAACCCATGAACCATACATGTCACATTCAAAATATATCATGATGGTCCATAACAATTTTTCCCAACAGAACAAGACCAAATACGACATATCTGGGGTATCCTAGGCCTAAGAAGATAATATCCCAAGTTTGGCTCGGGCTATGATATTGTGTCAGGTATCTATAAATGTAGAATTATTATATGGATACACTGGGGTTATTTATGAAAACCTGAAATAATTCTCCATCCGGAATTATAAGGAATATGAATTACCTTTGATCTGCCAGTTGGTTTCTGTTCAAATCCCAACTAACAGATTCCCTGCTGTTCTCGTTGCCTACCAGTCTATGACATTGTTTGTTTATTATGGGAATTCACACCTTCCCCATTGAAGTTAGACCCCTTGCTAGTCAGCTAATTTAACACCAAATGGCCCTTCCTTTGGGGAAAGGAAGCAGGGCTTACAAGTTAACAAGAATTACTCTGCGATTACCTGGGAACAGGGAACAAGGTGGGAGCTGCCATACTGATTGATCATGCCAATAGGGTGAAATAATTGAAAATTGGGGGTACAATTTCAGATATCGTCTATGGCGTTTTACATTGAACCCCTGTTCGTCACACCTTCCCCCATAGCTGTCGCAAAGGGATTGGTTTTACACAACCTAGACCGTTGCGACCAACTTCCCTTGGCACCATGGTGGCTTTCTCCTTTTGTGACATGTTACATCACATTGCTGGGAAACATATTTTCTTTTTTGTGGTTGTACACTCCCTCCAGTCACAATGCTATAGGCACGAGCTGTGCTGGAGTTGGGATCCATTTTGTTACCCATGGCAGACTGGTCACCCCCTATACACTGTATTAACAATGGATCATCTCCAACACAACCATCTTCCTTGCCTGGTACCAAAACTTCATTCTCATTACCTGCTGGATAAACCTTTTGAACACGGACATCACCCCCTGGGGTGCTTGTGTAAACAAAGGGCTGGAAATAGTGGCTGCTGCGCTCACTAGGCATCTGGACTCTATTTCCCAGAATGCCCTGTTGGCCAAATTCCAGGTTACTACTGTTTTTGCCAACATTTTTACAATTTTTACACTCTTCACCACCCTCCTGCACAATACTTTCTGGTTCCTCTTGAGACAGATACCAATACCTTGGTCCTTCTGGTACAGTAAGATCTCTGGGTGTTACCTGGAAAACAATCCCTGTTCCCCTACACAATCCTTTATCAGATTTTATAGCAGGTTCTTTGGTTAGTTCTACCTGCCCAAAACTGCCCTTGTCTCCTTCAGTCTGGACAACAATGTCCTCCCCCTCTACAATCCCTGACTTGGGCTTAACTGGTTCTGGCACTGTCGGACTCCTGCTCTGGTCTCCCAGCCCTCCTTCCCAGTTACTCTGCACTAAGTCACTAGATTGAACCAGGGAGATCTCTGGGAAAATGCTATCCTCCTCTCCTCCCTCTCCAGTCATACACTCGGGCCTTACTGGTTCTGGCACTATCGGACTTTTACTCTGGTCTCCCAGCCCTCCTTCCCAGTTACTCTGCCCTATGTAACCTGACTGAACCAGGGTGATATCCAGGGGAAACCTAACATTCCCTACTGCTTTCTCTGAAGGTCCCAACTCATTTAGTGTGCTGTCAGTCTGCAGTGTTATCTCGGAGTCTGCATCACAAGTTCCAGCCAACTGTCCTGTGGGTAGTTGGTGAAGCTTGGCAGGGGTTGAGTCCACTGGATCAGAACATGGAACGAACTTGTAAAAAGCGTCTCCCTGCTCTGATTCCAATGACCGCCCCTTAGCAGTCCTTCCAACACTGTGAGTGACTGTTAACACAGGTAACACATTTTTGACAGATTCCCCATTGTCATTTATAACATTCACATTTTTAACATGTAACTTACAAATATTAGACACTTTATCACCCTCCACACATAACATGGAGGCTGCCCCCTCTGTTAGTGACTCAGAAGCCTTTCTCCTGGGTGACTCCAGACTGGGGTTACTGTGTAGTGAGTCAATCCATGCGCCACTACCAGTTTCAGCCAGTTGCACTGTGACACAGGGGGTCAACTGCTGACAATCTACATGTCTGAGGTCAGAGCTGAAGTGGATATCTTGGACTTCCTCTTCCAACACTGAACCCCAGACCTTAGCAGTACTACCAGTAACTGCTTCTTCCGGTCCAACATTATCACAAGTACAATCATTGGCATCCTTAACATTACTTATACATGCATTCCTATCCACAGATACAGGCTTAATGTTAGATACACAATAATTACCACATTGCACATTTACCCCAGGTACCTCTGAACTAGGTCCTGTCAAACCCCTATTTCCCTGATGTTCTAACTCACCATTACACAGTACCTTGGTGTGGGTAGAACTTCCCCCTTGGGACTCCGGGACGCTTTCGGCGGTTTGATACTGGGCCACTAATGTGCCTTAATCTGTCCCCAACAACACTGGGACAGGGATATCATCCGAGATACCCACTACTTTCTCCTGCTTTCCAACCCCCCAGTCGATTTCCACTCGGGCCTGCGCGATGTTAGGAAGGTTGCCCCCTATTCCTGTGAGGGTCAGGTGCTTATCCGGGAGGATGTTTTCTTTTGCAACACGGTTAGAGTGAACCAAAGTGATGTCTGCTCCGGTATCCCTGAAGCCAGTAACAATCCGGTTGTTCACTTTAACCATCTGGTGATTTGGAGTGTTGCGTTGGATTTCCTTTTGTACGGACCGGAACCTTGTACGATAAACCTCTGGGGTCAACTGGTACTTGGCTATGATAGCAGCCTTGATAGCTCCATAATCATTATCACTTTCCTCCGGTAACTCTATAAAAGCATCCAGTGCTTTGTAGCGCAGACGTGGAATCAAATGTCTGGCCCAATCCTCCTGAGGCAGACGATACTGACGGCAGGCTCTCTCAAAAGAGCGTAAGAACAAATCAATGTCTGTATCCTTCTCCATTGCTGCAAATTTAAACTTGTGACTCACTGACAAACTTGTTCCTCCTGCTCCAGGAGAACTTGGTGATGAACTGTGGGCGGACTGGCGTAGTTTGGCCATTTCCAGTTCATATTGTCGTGCAGCTTGCCGCTCTGCACGCTCAGCCCGTCACTCCTCCATCTCAGCTTGCCGCTCTGCACGGCGTTCCAGAAATTGCAGGTACTCCATTGGGTTAGTGTCGCTTAACTTTTGCAACACTGCCTGGAGCTGAGGAGACTCTGTAACTGCAGACATACACATTGGTAATGGTGATACAGTCCTTGATGGTATTCCAGGCTGGACAATATCATTTGAATCCAGGTCATAGTGAGTGATTCCTGCTGTAGGCTCATCAAGCGTTTCCTGTGCTTGGAAATCTGCCTCCATCAATTCACGAATCAGCTCCTCCCTCCTTTTCCGATAGGAATCAATGTGTCTGCTTTGGCAAACAACGATTAAGTCATCCAGACTCATGTTTCTATAATTCACGAATTCAGACATTTTGCCAAGTAGAAAAAGTAGAGAAAAAGATTCTGGGGAAGGGCCCTGTGTGTTTACCTGTTCAGTATATATTCTAATGCACCGGCTATTAACCACAGAACTTGGGTTCTGCTCTACAGAGTTACTTAGTTAACACTGTATTATTAGAGATTCTGAGTATAAACACCAAATATCCCAAACGCTGCCAACCAATTGTCACAAACCCCCCGGTCCCCAAAACGCCCAACCACCTATCCGTTACCGGAAAACACACTCCAAGCAACCGACAGGCGGACGGAACAGATCAGACCCGGTGGGTTTGGTGAACAAACGGTATACTACACAATTAATATTACTAAATATCAATATACTCGCCGCCACCACATTCCGATTAAACAGCGGAATGACCTGTTACCTATATCTATGGGGATATCCGCTCCCCTACTTCTAACAACCTGTAAGAAAATTGGTTATTCACCCCTAATATTCTATACACAGTTATACAGTATCTCTATATACCTACACAATCCTTCTCTATAGTAGCGTACTTCGAAGACACAGGTTTGTTTTGGGATATACTCAGAATAGGACAATAGCTTATAAATGATTTTATATCATTTATTAAAAGTTGTTAAAAATAGTGCATAAAAATATAAAGAAAAATAAAATAAATCACTGAACATAAAGCGGTAACACAAGTGAGGGTAGAATTGGGTAAGAGAAGAAATACTTAAGGATAAATGGCATCTGAATAGTCCATGAGAAGAGTCCAGAACTTGTTAATCCAGTTTATGGGAAAATAATAGTCCAAATGATAAGTCCTGCTGTAAGCCAATATGGTCCGTCCGGTTGGCTAGATGGTATTGTAGATGTTATAGAAGATGTTATGACGAACTCTTGGGATGAGACCCAGTTCCATTTTTATCCTTTCTTCAGAAAATGGGAGTGGTCTGGTCCCTAGAGGGGCGGACTTGGTTCTGCCCCTGAAGGTTGGTCCCTAGTTTTGGAGGGAATTGTAAATATCAAATTCCCCCCCCCGTCCATAATCCATGAACCATACATGTCACATTCAAAATAATATCATGATGGTCCATAACTAATTTTTCCCAACAGAACAAGACCAAATACGACATATCTGGGGTATCCTAGGCCTAAGAAGGATAATATCCCAAGTTTGGCTCGGGCTATGATATTGTGTCAGGTATCTATAAATGTAGAATTAATTACTGGATACACTGGGGTTATTTATGAAAACCTGAAATAATTCTACATCCGGAATTATTAAGGAATATGAATTACCTTTGATCTGCCAGTTGGTTTCTGTTCAAATCCCAACTAACAGATTCCCTGCTGTTCTCGTTGCCTACCAGTCTATGACATTGTTTGTTTATTATGGGGAATTCACACCTTCCCCCATTGAAGTTAGACCCCTTGCTAGTCAGCTAATTTAACACCAAATGGCCCTTCCTTTGGGGAAAGGAAGCAGGGCTTACAAGTTAACAAGAATTAACTCTGCGATTACCTGGGAACAGGGAACAAGGTGGGAGCTGCCATACTGATTGATCATGCCAATAGGGTGAAATAATTGAAAATTGGGGGTACAATTTCAGATATCGTCTATGGCGTTTTACATTGAACCCCTGTTCGTCACATGGGTTATAAGGGTGTGTCACTAGGTGTGTTACTTGTGTCTGTGTGGTGTTAGCAGATATGTATTTGCATTTCAGACCACTAAACTAAATTTATTGATGATATTGGTATGTTTGCCATGGAAATAGAAGATAAGTTGGGCTGTGAGGGTGTATCAGTAGGTAAATGAACCTGTGTCTGTGTGGTGTTAGGAGGTATGTTTTTGTGCTTAAGACCATAAAACTAAGCACAATAAAAGTTGGTTGGGTTGTTAGGGTGTTTTTGTAGGTGTGTGAACCTGTGTCTGTGTAGTATTATGAGGTATGTTTTTGCATTTCAGACAATAAAACTAACTTTATTGATAAAACTAAGTACAATTAAGTTGATTGGGTTGTGAGGGTGTTTCAGTAGGTGTGTGAAGCTGTCTCTGTGTAGTGTTAGGAGGTATGTTTTTGCATTTCAAACTATAAAACTAACTTTATTGATGATTTTGGTAGAGTTGCAATGGAAATAAAATATGGTTTCCATGGAAATAGAAGGTTGTGTTGTGAGGGTAAATCGGTGAGTGTGTGACCCTGAGTTTTTGTAGTGTTATGAGGTATGGTTTTTTGCATTTTAGACTATAAAACTAACAGGGAGATTCAATAAAAGTTTATATCGTTTAAAATTTAATAATATTAATTTTGCCCCAACCAATCAAAAATTATTTAACATTTGAAAGCTAACATCTGATTGGTTGGGGCAAAATTAGCACCATTTTAAACGATAAGAACTTTTATTGATTTTTATGATTTTGGTATGCTTGCCATGGAAACAGAATGTAGGTTGTGCTGTGAGCGTGTACAAGAAGGTGTGTGAACCTGTGTCTGTTTGGTATTAGGAGGTATGTTTTTGCATTTCAGACCCTAAAACTAACTTTATTAATGATTTGGGTATGACTGCCATGGATATAGATGGTAGGTTGGGTTGTGAGGGTTTCAGTAGGTGTGTGTACCTGTGTCTGTCTAGTGTTAGGGGTGTCTGTGTGGTGTTAACAACACTTTGATGTCACTGTCCACAACTAAAAATAAAGCACATTTCCCAACAGCCACAGCAAACTGAAAGGTGAGACACAGATTTCTGATTTTATGTTAAGGTACTATCGGGGAGATTCAATATTGCCGGCCGCGTTACTTACCTTAGCCCGATCCTGTGATACAATACCTGACGTAAACGAGATTACGTCAGGTATTACATTCACGGGATCGGGCTAAGGTAAGAGCGTGGGTTTAACGGCTCCCACACACTAGCGTGTAGCACAAAACTTAATGCTACAGGTTTTGGATCTATAGCACGGTGCTGTTCTAATATATTAACTATTTCAATGTTTATTTCAGGAGCGGCCCTTGTGCTGATTTCCCTAAAATCTGTGTGTACCACCACTTAACTTAAGTTACGCTAATTTCCAAAAAAAAGGGAGGAAGAAGGAACCAGGCAAAAGCAGATTATGCTGCAAAATTGGCTTGTTTTATTTTCTCCCACACGACATGTTTCGGGTACAAGACCCTTTATCAAGTAACTTAAGTTACGCTGAGCCTGCAGCTATGATCCTCTGACTCCTTCCCCTCCCTTGAATGTTACGTTATTCCTTCTAAGACACAGTGCTCCAACTCCTCCTGGCCCCCTACTTCCTTTACTCCTTCCCTTCTGTTTGAAAGTAAGTAACAGAGATAGTCAGGTCTGACTCCCTCTTCGGAATTTCCTCTTCCCCAGTGGGGGACTACGACAATGTTACCATACTGATGCATGGGGGTGGCGACGGCCATTTTTGTTGTGGGTATTCCAGCTTGTTTTTTTCTGCCCAGTGCCCCCTGGTCCAATCACAAAATTCCATTTGCTGATCCATTTGCCTATTGGTTGGGCTAATCTCTGTGTTAGTTAGTTGTGCTTCTTAAGGGAGAAAGAGAGACCAATCAGATATCATTCCTGAGGTGCCCATCTGTGAGGAGGCTCCTTAATTAACCCGTATTTCTTATCTCTGGCTGTTATGGCAAAGGTTCTGGATGCTGTGATTAGGTGGCTAAAGGAGCATGGGAAGGAGGGGCTAGATAAAGCCCTCTCTGGGGTTGGGGAGTGATCAGTTGAATGCAGCCTGGAAAGTGATGAATCAAAATTGGCGGCCAGTTGCATAGAAGCCCCTGTGAAGAAAAAGAAGCAAGGTACTTCAAAATAACAGGAGAAACTGTTTTTTATTGGTGGGAATAAGAGCCTTAGTCACAAGAAGCATAAAAGAAGAAAAAGGGGCTTAGCAACAGGGAGAAGCTTTGGCTTCTCCCTGTTATAATGCTTTGGGAGAAGTATTATACCTCCAGCTTCTCCTGGAGGTATAATGGACCCGGAGGCTGTTCTGAGGTGGTGAGTTTTCACACTCCTGGGTTGGATTCAGGGATACAGACAGAGGTCAGTGTCATCATACCTGCGCTGTTTCTATTGCTACTGTTCTCCCTCCAGTTGGCACTGTGGAAATTGAAAAATAAACAGTCAAGGAAGCAAAAAATGACAATGCAACATAATCAGGTAATGAATCTTTATTTACAATTAATGGGTTAAAAGACTTTTTTGAAACTTACATTAGATCCAATGCTCCTGGCAAAAATATTAAACAGGTGGAGGATGATTTTCACAAAGCTAATTTTAAAGATGCAGCAACATGTGAGTTAACCCCTTTAGGGTTGCACTTAAATTCACAAGTTAGGGATAAGATTTTAAAAGGAGACTATATAGATATCCTTAGTCTGTTACCCACAGCCAAGGAATGTGTCCAAAGTGATAAAGAAAATAAAAGGATGATGACACACTCGGTACCCCATAGTTTTCACCACTGGCTACAAGCCTATTGCATATATGCTAATATTATTTGGGATAAATACCCCGAAAAAAGCCTGGGTTTATTTAAGCATTTGGATGCAGTAGCGAATGGACTTGGGTGGTTCTTCTATGATGATCTATGATAATCGTTTTTGACAAGAACATCTCAATTCATAAAAATATGCAATGGGGACTTGGACCTTTGGCTTTCCATGATGTACACTAAAAACATTCAGCCATTTCAGGGTAATGCTGTGCAGCCCTTAGCGACTTAAGTTGCATCCTGTTGGGCCATTAATGAGGGAACGTGCAGGTGGAGCAATGAGTGTCATTTTCAAAATAAGTGTTCAATCTGCAAGGGTGGGCATCCCTCAACCAGTAGACGCCTCTTCGGGGGTTTCCCAAGACAGGGGTTTAGAAATGCACCCCAGAGGTTTAGCAACACCAGTCAAATTAAAAGAGTTTCTTCCCTTCTTAAGAATGTACCCTGATCAGCGGAAGGCCTTGATCATTGTGCAGGGGTTCAGTGTTGGTTTCTGGATCCCCTTTGGTCAGATGATGGGGTCCTTTGTATTGAAAGATAATTAACACTCTGTTTGTGACAAAATGGACATTGATTGAGACAACATTACCAAAAAAAGTTCTGCCAATAGAGTAGCGGCCCCCTTTCCTTCCCCCCTGTTTGATAAGTTTAGAGTGACCTCATTAGGTATAGCACCAAAGAAAGAGGCTTACCAATATCATTTGATACACCATCTTTCATACCCCTTTGGTGCCTCAGTTAATGATGACATAGACGGGGAAATTTGTCATGTTACATATGCTTCTCTCGATACAGCTTTAGGTATATTGAAGGAAACAGGTCAGTATACTTTACTTGCGAAATGTGACATCAAATCTGCTTTCAGGCTTTTAACTATCCATCCTGACTGTTGGCACCTGCTGGGTTTTCACTTTGGTAAGGCATTATTCTATGAAAAATGCCTTCTAGTGGGGTGCAGTATCTCTTGCTATTATTTTGAGTTGTTCTCCTAATTTCTGCAGTGGGTGACCCAGGAGGTGTTTCAGTCTAGATGGATTACACACTACCTGGATAATTTTCTGCCCTAGTAACTCCCCTCCATGTTGCAGAGCGTTTAAGTCATTCCTGTTTTTATGTAATAAATTTGGGGTACCAACTACACAGGAAAAGACGGTATATCCAACAACAGTATTTCACCAGCGCCAAGGCTGATCATATTACTGGTTTATCTATTTTATTTTATTTTGTTCTGGAACTGGCTGATGAGGTTATGGTGGTTCCTTCTATCAAAAAAGTGTTGTCTGGCATTTCCTTTTTTCTTTGTATGTTTGAAGCCCCTGATGTCAACAAAGCTGCGCCTATAGTGCAAATGATAAAGGGTCTGTCAAGAAAACATTGGTCCATGGATTATAGGAAGCCTATCACTTTTAATATCTTAGCCTTAATTGTTAAAAGTCTAAGTGAATGTTGCTCTTCATATTATGAGTTTTGCCTTTTATGCTTGTCTTTATATTCTTTATATTATAGCCCATGTTCCTCCAGCCCCAACTGCTATAATTATAGTCTCAGAAAGTCCCCTGATCATTACATACCTTACCTCTCTCCTTCGCCGCAATGCCCCGGCCCTCTGCTTGCATGGAACTGCAAGCAGGGGGCGGGACTGGCAGCCATGTCTGTGATTGGCTAAGATTCAGCCATTTGGAGCTGGGATGTAAGTTAAGGATTTTATCACACTACAGAATGGGGCCAGTAGTTGGGGGGATTATAGTTTTCGGGGTGGAAATGCCCTTTAAGAGAGGTACCCAATATCTTAATTAATTAATTCCTTTTGGCAACTCAGGAATACCTGAGCAGGTCTCTCTAGGTTATTTTTACAGATTGGAACAAAAAAGTAAGAAATTGTTTTGAAGTAAAAGAATATTTTATTCAAGCAGTTAAATAATAAAATAATAAAGCTGTGGCCAGACTCCATCCTCATTGTTCTGTGTCTATTTATTGATCTATTGTCATGTTTTTACTGGTAAAGTTGTTATTTATTCATGTATTTATGGATATAAATACCTAAGTCCATACCCCATGTGTGAAGAGAATCAGTGGAAGTCGTGCTCTCTGTCTTCTGCCTGTGGAATGTGCTACCAGCAATGATGCAAGTAGTTGGAGAGAGTGTGGGAGGATGCTGATCCCTTATCAAGTTACCACACAAGGTAAACATTAATGATGTACACTGCAAACAGGCAGCTACTAGTACCGAGTGTGGAGGAAGAACTTAATACAGGGGATGTGAAGTGTGTTAGACCCATAAAGCAAACCAGACAAGCCATTAGCTAGGTTAGTGGGTGGTGTGTCAGTCATGCCTCCAGTTCACACACCAATGTTAAAGTCAGCCCTGAAGTTCACACACCAATGTTAAATCAGCCCTCCATTTCACACACCAATGTTAAAGTCAGCCCTCCAGTTCACACACCAATGTTAAAGTCAGCCCTCCAGTTCACACACCAATGTTAAAGTCAGCCCTCCAGTTCACATACCAATGTTAAAGTCAGACCTCCAGTCAGTGTTGGTCTGATTGCAAACTAATTTAAATGAGTCACAGTTTTTAATTAGTAATAATTTGAGTCTCTCTGCCTGCTCCATATTTTGATTATAACATCTATTGGCCTTTAAATCTATTTTGTGGCCCTCAAAGGTAGTCAGAGGCCACTCATGGGGCCCTTGAGGTCTAATGGGTTGGGCACCCCTGGTTTATTAACTACCATTGCTTTTTTCAGTCTGTGGATTTTTCCTACTGCCAATAGTGGTAATTAACACGCATTAATAAAAATACAACACAATGATTGGTCATACAACCCAATATGATTAAAGGTGGCCTAGCACTACAATTAGAAGCCTATGAAAGTTTGCATAGTATGTCAAAATCTAATTCTATCTATTGTCCTCTGTTTCACACTGCTGTAAGATGCCAGAAACATTCTGATGTCTTTTCTTTCTTTAGATCCTCTTTAATCATAATGTAAAAATCTGTAAACCCTTCAGAATAATTGAATAGGTTGGAAAACATTAAAATAACAGTTACACATAAATCAATTTGATTTGCTACACTTCAATTTTTGTGTTTGATAACATGTAAAAGAAAGAGAAACACATTTCAAAAGCTTCCTTGATAAGGTATGTTCAACAGAAAAATTAAGGTTTTTGAAAACATATTCAGGCTAATTGTTTTATGCAGTTCAGGTAAAATTTTACAGTATTATTAAATATAATCCTTATATATAAGGATTATATCCTATATATACAACATAATAAATTGTTGTGGTTGTCTGCTTTTGACCTGTCATTATGTACGGGCTCATCAAAACAACGTATAAACCTGCCCTTTAATTGTTTATATGCAAGGCATATTTATTAGTACACTAATTTAGGGGGGGTGTAGTGGGAGATATGTCAGTGGATACTGTAGATATCTGGGATTGGATATGGTCCATCAGAATTATTTGTGAAAGGAGGCTCACATTCCCATGATTTGACTTGCACCTGATTAGCCATGTTAGTGCTATTTATCATTAATGTGATTTAAATCAGTAATTCACTGCTGCAGACAAAAAAATGGGATCATTTAGGAACTGACTCATGTGTACTGAAAATACCACCTGCGCTCCTTCTCCTTCCGGGTTCTTGCAATGAGTTAATGCATCATGGGAACAGGGAAGGTAAGGAACGCAGCTGTAATGGAATCATTTAAACAACATTCGTTTTCGCGCTGCACAAAAACAAACTTTGGTTCTACTGAATCGGGCACCTGTTCTGGAATAATTGAGTTAAACACACGCTGACCAGATAATACATTTTATCCCCAAATTGGGGAAATTACATCTCTCTGAAAGACTTTTTCTCTGATATAAATATCACCTGTTTTAAATAAGACTCACTCTATGTTTGCTTATTACTCTCCCCTCTCTTTTTGATATTGAAATCACCCTCATGGAGAATGTACTCCAAAGGGTAAGCTATGTATCTTTGAAGCTTTATTAGCCTTATTGCTCTATTGTCTGCCACTATGCGAGTTTCACCTTGCTTACCCCTTTTTTGTACTTGCTTTTATATCACAGTATCTAACCTATGTGACTATGTGATTTATCTATGCTTTTTATATCATAATGTGGATTATTACTGCTTATTTATATTTCAATCTAGTATTATCATGCCTTCGGCACTTTGTACGACTAATTATTTGCATTTATTACTACTTATTTATATTGCAATCTTGTACTATTATGCATTTGTCACTTTGTATGACTATTTATTTACATTGTACTTTATATTTATTACCATCATGATATTTAGTGCTTTGACGTTTCTACTGGTCACCCAATGAAGCTTCTGCCATTATCTATACTTTATAATTCTACTCTCGTGTTTCTTCATAGGCCTTTTAATCTGGCAATTTGAGAGCTTGTCATGATTAGTGATGACCCAGTTCGCGGATCCGAACCCGGATCCGCGGCGGATTTACCTCGTTCGCGAACAGCGGATATCGCGGATTTTCCGGTTTTCCGCCTTCCGAGCTTTTCCGAACCGCGTTTTTGAAAATTTTCGAAATTACAAGGATTTCTCGTATTTTCGAAAATGTGTGAAAATACGTATTTTTGAAAATTTTCGAAATTACGAGGATTTCACGTATTTTCGAAAATGTGTGAAAATACGTATTTTCACACATTTTTGAAATTACTAGGAAAACGGGAAAAATTACAGGAAAATACGTATTTTCGAAAAATCCTTGTATTTTCGAAGAATCCTTGTATTTTCGAGGATTTTTTCATTTTAATGGGTTTTCAAATTTTCTAATTTTTCCAAAATTTCGCGGATCCTCGAGCGGACCGGATTTTGCGAAGTTCGGACATCTCTAGTCATGATGTTTTTATTTTTCTGTTAGCCTCCACAGACTCAGGAGGAGTTACAGTTTATGGACTTTCATGGAGGAGTGGACCCTGAACTCATCTCTGATTGGTCTACAGGGGGGAAGTTGGGCCTACTACTTTCTGAGGGTGGGTGTTTTACACTTGACAAAGGGTACAAATACCCGAAACATGTAGTGTAAGCTGGAATAAAGTTTCAAGTACATCCATTCCTGACTCTAGGCTCTTCATTTTCAACGTGTTTGGTTTTATTTCGTTTTGTATCTGTATTTTACAATACCATTCTTTTGTACCGTGGTGAAAAATACCAATAAAGCACATTGGGCCTGATGCAATAAAATATGCAAATGTTTACAATTTGCAGCAACCAATCAGATAGTCTAACTACAGTGATCCATGAAGTATTCATAGACATGTACAGTCTGTACAATCTGTACAGACTACAGTGAACTTTAAAATGTATATTATAATGCAATTTCAATATAATTATTGTATTGTAATGTTATACTACATCAATTTTTTATTTGATGTGTTAATAAGGCAAAAAATAAAATAAAGTTGCAAAAATATTGAAATGATCAACATATACTGATCAGTATATGTTGTTCATTTAAATATTTTTTGCAGGTCTTTCCCACAACACACAGCTCACATCATAAGAAACACGGATGCAAGAATAAAATAAACATTAATTATCTTAACTGCATGTGTTTTTATAGGTGTTTATTTCTAAAAG
This sequence comes from Hymenochirus boettgeri, assembly GCA_019447015.1. NCBI lineage: Eukaryota > Metazoa > Chordata > Amphibia > Anura > Pipidae > Hymenochirus > Hymenochirus boettgeri. Next base: position 143,139,407 of record CM033469.1, on the reverse strand, counting down.
TATAGGACTGTTAGTGCATATCTTTCCATTTGAATTCTTAAAAGATTTACTGTTCTTTCAATATGATTTATTTTTATTTAAATACCTAGGGTTGCAACTCCATTCCTCTAGCCAAATTATAATTTTAGAAATTACTTAAAGGGCATGTAATTTGTTAGTTATCTGCCTGCAAGCTCAACTGTTATTTTTACCAGTTTATTACAAGCATTTGTAACCAGATATTAAATTATAGGTTATCTTCCATTCTGTGTCTGCCTCCTCCCTCTGCTCAATGAGCTTTTTATAAGCTTTAGCGTGTGCAAAGGAGGCAACAGATGAAACAGCAGTCAATCATTGGCTGTCATGTCAGTTGTCACAGTTTTGCTTGACTATAATTATCCTTAAATATCTGGTTAGCAATGCATGTAATAAACTGCAAACTCAGTAGGAGTTGGGGGTAGGTAACTGACAATTGACCATACACTTTAAGATACATATTGAGAGGGAATTATATAGACTGAAAGTAAAGTAAAAACATCAACCAAACAAAAAACAAATAAATACATTTGCACACAGTTTGAGAACAGAGTGCCTCCCATCTTCATCTAAAGATGTAAGATATTTTTTACAGTAGTAACCCCTAGTAAATATGAAATATAATACTGTACATTGTTCTGTTTTTTTTCAGCACAAAGTGTACTTTAACAAGATAACAGAATGTTGTAACTTCTGTGGAGATTTGAGATCCATTCACAAATACTATGGAAAGCTGTCAGTTCATGACAGCTTAGTATAGCAGGAAGTGAACTGTGATCAGCGCTGATGGCAAGTTCATTTTTTCCACTAGACTATTTTCACTAGTTCATTTTTTAAAACCCCCCATTCAGGACAAAACTGATGGGGAATCGAGGGTGCCCTCAGTGCCCTCTGATTGCCCAAGGCTGCCATTTTTTAAGACCCTTTGCGGCACTGTCATAATCTGTGGCAAGGAAAGGGATAAGCACCAATTGCTTTTTAAAAAATACAGCATCAGGATGATAGGATGCAGTTTTAAATACCAATATGCTTTAATGGTACACCATACAGCTGGAAACATGTTGAGGCTTATTTAAAGGGCATGTCCACCCCTTTTGCTTACTTTTGTTATATAGTAGTGCTTCCACCCCCAGCCCCAACCGCTATAATAGATTTGTCAGAAACTCCCCCGAACTCTACTTACCTTCCCTCTTTCTTCCAACTGTCCCTGGCCCTCTGCTTGCATGAAACTGCAAGCAGGGGTCCGGACCGGCAGCCACGTCCGTGATTGGCTGAGAGATAAGGTAAGTAGAGGTAAGTAGAGTTCGGGGGAGTTTCTGACAAAAGTATTATAGCGGTTGGGGCTGGAGGATGAAGCACTACTATACCCCAAAGGAATTTAACACTAGGGGGAGGGAGAGCAAAACAGGAGGGAGAGGGAGGGGGGGAGGGCTGCACTGGGCATGTGCAAATTCTCCCGAAGGAGAGACAGGAGGCAGACTCCTATATGGACACTGCCAGTCTCCTGGTGGCCAGTTATTGGGACTTTGGAGGAGCAGGGCAGCTATTTGGAGCAGGAATGTAAGGTAAGGATTTTTTATACACTACACAGTGGGGCCAGTAGTGGGTAAAATTATAGTTTTGCGGGTGGACATGCCCTTTAATAAGAGGTGCAAAATCTTGACTGCTCTGTTAATCTGTAAATATCTTCAAAATGATGTAAAAAAATGAAATTAAATTGCAAAAATACTCAGGAAAGCAATTCTTGTCAATTTACCTAATGTCATTTTTGGACCACAGTTACCCTAAAAAGATATATAGGTATATAACACTTCCTTTTATTAAAGGAGAAAAGCAATGAAAGAGGGGGCACAGAAAAAAGTTATAAAGGTTTTTTAAATGTTGACAATTCCTTATCTAAAATGTAAACACAAGCCAAGGGGTAAACACAGATTGTACCATAGATATTTTTAGACTTTTTAGTTGCTTCTTGGCTCACCTGCAGGGGAATATATAATATTTGACTTTTTCTTTCTTTTTTGACTCAGGATAGTAACCTACCAATAATATAATTTCTGCAGAATATTTAAATATGTATTTCTCAGTTTGGATATTCAGTTCAGAACTCTTTAGATATGTAACAAGTATAAAATTATTATTAAATAGCAGAGAATGAAGTTCAAAACTTATCCCATGTGACATTTGAGCATTCATTAAAAAAATGCAATAAGTTTTATGAGTAAACACATATTTTAGTTAATCTTAAATTACCTTTTTATATTCTCTCAGTGCCCAGATTACAAATATGCTGTAACTCTCATGCTCTCTTACCTTTTCTTTAAGCATTCTTGATGTGTAGCCAATATTTGTCTGGCAACAAATCAAGAATGTACTCAGAAAAAAAACCAGATAAAGGATATATCTCATATCGTATCACAGTTTGTAAACAGCTTAATCATGTACTTAAGTTTCATTGTAGAGGACATTAACTTCCTTGAAATGTTATCAAAAGCAAGCAGGCAAGGAAAAGACAATTACTTTGTTTTTATTTTTTGTTCTTTGGGGGGTGGGGTTTGGGGGTTGGACATAAAAGCTCTATATATCCTTAAAAATGGCAAGGTTTTGTATAATAATAAAATAAAAAAAAAAAGAAGGGCAAATCCTATTATAACCACCTTTATTGTAGTGTCTATACAATAAAGTCTAAAAGAAATCCTGGTTGCATTTGTGTGCACAGTATAAATGCATTGGTACTTGGCACTCCCTGTAATATATGGTACATTATATAACACCATTACTAAAATTGTTTACGTATGGGCAAAGATGTTTGGACTCAAAGGGGGGGATATTTATGTCACTGGAGATAACTATTTGACTTCTTTTTGTATTACTGAACTAGACTAAGCATTCTATAATAGTTGTACAACACCAAATGTTTATATTGTACTTACATGGGTATGGGACTATGTGTGCGTGTGTGTGTGTGTGTGTGTGTGTGTGTGTGTGTGTAGGGGGGTTTGTGAATATGTGGACAGTGTTTATTAATATCACTGTTCGTGTGCCTTTGGATACATTTATTATCAAACTACTCGGTTGCCTGTACTGCTGGTTGTAACCATGGGAGCAGGTTATTCAAAATTTTGTTTCTATTACTGAACTGTTACAGTTGCACAACACTAAATATTTTTATTGTATTTGCACTAAGTCCTTCCTGGTTGCCTTATTGACACTCTCCAAATTCACTATGCAGAGGAGTGTATGATGGAGTGGGGAGCCGGAGAGGACATAGTGCCAAGCTACAGGATCACGCATCTGCTATCTTGGTTTGTGAGACCGGTTTGTGAGAGTACGAAAGAGATATGCAAGTACCCCTATCGCATTTTTCTAGAAATATATAAAAAAAAGAAAAAATATTTAATGAACTTTATTGTTCCTTTAATGCATAAAACACAATTACCAAAGATCTAATAGTGTTCATGTGGTAAAGTGGACAGTCTTTATTAATTTTAAATTGTATATTGTTTATTTATATGCCCCTGTGTCCCCGTGTACAATGCACCAGTCACCCAGCCATCTTTCTTAATTAGTGATGGACCCAAACCCGAAGTTTGGGCCGAACTCTATGAGTTCTGATGAACTTGAACTATTCGAACTATTTTGGTTTTCTGAAGTAGTGGACTTATTTTCGATAATTATTGAAAAATTCGATAATTTTTGAATAGGTTTTCGAATTCGGTAATGCTTGAATGTAGCCCTCAATTTTGGTAGCCCTCTAATTTATTGTTCAATAACCTTCGAATGTAATGTTCGATTTTCGATAACCCTCGAATGTAGCATTTGATTTTGGTAACCCTTAAATGTAGCCTTTGATTTCTGTAACCCTCGAATGTATCGTTCAGTAGCCCTCAAATGTAGCGGTTGATTTCAGTAACCCTCGAATGTAGCCTTCTTTTTCGGAAACCCTCGAATGTAGTGCCCGATTTCTGTAACCTTGGAATGTAGCCTTTGAATTCGGCAACCCTCGAATGCATCGTTCGGTAAAGCTTGAATGGAATATTCGATAAATGGAATATTCGATAACCCTCGAAAGTAGTCTTAAATTTGGTAACCCTTGAATGTAATGTTTGATTTTCGATAACCCTCAAATTTATCGCTTGGTAACCCTCGAATTGGCTATAACCCTTGAATGTAGCATGCGGACTTGACAACTTGACAATTGCCTGATCTTGAAGAAAGAAGAGTTTAAACAAGTTTTGGTGATATGGACATGTTCCCCAGACCATTTCCCAGGTGCCATAGCCATTTACAATAAGTTACCATTGCTATTTTATCTGTTATTCCTCTCTACTTTTCAAACTATTATCTCTCTATTAACCTCAATGGGTTTGTTTCCAAATTTCTGACTTTCCTAACTTTTACTGAAGTTCGGAGACGAAACAAACTTCAGTAAGTTTGTCCATCTCTATTCTTTAGCCCAAAAGAGCACTTTTCGAAAGTCTAAATTAGTTACACATTGCAATGAGTAGAGGGAGAAGGATGTAGAATTACTTATCACTTTATAGAAGAGAAATGCAAAGAGAAATGCAAATTAGAACAGTTCTATAATCGAAATAAAATAAAAAATGTTAATCACTTTTTTTTACAGTATATGATGGTAGAAACCATGTGCCTTTCCATACTTAATTCTTATTGGCTCTGTAATAATACATACTTATTCTTATTACTTCAATTTTCAGTGTGTTTTTAATGGGTAAAACACATTTGGAACTTAAAACTTTTGGAACTTATAAAGTAAGCATGGCTACTAAGCTCTAGTTGGGCTTTACCTACTTAACAATCAATACTCCTCACAACCTATACTTCCTTATTCCTATCAGATTAGAGTATTCCGTATGAGGAATATACCCACTATTGGATGGAACAAAAAATGGATTGGTGTACTAAACAGGCGCTCATTAGATCTAATGGTGTTATTAATAGAAGAAGTGGCCAGCAAAATGAAGAAAGTACAGAGACGTATCACAGAATATGAATCCTTACATCAAACAGCAATTATATATGATGAGAACCAAGAAGCATTTAGAAAATTAGAAGCTCAAGTAAAGATCTGTAAGAATGATCTATTAAGATACAAGAAACAAAAAATGAATCGAGTAACTGAAGACTACGAGCAATTCAGTGTTAACCCGTTGGCTGATGGGTGGGGGAGACTATGGAACCCAGATGGATAGAAGCTGCTACAAATCGCATGGGAGACCATCCGATAGACACGATAACAGGAACCGGCCACCAGATAGGATGGAGACAGAGCATGCATCTGACGTAAGCCATACGTGCGCACACACTGGGAACGATGAATTACAGTACATAGATGTGGAGAAACTTTGCAGCGGAACAGGCTGAACACAGAAAGCATCTGCCTTAAGTTTTTTGGAGGTGGCCTAAGGGGAATTCAGGACAGGGGTGGAGGAAGAAAAGGTATCCCATTAGAAGAGGGCATGTTTGATAAAACCAACTTTGAAAGAGACAAATAAATTGAAATTAAAAAGTACATTTGACCCCTTCTCAAAAAATGCAACAATAAAATATTATCAGACTGTTAAAGGTGAAGTCATCCAAGCTCAATTATAAGGTAAATCAGTGAAACATAATTTATCAAAATTAGAACAAAAGGCACTAAGGATTTAAATGAGGATAATAATCATTATTAAAGCAGCAGACAAAGGTAGGGGAAATGTCATTATGGATTACACTTCTTATAGAGAGGAAAGATACAAATATATATATGAAATTAAAATACAATCCAACACTAAATATTCACAGACAAATAAATATAATTGTGAATAGAGCACTCACAATAGGAATAATAGATCAGTCTATGCAAACATTTCTATTACAAATACACCTAATGTATCCTGTTTTTCACACTATTCCCAAAATTCATAAATCTTTAACATCTCCCCCAAGATGCCCCATCATATCTGCTAAGAAACAGCATTTTAGAACCCCTGGGGACATTTACTGTATATACTCGAATATAAGTCAACCCGAGTATCAAGGTACCTATTTTTACCTCAAAAATGAGTAAAAACTGGTTGACTCGAGTATAAGTCGAGGGTAGAAATTATGACCACTACTGCCTTCTGATTCTGTATTTTTTCAAAGGGTTTAGTTGCCCTTTAAATGGACAGCAGCATTCCCATACAGTGGTCCCATACAGTAATAGCCAAATCCAGTATGGCTATTACTGTATGGTAATATGGTATGGGAATTCTGCTGTCCATTTAAAGGGCAACTAAAGCCTCAAAACAATACAGAATCAGAAGGCAATCTTTTTAACAACAGGTACCATCCTCAGTAATGTTTTCAGGCATTAGTTGCCCTTTAAATTAAAAGTAATCCCCAATTCATTGGCACTCCAGATGTTTGTAAACTACAACTCCCAGCATGCTTTAGTTGCTGGGAGTTGCATTTTACAAACATCTGGAGTGGAACTACACACACTAAACCTGTTTACAACCCCAAAACACACTACGCTGTCCCTGACCCAAATGACTCTCTTACTCTCCCCACCCACCCCCAGGAATAAAACCCACTTAGCTTCCACCCTGCCACTACCTCTTCTTTTCATGCAGCGTCACCTTTTTCCAGGTGCTGTGGGGCAAGCAGTGATACCATAGTTGCAAGAGAGTCAGGGCCCCCGACATCACTCGGTCTCATATCCCGGCGCCGAGTAGTGACGTCAGTGGATGCGACCATCAGTGGAAGCGGCAGCCGGATTCCTCCATCAAGTAAATGACTGACCCAAGTATAAGTCGAGGTTCAGTTTTCAGGCTGTTTTCACAGCCTGAAATCCTCGACTTATACTTGGGTATATACGGTATAGACAAAATGCTGCAACCCAGTGTACAGTCAACAGGAACATATATTAGGGATACGGCACATTTTATATCTATAATTGAAAGTATAACCTGACCTGAAAATTATGAGATTTGGCTTGCAACACTAGATATATCCAGTTTGTACACCAATATCTCACACATATTGGGCATTCAAGCATTCAAGCAATCAATGAGAGATTAATTCACTATAATGGTGGCACAACCCCCCTCCAAAGGTTTGTGGTGGAGCTATTGGAAATAACTTTAAATGATATGTACACTATAAAAAACTAAAAAAAAAATTAGATTAGTGGCAAGCTCTTTAAAACTAAAAGCCTAAAAGCTTCCTGGATAATGGCATCTGGAGCTCCGCCCCAATGAGATCTCCTGACTTCTCCTGCTTCCTTGAGTCCCAAAAGCTCTGGTCACACCACCGATTTGAAAATGTATATTACATGCAGAGGGCAGGTATAGCAATAGGTGCGGCCATGGCACCAGCATATTATATTATATATCATCATATCTATCATATCATATCATATCATCATATCTAAATGGGCATAATATTTTACTTTATTGCAGGTTCATTGAGGATATCTTCCTGATCTTGTGAGGACCCAAGGGAGCACTCCTTATGATGATTGAAACTCTTAATAGTATGGATACAACCATCAGATTTACCTCAAGGTTAGTCAGCATGAAATAGAATTCTTAGATCTACAAATTAAAATGGAAAAATTAAAATCAGGGTATTCCCTGTATCGTAAAGAAACAGACAGAAATACATTATAATAATAACATTAATAACAGAAATACATTATAATAATATAATAGCTGTCACCCTCACTCTTTAAAGAAGTCACTCCCCATTGCACAATTTGGGAGAATACTAAAAAATAATTCAGATCCACAGATGAGAATGAAACAGATGGAAGAAATAAAAGTTTATTTTAAGGGGTTATCCAGAGTCAATATTGGAAAGAGCGTCACATAAAGCTTGGAATAATTTCCAAGAGAGAGAGACCAATCAGGAATTTATATGCATGACTTCTTTTTCAACCCTAGGTAATGTGGTAATGAGTTTGAAAAATAACTGGAACATCCTATGAACAGATTATAATCTGAATGACAAATTACCAGAGAGGCCTATGGTGGCGTTTAGAAGAGTTTGAAACATGAGAGATTGGTAGCCTACTAATTGGTTAACAGAGAAGAATTTAGGTTGTTTTAAATGCCATAAATGTATGCCTTGTAGGAACATGGTTTCCGGACCAAGTTTTCAAAATCCTCATACTGGAAGACATTAAAATGAGACATCACACCACTTGCTTCAGCACATACGTCATATATCTAATACTTCATTGCCCATGTAATTGAATGATTGATATTTGATGGACATCAATTAGCAATTAATAGAGCTTTCAGAGAATAAACTGCAAAACCAGTTGCAAACCATTTTTTCGAAAAAGGACATTTGCTTAAAGACTTACATTTTATAGGCATAGACCATATCCCACCACTAATAAGGAGAGAAAACCGATCTAAATTACTATTTTAAAAAGAGGTATTTTGGATTAAGTACCTGGACACAAAAAAGCCAAATGGATTAAATGAAAATTGCTCGTTCAAATTTTTCTTAAATGAGAGATAGAATTTTACTAGCAGCTATTAATTATATAATTATAACTTCAATAGATACTATATATAATACTATATATAGATGTGCCTGACATAAACTTGGTAAAAATAAAAATAGTTTTGCTGTATTAGTCCAATATATGTAGTAAAAAGTACTTTTAATGAACTAAGTTTATTGTAGTAGAAAAACTTTTGAGGGATCTACCCCTTTAATCAGCAGTACTGATTAAAACCAAGGTTAACAGAAAGTAAGGAGCTAATTACATAAATAAGATAATAAACCCAAAATGAAAAAAAACAGAATATACTGAGGAATGAGAGGGGGTAATAAAATAGAGAGAAAACAGTATACTAGGCTGGGCAACCAAATGGAGAGGAGAGAGGTAGCAGAGGGATGGGGGGATAATAAGGGGGTGTTGCACAATACATAATCCAAAAAACAACCTGTAAATTATTTAAGAATTTATGCTATAGGATGATCACACTATTTTTTAGTATGTGTATTGCTATTATTTTGTACATTGCTGTTTTAAAAGACATGTTAAGATATTCGACACAACAGGGTAATGATCATAATATGGTATTGTATTTTAGATTGATGTAGTAGAAATAAATTCATAAATAACAATTTTAATTTTTTTAGGTGGTTTTATAAACACTAATAATGTTTTTTAACACAGAGATTGGTTTATACACTGTCACTTTGATTGTATGTAATATACACAACATATTTATTATGTTCAAAGAACTGTTCATCTGGTAACGATTAACATATGTAGGCGGGGAATATTGTTAAATATAAGTAAAGTGGTTTGATCACTATGTTTGCACTTGAGAAAGGCCACACACAAAAGGCCAAAACTTTGCTACTTTTTGCCCAGTAATAGCACTTTATGAATGAATATTAGAATTTGAAGAAGACCCTGTGTGCACCGACATCTGTACATCTATATCTATGACTATAGATTAAGTTGGGAGCACCAGGGCAAAGTATAAACCCTGGAATGAGTTGAGTGCATACTACATCCTCATGTTTGTGTGTGTATATATATATATATATATATATATATATATTATATATTATATTATATTATATTATATAATGTAATATATTTCATACCTTGTTGGTTCAGAATGAAAGAATGAATAGACCTAATTTCACTGGTGTCCAACAGTTAAGGGGGCCATACATATGAACGATAATGGGTAAATCCCATAGGGGAATAACAGGATTTACCTATTGTCGTATATGTGTAGGGGATGTTCCCAGCCGATTGGCGACAAACGGCCATAGTCGGCACTCTGATCGATCAGGAATGGTGGAAAATTTCCATCTGTAGGTATCGGCCCCCTTTATTTTAAGTGGAGGGAGCCAATCCAATTGTGCAGTGTTTGGCCGCACGGCTGATCAATCCCCACACCACATATGGTATCAGATACCAATGTGATCTGTCGGCACTCATGCTGTGGAATCGCATGTGTATGGCCAGCTTTACAGAAACAGAAATAATATAACAGAGAGCACTTTGAAGGAGAACTGCACTCTCTTTTTCAATCCAGCCCCACAGCTCTCATATTGGAATATGTACGCTGCAAGATGTAAACCTTCCTATAGGCTCTGTCATGGGGTGAGGACTAAGCTTTTTACCCTGTGTACATCAAAAGGGAGCGGTGTTAATTTTTTACTATAATTCTTCAAGGTCAGTCAGGCATACTCAGGTTTAATGTGGAAATCTAGAGTATCTGCCCCTTTAATGGATTCAGTAAGGGGAAAAAATGGTAAAAAATTATGCAGATGTAGTTTAAGATTGGATATTTTATGAATTTTAGATAAATGGCAAATAAATAGTAACACTAAAAAGGGAGAATATATGGATTTATTATTATGAGTGCCTGCAGCAAAATTCTAATTCAAATAACATCAGAAAAAGTTAAAAAGGAAAAGTCCTGTGCCAAGGACATTTTCTAATGGTAAGCTTATTGCATATAGGTAATCTTTTATGGTCTTTTTAGAATCATTTTTCACCTTACCTGTTTTGGATATTGTTTCAGAAACATAGAGGAATTATAGCAGAATTGCATGATTCATATATGATGAAAGAGTTTGCCAAAAATTACAAAATTGTACTTAGATTGATTTTTAAACGACATTGACCTCTGGATGGAAAGGTTAACGAATAAATCAAACCTAATAGATTTCAAGTCAATAACTGAAATTTGAATTGTCCTGTCAATTAGGGGACTTGTAAATGGAAAGCGATTTGAATTGAAATAAATATAAACATTGTGCAGAAGGATGTATAAAATTATTCCAACAACTTTGGCAACATCATAGTAAACAATCACCAATCCCTTAGAAAATCTTAACAGACTGTTACAGAATCATTCGGCAAATAATGTTAAGAACCTTACATTTCAATATGCTATATGATATATTAAGATACTATTTTTTGGTTTCCACTTCAACATACAGTAATTTCTTATCCAAATAAAGACACTAAAAATGCTAAAACATTGAAACCTTTTGATTATTTAATGGTTCATAGACACAAATTTTAGATTATTACAGGACAGTGCTGTAAAAAAAAAGTTGTGTCTTACCTGACCGGGATCCCGCAATGCTTTAAAGCCTCTTGCGAGATTTACTGATCCCTGATCAAGAAAGATGCAGCTTTTTATTTTACAGAATTGGGTCCACATGCCACAGTGGTAATGGTGTTAAGATAAGCACCAGTTCAAAAGTAATTTAAAACCCATGCTAACCCAACTGCCTTTAATGTATCGGCCCCTTAATTCTGTAAAGCAAAATAAATAATATTCAATGGAAATGTATTAATGTATATGCACCATTTAATTATCAAAGAAAATTCACAAATCAAAAATGCAAGACAATTTACAAATTTGTCAAAACTATTCAAATGGGGATTTTAATAGAAAAGCACCAATCCTACTAGGAACTTAAAAACTATACAACGCCTTCTGTTATACATGAAAAAGATATGTATGTTGTATTCTGTAGTTTATTTCACAGTTTATTCTACAGTTCATATATCCTATTCTAGGATTGATTACTTGCAATGGAATGGCTACTATACTAAGGTATATTCATAATTGCGAAACTATTCATAATTGCGAAATCCTGGTTTGATAACTTTGTCTGATCATTGGCCAATTGCAGTAAATACAAAGAAAGAAAGGGGAGTGATGCATCACTACCCCTGGGGGATAAAGGACTAACAACTGGGGATTGAAATATAATCACAAACCAAAAGAAGAGAGCACAGAATCCCCCTTTAGAGTGTAGTTAGTCCCAATAATTAGGCGCGCAGTGAGAAATGGGGTAGGTTAAATTTTTACTTTTACTAGATGTGCATTTAATGCATATCTAGTAAAAGTTAAATTTTAACCTACCCCATTTTCTCACTGCGTGCCTAATTATTGGGACTGACTACACTCTAAAGGGGGATTCTGTGCTCTCTTCTTTTGGTTTGCAATTGCAGTAAATAATCAGGAAAAGCATGATCAACTAATCGTACAAAACTTTATGGAGAATGAATCAATGTCCACTATCAAATCAAAGATTTGAAGAAACAATTGGCAGCCATCTAATAGAATTTTTTTATAATCAATAACACTACTGTTTAGCCCCTGGAATGCTCAGAAAGCATATTTGTGAGGCATATTTATAAACCTAGCATCAGAGGAAAAAAGAAAATGAAACCAATATGGATTATCTTTAATTGACAAACCTCTAACAATTACAGTCCACCATAATTTAAATCCTTTTGGTTACCTCACTGACAAGCATAATTTCCCTAAGAGACAATTACATGAACACAATTTTCTTTTTTGCTAAAAAGGGCAATTCCAAGATTCCGACATATTAAAACCAAGGTAACAAAGAATAAGCAATTTTAGCAGCAACAGTCAAAAACAAATAAGATCATGTTTTCCATTTGTCTCTATTGTATTATTTTTTAATTTTATAAATGAAATGACATTCCCCCCAAGCCTAAAGGTAAAAACATTCTGATGGATTTGTCAAAACAATATCAACATCGGTGTTATTATATAGTAGGCAAACAATTATCTCATTCTGGATGGTTGTATAAAACATTTTCTGCAATATTATCTCCCTTTTTAATCTCAGATGAACAAAGAATTAACTGACCTATATTTTTGTTTTACGATGACATTTAATGAATGTATATACCAGTTCCACTGTCAAAATTTCTTTGGTCAAAACTACATGTGAAAGTTGCATACAAAAATACAAAAATAAAAAACATTAAAAAGAGGTTTTTTTAAAGGGTATGTCCACCCTTGAAAAATTTTTTGGGTATAACATTCCCCCTGTCCCCCCAGCCCCAACTGCTCTATTTATATTATTAGAAAGTGTCCCAAACTTTACTTACCTTCCCTCTTTCCTCCGCCGCACTGCCAGGCCCTCTGCTTGCGAGAAAATGCAAGCAGAGGGGTGGGACCATCAGTCGCGTCTGTGATTGGCAGCCAATCTCGGAAGCGGCTGCTGGGAGTTCAGTGCGGCGGAGGAAAGAGGGAAGGTAAGTAATGTTTGGGGCACTTTCTAAAATAAAAAATATAGCGGTTGGGGCTGGGGGGACAGGGGGAATATAATATGGAAAGGGTTTTATGCTAGGGGGAGGGAATCCTAATCGGGAGGGAGAGGGAGGGGGAGGGATGGGGAGAAGGGCTGCAGTACGCATGCCAAACATCTCCCGGAAGCCAGATAGGAGGCAGAGTCCTATATGGACTCTGCTATCCTCCTGGTAGGCATATTTTGGGACTTTGGGGGGGGACTACAGGAGAACCATATGGAGCTGGCATGTGAGGTAAGGATTTTATTACACTACATGATGGGGCCATTACTGGGGGGGATTATAGTTTTGGGGGTGGACATGCCCTTTAATACAAATTTCATGGTTTTGACACATAATTTCAGTTTTACCAATGCACATTCCATGCCAAAACCTGGGGTATTTCCATTTTGCATCCTCAATAAGAATCACTGCATAAAAAATAGCTTTTCTTACTTTAAAATTATAGTGCCACATTCCCATCCTTCATGAAAATGTTGCTGCTCTGCTTACAATTAGAATAAGAGGTAGGTAGGGATACCTTCCCACATTGTATAATGTTAAAAGTAAGCAAAGGAAAATTGTAACATTGTAACATTGTTTAAGATTAATAAACTAAACAGGAATGGGATGGTTTAAAGGTATGTTTTTGCTGCTGGAAAGAAGTAAGTTCATGTGAAATCAATAATAGGTTTTGCAAACCAACCATTTCCTGGATGTTTAGATTTATACTGGACCGGGGGAGATTTTTCTTCTTGTGGCCAGATTCTAAAAAAAGTCTGAAACACTAGCCATTTAAAATGATAATGCAAAAGACTTTCAGGGTTATTCAGTAAAGCTTCTTATCGTTAAAAATAGTGCTAACTTTGTCCCAACCAATCAGATGTTAGCTTTCAAATGTTAAATAAGATCTGATTGGTTGGGGTAAAATTAGCACCATTTTTAACGATAAGAACTTTTATTGAATCTCCCTGTTTGATTCGTGACCATATTCCTGCATAGACTTAAAGGGCATTAGGATCCAGCAATACATCATCCTAGGCTTGTATGGAGACCACATGTACTCTTTGAAGAGCAAATTTAAAAGAAATTGCAGAGGAGGCAAGAACCTATTAGCCCTGTGCAAGTTGAGATCAAGGGAAACTATGCAAGATAATGGTCTCTGGGTTTGGGGATTTTTTGATGTAAATATTGATGGGGCAGACACTAGCTTTACATACTTTCTCAGTAAGAAAATACTTTTTAACATGCAAATGGGACTCTTTGTACCTTTGGACTATGTTTTTTCTTCAAATATTAGCGGTGAGATATCTATTTCTTACCCAATTTAATAGCTATTGACCAATAGCAGGTAGAACACTCCACTATAATATCTCACCCTGCGGGTGGAATTATATGATCTACAAACTATACTGATATTCTTTTATGTAAAAAAGCATTTTACGGAATACATTTCTTACTAACAATGCCTTTTACTAAAATTATAAAAATGTGGCACATCTGGTAAAATAAAGAAAGCAATTATGACTTTATATGTATCATTTTTTAGCTTTTGTCTGCATATCTGGCATGACATCTAATACCTTCAATATTTCACTCAACAGGGTGTTTTCTTTCAGTATTTTTTGTATGGTAATCAAGCAATTACCATAACATATTAGATCTAACTTTCTAATATATTTCTGGAATTCGTAAAGGAAATTATACCTATAATGTCTTTTGTGCATGATACAATACTGGTCCTAGAGTATACCTAACAATTGATTTTGAAAACACGTTTTTTACTTATTTTCTTTTAGATACGTATAACAGAGAAAGGGAAACTATACTGGCCCAAACCATCCTCTGTTAGCTAATTGTACCCAGAGTGTAAATTGCTGGGTCCAAACGCTTGGGTTTGCTCTAGTTCCTTCATACCATAACTTGAAAGTTTATCTCATAATGCTGGTCTGGCTCAACCCACTTTCAGGGTTTCTCCCCCCTGCATGTTTCTTGTCAGGCCCCTGTCACAACCCCATCACACACCCTCCCCACCCCAGCAGCAGGCCATTACCGTGATCAGCTGTTTTGAAACACTTGATCGTGTGTATGTAAGAAGTAGCAAACATGATCAGCAAAAACCATTGCTTACATACATGTGAGCTAGGTGAATGAGGTGGTTTGGGGAGTAAGGTGTCCTGTACAGTTATACTTTAAGTATAGTTTCTAATACTTCCTAAAAACTATGTGAGTAATTATACAATTTGTATACAAAATATTGATACATTCTCTCTATTAGGAGACAAAAACCACAGGACACCATCATTCCCCCTGATAAAGTGTTTGAATCAAAATTTGGTAGTTTGGTAGTTCAGCTACCCCTTGTTGGTAGATAAGTAGCTTGCCCGGAGATTAATGAACACCATATATAAACAGGAAAAAGAAAAAAAATCCATATTGGAAAGCGTGGGTTATCTTATTGTATAGTGGTAAGCAGGTTTTTCACTGTCAGGCAAAATTTAAAACTTTTACTGTATTAAAATTACAAATTTGTAAAAAACATTGTTAAAATTAGCAAAACCACGGTATGCACGCATAAAGAGAGGGAGTGGAAAAAGGAATAGGCATATATTATCCCTTATATTAATTTTATGGGGATTTGATACCCCAATAATTTAACTGCTTAAACAGTGATAATCTTTATGGACCTATACTTATGCAGACTGGGATGCAATTAAAACACAAGCATGTACATAAAGTAGTTATAATAGAGCCTCCTATTGTGTATCTCAGGCATGTCTAAATTAGTATTGGTTCAGATTTAGGAGTCCATCGATATATAAATAAAAGAAACAGCACTGGCACATTTCACTCCCCCCAGGGGAGCTTAATCGTAGGCTTAAGCCTGTACTAAACTTTGGTCCTGGAAACCTGACACCAAAACAAAAATTTACATTGAAAAACCCCTACTAAATAATGAAGAAACTAAAAGATGTGTGTCTATTGGGCTACCTTCCAAATCATGTAAACCTAAACATTTTAATGGCTGGCTTTAAACCATTTAAACTCATAGAATCTCAGCATCCAAGGAAGACCTGTGTTGGCTATTACCATGACGTACAGTTAACAGTGAGACTCATTATGAAATTAATACTATACTTGACAGTGTATAAATATTTTGAACATTTTAGTTCAATGGAATAATGCCTTTGAGCATATCTTACAAGTTTCCTGTTTTCCCAAGTCTTCCCAACACTACTCTGTAGTAGGTGTTATGCTGTATTTATTTGGTTCTTACAAATCTTTGTTGTTTACTTAGAGACTTCTGGGAGTGTCATTTCATTTATAAAAAAAAAAAAAAAGAAATTTCCAATACAGAAGGCTATACCTTACAAGTTTCCTGTTTTCCCAAGTCTCCCCAACACTACTCTGTAGTAGGTGTTATGCTGTATTTATTTGGTTCTTACAAATCTTTGTTGTTTACTTCTGGGAGTGTCATTTCATTTATAAAAAAAAAAAAAGAATTTCCAATACAGAAGGCTAAAAAAATCTTTAAATCTTCTTAGGCTGTGTAAACATGTTCCGATATTTCATCCAGATAGACTATCACAACTGAAATTTTATTTATTTCGAAATATCAGAAATAATTTTTAGCCACCATGGACTATTATTGTCAGTTGAATGTTCATCCAAATCGAACAAACATTCAATGTTTTTTTTTTTGCATGTCCATAATAGATAGATAGATAGATAGATAGAATGATAGATAATAGATAGATAACACCAGATAAAGGGGCATAGTTACAGTAAATCCTAAAGTACCTAAATATGAGCATCCAATAAACTTCCCCACCTTATATTTACCAGTCTGTATGGGTAACATATATTTACCAATCTATGTAGGTATTTAATTTTTACCAGTCTGTGTAGGCAACTTATATTTACCAGTCTGTGTGGGCACTTTATGTTTACCAGTCTGTGTAGGCAATTTATATTTACCAGTCTGTGTGGGTATTTATCTGCTGTAAGCCAGAGGTAAGTCAGGTGCATAGAATGACTTTACACAAAAATATTTCATTTTGGTGCTTGTTGTCTGCCTCAAACCTGCAAAAGTATAGGACTGTCTGACCAAAGTTCTTGGCATTGATATTACTGTAGGGAAAATATTTAATTTTATTACAATCACAGTTATATATTCACAGTACATATGTGTGTGTTTTTTTCTGAACAAGGCATTCTTCTGTACTGAAGAAATAGATTTTACTGCACAGCTAAAAGCTGCTGTAATTTAATATTGTGCTTGCACCTTTTTTAGTATGACCTGCAGGCAGCAAAACATGATCAACACTCACATTTGGCTAATAGTGTACTTTAGCTGGTATTAACCAAATTTATTCTTACTAATTCTTATGAGAGAAGAGAAGTAGAGCTGTGATACCTTTTATTGGCTAACTAAATAAAAAAATTAAGCAAGCTTTCGGGAGTCCTAAGCCCTCTTCATCAGGCTGGATATGATGAAGGGGGCTAAGGACTCCCAAAAGCTTGCTTCATTTTTTTTAAACTACTTAGCCAATAAATGGTATCACAGCTCTACTTCTCTTACTTATGGCTAACACGGTAAAAGCTTCAACTAATGATTATAAATGATTGCTGTATTTTAGGATCTGTAAGTTCTGACTGGGGTCATTTACTACTACTTTATAAATGCCCCGCTGTCATTGCACTTTTTATTCCTTTTTATTTTTGTAATTGCATCGGTTTAATGTATAGGAACTTATTTCTCTGTAACATTTTGAATATCAAATTCTAATTAGACATAAAAATGGGTCTCCAGAGTTTCCAATAGAAATATTTCACATTATATATGACATTTAAAGGATAGAAACTGTACTAAAACTAGGCACAATCAGGTAATTAAAACCGTATTGCTAAATACTGCTGTAAATCTTGATGAAAAGAGTAGCTAACATTTTCACATAGAAAAAAATCTGACTAAAAAAGAATCATTAAATCATATTTTACATTTAGTAATTGCTCATTGACACTTATTCACATTAACTTCCTATTGAAATCTGATGCAACTAAATTGAACACATTATAGTTTTTATCATTTCATATTACTACTGCTGGGTTTCCTAGTAATAATAAGACAAGCACTCAAACCATTGATACAGTGTACAGTTAAAAAATAAGCGGGCTCATTTATTCAGAGCCTCCGGGCAATTCTATTGAATCGCTAGCCGATTCAATATTGATTATCTATTTAAACTCCATCTTTACTCAGGAGTGCTTCTAGAGTTTTTGGCACCTAATTCAAACTTTGTAAAAAGGCACTTAAAATCTGTATTAGTGAGATGGGCGTGGATACTGATTGTGGGCGTGGATTCTGGTTGTGAGTAGAGATGGCTGAATCTGTTAAGTTTCGTTCCATTTTCAGATTTATGGATCTCGGGAAAGTCCTGAAGATCTGAAAATCCAAAAACGGAACATGCTTTTGGAACTTCGGGTCCCATTTTTGATGATTATCGAACATTCAAGCTATTTTCGCTAATTCTCGAAAATACCCTCGAACATTTAATAATCCTTGAAAATACGATTGGAAACTACTTTTGAGTTTCCGATCGTATTTTGTATGGTTCTCAAAAGTTTGAGGATATTTTCGAAAATTATCGAAAATAGCATGAACGTTTGATAATCATCAAAATGGGACCCGATGTCCCTAAATCCGAACGATTTGTCCAGTTTCGGACTGAGCATTCGGATTTCGAAACCGAGGGGTTCTGTGTCGGATCCGGGTCTGGATGCTATCTCTAGTTGTTAGTGTGGCTTCTAGTTGTGGCCGTGGCTAAACACTTGGTAAATTCAAACTTTACAAGATGGTGGGGGCACAGGTAGGAGAATAGATAGAGAGAAAGAACAGTTAAAAAATGGAAAAGAGAATAGCAGTTAATGGGGAAAGTAAAGAAGGGAATTGAAATAGAAATGCCTCCCCACGCAGATAATTATAATATAGTGCCCCACACAGAGAATGATAAAACAAGTTCCCCTAGATATAAAAAGATAAAATAAGAGCCCAGCTGTTTAAGTTTACTTACTTACCTCTGTAATATCAGTGTCAAATTAATTTATATAGCAAGTACTTCATAGCAAAAAAAATGTCATTCCTCACACAAAAACAGAATCCTTCGCTAAACATTTTAGTATTAGTTTTATGAGAATTTTGGAGCTCAGATTCCCTTAAAATCGGTGGACATCTTATCTGCGCTTACTTTGATTATTTCCCTGGGACTTTTGTGCAGCATGGGCAGTTTTTGTGCAGCTTGGAAAAGGGCATTGATAATAATAATAACGAAGTTGGAATATGGGCATTGATGTTCTATATTGACCACACGATCGGTCGCGCAAAATGTTCACACAATTTTTTTTTTAAAGGTGCAGGTTGCGCCTGCTGCATGGGTTTTGCAAAAGAGATTTAATTTTGCGTTTGAATCCCTTTTGGGTTTCACCCACAGCCACAAATGGGGTATTAAATTCATGTGGGAAGATTTACCCACTGCGATTCCAGCTCTGTGTAAATCTCCCCAAAGGGAGCATGCAATAAAAGGTGCTATCTATCAAACAAGTGTAAAACCCACACTACTTTAATATTGGGTTAGCATGGCTTTAATACAAATTTTGAGGGTACTTTGAGGGTACTACTTACCTTACCCCCCTTACACAATTCAGTAACAGTCACAAATTGATTACAGCATCAAGGGACAGGTGGTAATGCAAGAAGCACAATAGCACTTATGCAACTTGTGTAACCTTAAAGGGCATGTCCACTAGAAATGGACTGAACCCAGATTCGAACCAAGCGTTAATAGTCAGAATGAACTCAAACTCTTGCGCACTTCCCGAACTATGAACTAGTTTATTCAAACGCACTGACTTATTTTCGATAGTTATCGAATTTGCGAATCAGAATGTAGCCTTTGATTTTGGTAACCCTCAAATGTATTGTTCGGTAACCCTCTAATGTATCTTTTGGTAACCAAACACAGTCAAATCCACTCAAGCACACCACATGTGGCTTCAGCCTGTAACCTCTCCACCCCCTACTCAGGGGTCACAGCAAACAAGCAGAAGTTGAGAGGAGCACATTACTTGATGTCTAAATCTTTATTATAGCAACATACAACATTTTGGGGGGCTCAGACTTCGCCTCCCTCAAGTATACCTGAAGAAGGGGATGTCTGAGTCCCTGAAACATTGTATGTTGCTATAAAAAAATATCTAGACATCAAGTAGTGTGCTCCTCTCAACTTCTGATCTTTTGGTAACCCTCAAATTGTCCATAACCGCTTGAATGTAGCATGCGGAAACCAGACAATTGCCCGATCATGGGGAAAGGTAGTGATTAAAGAAGTTTTTTGATATGGACATTTTCCCAAGACCATTTCCCAGGTGCCACAGCCATTTACAGTAAGTTACTATTGCTATTTTAATTGTATTTAATCCGAACTTTACAAGCTGGCTGAACTTTATTTCTCCCCATTGATTTTAATGGGTTCATTTTCGAACTTCTGAACATTTAACTGAACTTCTGAAGTTCGAAAACAAACTGAACTTCAGGAAATTCAGCCATCTCTAATGTCCACCACCCCAACTAAAATTTACCTGACTGTTGAAATCACTGTGTAGTGTTAAAAGATCCTTACCTTTCTCTTCTGCTCCTTATGGATGTCCTGCAGGGTCTGATGAAAGTCCAGAAAAATTAAGAGTTGGAGCCTCTCTGTGTGTAATCTGGACTGTGCCTGCCACTTCCAGCTCCTCTTAGAGGACTCTGACATGGGCAGTGGAGCTTTCCCCCCTCCCTTCCCCACTCCAGGTCCCTTGGAGGCTCCATGTATGTTTTTTCAAGAAATAAAATATTCCTATAAAGTGAGGTAATCCCCTAATCTTAAACTCTAGCTTTAAAACATATACATTACATATAGGGTGTATAACATGCAAACTATATTACTGTATTTCCCACCTGTATTTTATTTTTCACAAGAAAAGGAGACAAAAAAAAAAAAGTTTAGAAGTACTGTATTAACTATGAATTTGGGTTGAAAGGCCACACTATGGGCAGCAACATGCCATGGCTGCATAAATCTCTATTAATGTGAGTAATGTGATCAATAAAACTTAATAAAAATGTTATTATGATGGATAAGGGCGTGTACATTTTCAAATTTTTTGAGTAAATACACATATTGTTAGTATTGTGCTTTTATTCTGTCATTTTAATTTATTTGTGTATGTGTGTGTTTCAGAGAGACACATGTAAGTACCTGCCAATTAGCTGTTGGCATTCAAGAGAGAGGTAATCAGACTTGATTATGTCTGTGAACACAGGTGAATCTAATCAAAAGAGAGGTAATTAGCCTTAATTTGCCTGTGACATTTGTCTATTCAAGCTAATTGAAGAAAAATTTTGGGAAGAAAAAAAAACATTTGCTTTTCCAGCTAAATCAATTAACAATCAACTTTTCACTTTAACAACAACATAATCCATGCTGTGCCTAGTGTCTTATATCTTTTTTATTCCAGGTATGACTTGGCTTAATAAAAAAACCCAGCACATACGCACAGGCAGTAGCAAAACTGCAGAGGCCCAGGCCCATCTGCTGGCAGGCACACCAGGTACCACGATTAGCTGTACTGGACCATTACTGGACCAGCAGTATTTTAAAACTGCTGATTGCATGCACCTTAACTTAAATACGTTGTGCAATCAGTTGTTTAAAAACAGTATATATAAAAATCCCTTAATTGGAATTCTTTGAGGTGTCCATTAAATCTAAAACATTTAACAGCAGAACAACATATAACCCCCCCAAGTAAGGTCAATACAGGAAGTATACATCAAATATACATAGTGCAAGTCATACAGAAATATGGTGGGGTATTGTAAAGTGTGAGTGCTAATATAAACTAGTCCCCTAAACCTCTTATGTATGAAACCCTGGTGTTAGCATATATTATGTACAGTGCTACAGCTAGTTAAGCAGAGTATCCAATCTCAGAGTCCTATAAACTAGGCTAAGAGATACAGGCAGTAAAAAGATATAAATATCTAACCCTATATCTAAGACCATGCAGACCCAAGGGTAGTCAGGATTGTCTGTAACACCATACACTCTATTACCATGCTAATGCAGGGGGATACAAGGAGAAAGGAGAACAATGGCTGAATTTATTTCACCCAAACAGGGGCTTTCTCAATGCTGGTACTAGGCCCACCTTGGTAATGGGCATAAACAGGAAATTATCTCGCTTTGTACCAAGAATTAAAGGGAAACTACAAGCAAATTGATCATAATAAACTGCCCCAACTGTCAAGGTAAGTATATGTGCAAAAAAATGGTAAGGTAATCCAAATGGATCCAATAAATATGCCCCATATCAGTTATATAGCCCAATTAAAGGGTCAATAGTAAATTAATAAGTCATGGTACTGTAAGAAGCAAAAGGTATTATCAAAACATCCAACAAATGAAAGCAAATAGTGAGAATAACAGCAGGATCTGTGAAGATCATTCAGGTCCAGTGAGAAGAGAGTTCTAAATACTCCATGGTCCAATAAAGTCTGGTATCATTTTAAATGTTCTCATAACATTTCCTCATTCTCGAGTATGTGGCCCCTCAAAAAATGATGTAGTTCAGAAACAAAGAAACATCCTTAGGATTCTCTAAGATGGGAATGTTCTTACGTGTCCCTGGTACAATGAGACATAATGGCTGTTTCCTCTGATCTTCTTTATATCAAGAAACATATCTGTTGTATTCAGTAAGATCAACTGGACTTGAAGTTTAGTTCTTGGAGACGTTTCGCTTGTCATCCGACTGAGTTTCTCAATTCAGAATGACTTGTACAAGAATCTGTGGCAATTAGTGGAAAGTTTTAATTAGCATATCACAGCCAGGTGTTACAGACCTTCTGAATACAAGGTGTAAATTGCATTGTGGCTAAGAGTTGTTATTAAAACTTCCCAGGGTATAAAACTACCCAGGGTAAGGTGTCAAAACAGCATTGTACATGCCAGATAGTTGGTGTCGATCCCCTATACCTTTATTCAGGTTTGGTTTATTTATTTTCACATAAATGGCCTCCTTGACACCTCTCTTGAACCAGCATGTCTTGTGCCAGTATGTTAACATTACAATCTTCAAAAGGTCAGGACTCAGCTGTGTACCTGCATCTTAAGGAAAAAGGACCTACCTTTGAAGATTGTAATGTTAACATATTGGCAAAGGAACATGAATGGTTTCTAGAGAGGTGTCAAGGAGGCCATTTATGTGAGAATAAAGAAACCAAGCCTGAATAGAGGTGAGGGGTTTGACACCAATTGTTTGCCATGTACATGCTGCTTTGACACCTTACCCTGGGCAGTTCCTATAACACCTCTTAGCCACAATACAATCACGCCTTGCATTCAGAAGGTCCCTAACACTTGGCTATCATATGCTAATTGGGACTTCCCAGGGTACATAATTGCCAACAGATTCTTGTGCAGGTCATTCTGAATTGAGAAAGTCAATCGGATGACTAGCAAAATGTCTTCAAGAAGTAGAACTAAACTTTAAGTCCAGTTGATCTAACTGAATACAACAGATATACCATGACCTGGAGGAATGAGATTCTTCACAAGCATCAAGAAACATACTATTAATTGAATTCCTACTGTTCTTATTATCATAACACAATGGCATAACACAACAACAACAAAAAGTAAAAATAAAAAGTAATTTAGTAAGTTTTTAAGTAATAAATTACTTTCTGTTGCTTTGACTTTCTCTTTCTCTTTTGGAAATTCTGTTTCAGTGTTGGACAGAAGCGTAAATAATTGTACAAAACCTTTCTTTGAAAAAGATAAAACTGGCTCTCATAGCAAGACCCTGCCATTTGTAACTGTCTTAAAGAATGACAGTTTTATTTTTCTGTTATTTTTAACTTAAGAAGAGAATTAAAGCTAAAATATAAATAAGCCTGAATAGATTTTATTATATATTTAATGTAGCTGTATTTTATACCACAAAATCAGCTGCCTTTTGTAGAAATTATCAATTTTCTCCTAGAATTAAGTGACTGTGTCCTAATGTCGGAAAAAACATGTCTACCTTTTACTTAATGGATATTTTGTATACTAAAAGAAAATACTTTGCCTTTGATATTTTATTTGTCACTTATTTGTCACAATTTTTGCCATTTGTTTACTAATTTTATTTATAAAGCGTTGAAATTATTAAAGGACAACAATACCCAAAAAAAACCACATCTCCCCCATTAAATGACCACAGTTCGCAGCAGCGAAATCCTTACTCCTCTCATTTACAACCTGCTGCCTTCCCTTAGATATCACACAGCAAAGATGAGTGCTAAAAGCCCGCCTCCTAGATAGCCCAGGGCCATGATTAATATATCACTTGTCACTGGCTGATAAGAAAGTCTGTTACAACCTCTCTCCTCCTCCTCTGCCAGTCAAACAAACTTGAACTGTTCGTTTGCTAGAATACAGCCTACATAATCAAGCTGATCAAGGATGGATGGAGGAGTGTTTTCTCACATGCTGGTTTTGAGTAACAGTTACAGGCAGACAGAATTGTTATGCCCCCTTCACAGCATGGCTAATTGAAGGCAGAGAGAAGTCAAAAACATATGGGGAGGGCTGCATACCATTACTATTTTTGAAAGCAGTTTTAAAAAAACCCTAATCTCTTTTGAAGAAATGTTCAGATCTAGTTGTCTAGTTTGGCAAATCATATGAATATTTGCTGTTTTTAACATGCTATTTTATCATGGTGAAAACAATTTGCTATAAAAAAAAAATGGGAAATTTTCTGCAAAATTAGGAAAAGTTATTAAATG
Organism: Hymenochirus boettgeri; assembly: GCA_019447015.1. Lineage (NCBI taxonomy): Eukaryota > Metazoa > Chordata > Amphibia > Anura > Pipidae > Hymenochirus > Hymenochirus boettgeri. Next base: position 143,114,424 of record CM033469.1, on the reverse strand, counting down.
GAAGCTTAGAATAAACACTTTACCTCATCCAAAAATAAAAACAGATAGATATTGTACCGTTTGCAGGTCCACATTTGTGCATGGACATTTTGGCCTTCATCTCTGCTTCATTCTTAGCTCTTGCTTGCAGATTTGCAGTGCCTCCATCACTGTTAATTATAAACTATTTGGGCTAATTTAAGGGCCTAGTCTGAACATAGGGTTAAAACAACCCCCTGCTCACTTTTTTCACAGTAAGCGAAATTCAGATCATTGTGTTGATTATTCACTGAATTAATGTTTTAAATGCTTGAGGTAAAAAAAGAAAAAGAAAATTTAATGGCATGAAATATGTTGTAGGAAATACAATTAAACTAAAACTTAATTGTAGTCATTATTTTGTTAAGAATTTTTTCCTGTATGAAATGCAGGTAGTATAACTAATAACCCTTATAGCCTGAAAAATACAATAATTTGTTACATACATTATGTCTTGGGGACATTTTTAATTAATTTAAATGTAACTTTGAAAATCAAAAGTGAAGATGTTGTACATATGCATTTGGCTTAATTATTGTGTGAATATATTACTATGCTGCTATGCTTTTATTTTTGTCTTTTATTGGTATTCTTCTGGATCTTCATCTACTGTTAAAACTACTCAAGTCCAGAGATGCGTGAGAAAAGTGATCATGCGCACTCATACCCTTCCAGGTCAGAGACGTTAATGCTGGGTGCTCTGGTAGGATGTCGTCCAATCTAAGAATAATTTCAAAAGACCTTGCACTCCAGTCTTAATGATATATGGTGTTTATTGAGACATCAAGTAATATCATATGTAAAGTTTCGGTGCAGAGCACCTTCGTCAGGTATATACAAAAAAAGTTAAAATAAGGGCGGCCCTTAAATAGACTAGAGATGGCACAACAGTGCCACCTAGTGGTGCATAACACAAACCTTCAGAAAAGCACATTACAATACATTGTAACAATAAAAAAAAAACAAGCTGAAGCTAACAATTGGATACACATTAAGCTACTAAAAGGTATCATATCATGTTCATAAATTATTAACAGTATCCACCATCTCATATCATAAACATTTATCTTTTAGACAAAAAAAACATGTCAACTCCAGGTTCACATTTAGGCCCCTTGGTTGGACTGCTTCAAGGGTAAATATCTAGAATGCCTCTCTGCGCAAAATGATGTTCTGATGGTCACCACCACTATGCAGTGGTGGGACATGGTCCATCACCATACCTCGCAGACCAGACACCTAATGTTTAGCTTCACGGAATTCTAGAGATGGACCCAAAACCGAACTGGAACCCGAGTTCGAGCCAAACTTTGTGAGTTTGGATGAACTCAAAACTATCTGAACTAGTTCGTACTCGAACTAGTTTGAATTTCCGAACTTGCAGGATTATTTTTGAAACTCATTGAATGTTCAAGAATTCTCGACCATTCAGTAAGCCTTGAATGGCCTATTTTGGAAACCCCTAAACGTCCGGGGATCCCCGAAAATGGCCGCTCGAGGATATTCCGAGGGCCCTTTGGGGCTTAAGGGTTCCCGCAGCTCGAACCGGGACTCCCACCCCGGCACTTATAAGTGCCCTTGTGGCCCTGACAAGGGCCTTTTGGGGCTTGAGGGGTATCACAGCTCGAAACCACGATCCCCCTCCACGGGACTTATAAGTGCTTTTGCAGCACGTATAAATGCCCTTGTAGCCCTGATAAGGGCCCTTTGGGGCTTAAGGGATCCCGCAGCTCGAACCGGGACCCCGTCCCCGGCACTTATAAGTGCCCTTGTGGCCCTGACAAGGGCCCTTTGGGGCTTAAGGGGTATCACAGCTCGAAACCAGGATCCCCCTCCACGGGACTTATAAGTGCTTTTGCAGCACTTATAAATGCCCTTGTAGCCCTGATAAGGGCCCTTTTGGGCTTAAGGGGTCCCACAGCTCAAACCGGGACCCTCCTCCCCAGCACCTGAATATTTTATTCAAATGTGATTGGTTAATGTGTGATCATATGATTGCAAGCATTGAAATCTTAACCAATTACAATTGAATTTGGTCCTTCAGCAAACCTATATAAAGAGCTGCAAACTTCCACTGAGCTCAGGAGTCATTACTGCTGATGGCAGAAGAAAGAAGACTTCGGATCAAGAGGTTGGCAATACCGTTAATATCGCCAGCTCTGTTGGTGTCGCTGGAAAGAAGATGCCGAGACCTGAAAAGGTCATTTTTAGGACCAAGGGGGTCCTGGTTTCGAGCTGCAGGACCCCACCACAAAGGGCACTTCTATGTGCCGGGGAGGGGGGTCCCAGTTCGAGCTGCAGGACCCCTTAAGCCCCAAAGGGCCCTTGTAAAAGCCACAAGGGCACTTCTAAGTGCTGCAAAGGCACTTCTAAGTGCTGGGGTGGGGGTCCCGGTTTTGAGCTGCGGTACCCCTCCCGGGAAGTTCGATCGTACGTTCGAGGATTACCGAAGGTGGCTCCCAGAACCTGAAGTAGCACGTGTGTGCGCTAGGTCCATTTTTTTGCTGTTACCCTTGCACGGACGTGTTCCCCAGACTATCTCCCAGGTCCCAGAGGCCTGTACAGTAAGTTTACATTGCTATATTCCGGACAGTTAATCTGAACTTTCCGAAATATTTACCCCCCAATGACTTTAATGGGTCTGTTATCAAACTTTTTTCGAAGTTCAAAAACAAACCGAACTTTATTAAGTTCGGCCATCTCTACTCAGTTATAGAAAATGAGAGATTTATTCTTAATGTATCAATTTTTTTTAAAATAGATTTCATTGTAAATGCTATTATTATCCTATTAGTACAGATTAGACAAACATACTAAGGGGTAGGTTCTATTTGTATTAATGTTTAAATGAATCTACAGCAATACGTTATTTTATTTATATATTATTATTTTTAAATTTAACTACACACATTGACACATTAAAATCAATACACGTTGCAATTGACTAAATCACACATTAAATTACTTTTACATTTGATGATGTTCTTCACATTATGGTTCAGTTTTTAATGTTGTTTGAATTCACTGGGTTTTCTTTCTTTCAGGGTGATGCAACCAGCTCCTTATTCACACTGTGATAATTCCTTATAACATTACAATTCTGTCTTTTCCTTAGCATTTTTAGGAGCTATATTTATTTGATTTTAAAAAATGTAGCAAGAAAAGCAAAAACTTTTTATGTTTTATTGCATCATCAATGTTATAAATAATCATTTACCCCATGTACATAGGCACAAAACAGGTTGGGTAGTTTTTTTGAAGTTTTTTGCTAACTCTTAAACCTTTACCTGTAACGCAAAATTTTTTATAATAGAGTGTATTATCTTTTAGCATGTGGTTACTTTTTTTAACCTTATTTCTGTACTTGATTTTGTCATTTTCTTTTTTTATTATATTTTTTTTAAGAAATGCTATATTAAAGGGGAACAGGTAAGCTTAAATGAAAGGCCAGTTTCCTACCTTTAAAACGAGCCATCAACCACCTCTATATACAGAAATGACTGACCAGAAAGTTAATGGGTGGGAGGCTGACATGTGACATTCCTGAGGCTTCTCCTGCACAGTGCCACCGGTGAGCATAGCCTCAGACTCCCTCAGTGTGTGAGGGAGACAGGAAGTCCCTCCTCCTCTCTGTTGTGTGAAGTCCTGACAGAGAAGATAAGGGAATCTACAGTCCTTCTCTTTCACTCTGCCTGAAAAGGCTGTTTCCACAGAGTTTTCTGTAGGGGGTGTGTGTCTGAGTAACCCACCGCACCCGTGAGGAGGCAGGGTTTAGGCACCCACGAGTGGGCGGGGCCAAGGTACCCATGAGTGGACGGGGCCACGGCACCCGTGGGTGGGTGGGACCACAGTTCCCCTTTAATAGGATGAGGCTGTAAAATACATTTTGTTGTAAGAAGGCTCTATTTCATTGTATGCTCTGTGGAGGGCTTTTTCCTCCTTTACGCCCCCCCTTTTTCCTCCTTTACACCTATATAGCTCTCTGGATCTTGTGTGCCCAAGTCCTATGCATAGAAGCTATGCACATGTGTCCTGCAATAAGAAATCTAAAAGATTGAAACAGGCCGGATAGTTTGGGTTCTTTATATGAACTTAGTTTTTCAAAAGTGAATCCTCTCGAACAGCCCTAATTGGTTTTTCCCATCTGCCAGGCCTGTTGTATACCAACCTTGTCCCACTCGAAATGCGCCTCCCCTAGCATGCCAAATACACGTTTTTGTGTTGTAAATCAAATTCTCCAAGTCTCTCCAATTGGCTCCCTTTCCTCTGGCAGGCCTAATCAGTCCTAAATTTGTAGCAGGCATAATAGGTGTCTTCTATAGGTCCCTCTCCCCCTCTGGAAGGCCCAATAGGTTCCTCTATGGCAGGCTTAATAGGTTCCCCTCTGGTAGGCCCAATAGGTCCCCCTTCCTTTATGGCAGGCCCAATAAGTTCCCTTCCACCTCTTGCAAGCACAACAGATCCCCCTCTGGCAGGCCCAATAGTTTACCTTCCCCCTCTGGTATACCCAATAGGTTCCCTTCCCCCTCTGGTACACCCAATAGCTTCCCTTCCCCCACTGACACACAAAAGTTCTCCTCCCCCTCTTGCAGGCCTAATAGGTTCTCTTTCCCCTCAAGCAGAATAGGTTCCCTTTCCACTCTGGCAGGCCCAATAAGGTTCCCCTCGGCCTCTGGCAAGCCCAATAGCTTTGCCCTCCCCCTCTGGAAGACCCAATAGCTTTGCCCTCCCCCTCTGGAAGACCCATAAGCTTCGCCCTCCCCCTCTGGAGACCCAATAGCTTCCCTGCCTTCTCTGGCAATCCCAATAGCCTCCCCTCCGTAGGCCCAATAGGTTCCTCTCCCCATTTGCTATTAGTTGTAAACTCTATTTTCTATAGAAGCTTAATATATCTCAGTGAACATGAAAATTCCCTTTCAATTAAAGGCTAATGTGAGGTATTTCAATTATAATTTAGTTTTAGGACATATTTTAATTTTAGTGTGTAAAATATTAGTTTATTGGATATGACGATACTAGAACCAGATTTTGATAGGATTTTATACCATTCTGATTTCTTTTTAACTTATTGCCTTCCTTTCTTTCTTTTATTGTACAAAACCCTGAAATTATAGCAGGGTTTGTAAAAATTTTATATCAACTGTATCCACGCATAGCAAAACACACGCACACATAATTCCCACTGTGCACTAACGGGCACACTTTTGCTAGTAATATTATAATAATATTTATGCTACTCTAATATTATGGTATTCATGTAGTTTAGAAAAATGGCCCAACCATTTCTTGTGTCTAAAATGTTCTGCCCCTTCCTTGCCTCCTAACAACCCAGGTGGTTTGTCATATATTTCACATGCTAAATTCAAGTCTGTGATTTGAAAACATGAACCTTGGGGAAACTGTCTTTTGAGTCACAGACCTAAACATGGCGAAAGGAACATGTCCTTGCAAGTTGTTGCAAGGGATGACTGTTAATATATCCCCATTTTTAATATTTTAATTTGCAGAACATACATTTTTAACAACATTTGACATCCCCCTACTTTTTAGTTAATATATAAGTAGTTTATGATTTTGCAGCTAACAAATTTAAGTAAAATATAACCTTCTTACCCCCTGCAAAGCAAAACTGGTTTGGTTTTAGGGTGTGGTCTGTGTTGAGGGGTAGGGTTAAGGATGCCAGGCTATTGTGCCTATAGGCTCCTGAGATGTAATTACAGCAATGTAATGCTGGAGTGTAAGTAGGGGGTCTGGCATCAGCATTGATCGGACAGGGGCGCTGCACCCTTAGTGAACAGGGTGTAAGGACAGGGAAAGGCGTAAGAATGGTAATGATTAATTGTGTTCAAAATTAAAATGTGAAACCTGTGTATGAAATGCAAACATCATTATAAATAAAAATTTAAAAAAAACTCAGGCTCCATGCAGGATTGTTGCAAAAAGTGGCTTGGCTTTATCCTTTAGACACCACAAAGGAATAAAGCCAAGACACTTTTTTTTTTTTTGCAGCATTCCGGAGTGTTTGAACGTTTTGGATTTTGGATAGATGTTCAGTTCGAGAAACTGTTTCACCATATAGATTTAACCAGGAAACTTACAGGGAGATTCAATAAAAGTTCTTATCGTTTAAAATGGTGCTAATTTTGCCCCAACCAATCAGATCTTAGTTTACGTTTGAAAGCTAAGATATGATTGGTGGGGGCAAAATTAGCACCATTTTAAACGATAAGAACTTTTATTGAATAACCCTGTTTTTATTGTGTATAAACTAGTGTTTCGTATGAATAAAGAAAATACTCCAACGCATATGTAATATATATATTCAGGGAGATTCAATAAAAGTTCTTATGGTTAAAAATGGTGCTAATTTTGCCCCAACCAATTAGATATTATATAACATTTAAAAGCTAACATCTGATTGGTTGGGACAAAAATTAGCACCATTTTTAACCATAAGAACTTTTATTGAATAACCCTGATTGTATTTAAATGTTAAGGACACATCGCATAAGTAAAATTCAAAATAAGAAATAATAGTTTTTAGATGTAGTTATCAATACAATTAGTATACAACGGTTCTGACATTAAAACGTTCCTTTCCTATGATGTATTTGGTCTAGCATGAAATACTAATATGCAGAGAATGAAAACCTAAAAGAAGCATTCAAGATATTATTTTTGATATCTTATGGCGCTAACTAAATGATGACAAAATAAATAACTGCTACTATAACATTTATTCATTGTGAGTGCATCTTTCAAATTAATAAATGTAACGAACTGATTTCATTTACCTAGAAGAAAAAAGGAATTTAATGAAAGTGACCAAAACAAACATATACATATAAACATGTAGTTATGCAGATTGTGGGCAGTTTCAAAAAATATTTCCTGATATTAACAGCGTCTTTTTAAACAATGTCCACTTATCTTTTGTGCTGTATTTATCTGTAGGGTTAATGGTGGTGGAAACAATTACAGTTATTGAAAGGACTTTTACACTCTCCCCTCATGCAACACCAAGGGAGACTATTGCTCTGAAAAAATATTTCTGAAAAGTAACACATTTTATTACTGTTTCCCTTAAATTTAGCTATGTTTCGTTAGTAGAATACAGCTCTGATAAGGCTTATCATACTTTAGTCTTGCTGTAAAATCTGAATTGTATGGGGATGATTACAATTTTAAATCCAGAGTCATAAAAATAGCGCCTGAACACTGAGACTTTACTATAAGAGAAACAATTTAAACTGATAGACACAGACAGATACAGTAGATAGAAGCAATTATAGATGACCTATTAAAGGATATGTGTATTGATTTTCTAAGCTTCTTTTTTCTGTTTAAAGGGCATGTCCACCCCCAAAACTATAATCCCCCCCACTACTGTCCCATTGTGTAGTGTAGTTTAATCCTTACCTCACATCCCAGCTCCATACGGTTCTCCTGTAGTCCCCCCCCAAAGTCCCAAAAACTGCCCACCAGGAGGATAGCAGAGTCCATATAGGACATTGCCTCCTACCTGGCCTCCGGGAGAAGTTTGGCATGCGTACTGCAGCCCTTCTCTAAAAGTTCTTATCGTTTAAAATGGTGCTAATTTTGCCCCAACCAATCAGATGTTAGCTTTCAAATGTTAAATAAAATCTGATTGGTAGATTAGCACCATTTTAAACAATAAGAACTTTTATTGAAACGCCCTGTTTATCTTTTGCTAGAAACCAAAGCTAGAAACTCTGTACAAAGTGACTAAATCTAGTGGTTAAGGAACATGGCTCTATGAAGCCAAGATGGACTATGAGTTGTATTGGCAACGACATGGAAGCCTTCTTTGTTACTGACTCTATTAGTTAAATTATACTAAATGCAGTTTACTAGAGAAGAACTTTTCATTGTATCGGTGGTTCTAGGGAGAAAGCTTTCACATTAGGATTTTTAAAAAGTTTAGTTCTCCTTTAAAACAAGAATAAGATGCAGAGGCGCACTCCAAATGCAAGAAGTGAATTTATTGTAAACCACACATCAAATAATCACAATGTTTGGAGGGTCTAGGCCCTCAAAAAGTTGTGATTTTTTGATGTGTGGTTTACAATAATTCACTTCTTGCATTGGAGTGCGCCTCTGCATCTTATCTTATTGGTTTGAATTGCTTTCCTTGGAAGTGGGGAATCATAGGCCCGCACCCAGGTGGACAGTGTGCATATGGATTGTTTGCTCATATTAGTTCTCCTTTAGACTCACAATGTCTATTTAATAGATAGACATTCCAAAATATCAAATCAACAGAAATACTCACAAATATTATTTGAGATCACTCCCCAATAGGTATAGAGATAGAAAGAAAGATATAATACAAAATCAAACTTTAATTTGTATTTAATTTCAAATAAGTTTATTACTTAATATAGGATAAGTGCACTGTAAAATGAAGTTACGCTCAATTGAAAGCTGCAGCTATAAAAATACTTTTGGCATATTTTTTTCCCTAAGCCCCCTCAGAGCCTACTTTTTTAGATTCAAAGTTGCTGACATATTGTTTCTCCTCAGGTGTGTGTTTAGGTCCTCCCCACCGAGATTATCCTCTACCTCCTGATTGGTAAGCCTCAATAGGTAAGGCTCATCTGCTCCATGCGCTATCCTTTCCCTAGAAAATTTTCTGGGGAAAGGATAGAAACTAAAGCAAATATGCAGTATCTACTAATATTTTAGTATATTTTAGTATATTAATAAATTCCATTAACAGTATATTATATTATAGTATTTGAGGTTGAATAAAGACAAACATCCATCTAGTCCAATACCCATATTTCCTGCCTAACTGTTGATCCAAATGAAGGCGTAAAAAAAACCAAAAAAAAAACAGGTGGGGAGTGGGTGGGGGTAAACCTTCCTGACTCCAAGTGGAAATTGTAAATATCCCTGGATCAACTCCGACTTTATGTATCAATACCAGTAGCATTCAACATTCTTTGTTTTTAGAAACTCATCCAGGTTTTTCTTGAAACTATCCAACCAACCTGCCATCACTATGCCCAATGGACGACAGTTCCAAATTTTTATCATTCTCACAGTGAAAAACCCTTCTAAAGTTGAAGACTAAACTTCTTTTCTTCCAGCCTTAGTGGAAAACTAAACTTATTTTATTAATCCTAATAGGGAAGCTTTTCTCCCCAGACCACCTATACATAATAATAATATTCTTCTCTAATAAGTTGCATTTAGTACATGTAAGTAATAGATCCTGTAACTAAGAAGGCTTCCATGTTGTTGCCAGCACAACCCACAGCCCATGTAGTCATCAAAGATCCACACCTCCCTGACCCCAGTATTCATTGTCTCTATGCACAAAGTGTTTCTATACAGATATCTCCACACCAATATGGAAGTCCCTGATAAGACTTTTTAAAAGCTGCTTATTACCCTGCAGTTTATTCAATAGTCAGTGTGAGTTGCTGGAACTTCTCACTTCTCAACTTTTTTATTTTTATAATTCTGTTCCTAGCAAAACATAAAGCTTCTAAATATACATAGATCCTCTTCTTATTCGGTGGTGGGGCACCTGGTTCAGAAGGCCACACGTTTGAATTCCCAGACTTTTATTTTTGTTTCCATTATGTTCATAGTAAAAGATAAACTTCCTATATTTGCTAGTGTCTTACATAGGTTCTCTGTTAGGCTAGAGATAAGAGCTCTGCTTTTAGCAAGACAGAGTAAATGCACAAGTTATAGGTTCAATTCTCCAGACTTACTTTTATTTTTACTGAAATTTTAATATTATGTTTCTTAAATCCATGGTAGCTAAGAAATACACTGCAAAGATTATTGCAAAAATGTTCTTTTTGTATTAAAGGATTATATCGTGGATAGGATAGGGCTAGTGGGACAATGTTGTCTGGAGACTTTAGTTCCCCTTTAAGGGATGTCTGTTTGTCCTCTGACATGGTCTCCTGGTGAAGAATGCCCCAGATAGTTTATTGTATGGCCCATTAATGTATTTATACACAATAATCATATCCACATGCAAGCGTCTTTTCTCTTATGTGCATAATTTTGCCTTATCCAATCTGTTTTCATATTCAAGCTCCCCTAGTGCCCTTATTAATTTAGTTGCCCTTCTTTGAACCCTTTCCATTTCCAAGATGTCCTTTTTGTACAAAGGATTCCAAAACTGCACAGCTTATTCCAAATGAGGCCTTACGTTTGTAAAGAAGGAGAATAATATTTGTCTCTCTTGAATCCTTACCCCTCTTTATACAAGTACATATCTTGCTGGCTGTAGCTGTTACTGCCTGGCACTACTTGCTACTTTTTAGTTTGTTATCCACCAAAACTCCAAGAACCTTTTTCTCAGAGTTTTGTTAGATTACAATATAGATGGACCTGAACACGGTTCCAGGATTTAGGTGGACTTTTGGGTTTTGCAACTCCCATTGACTTCAATGGGTCCACTTTTGGATTTTTTAATTTCCGGGGGGGGTTTGTTTCTTTTTCGAAAATCCGCAAATCTGCAAGTGAAATGGAGTTCAGTAAGTTCACCCATCTCTAGATAACAATCACCATAGTGATACCATATGAATACTAATGCCTAATCTTATACTAATTTAAGAAAATACATATTATTTGCAAACTTTCAATACAAACCAAAGGGATAGCAATCGTCTGTAGTGCAATTAATAATAATAATAATAATAATAATAATAATAATAATATAATAGTAAAGGAGTTGAGGTCTAAATCTTTACTTTATCTACCTCATTCATATTTTGTAAATGTGTAAACCATTGGGAATTTTCAGAAAATTAATATAGCAATACCATAGGAACCCAGAACAATCACAGGATAACACAAATACTACAAATAATTCATAATGGATCATGGTTTAATATGTGATGAAAGTGTAGGAAAATAAAAACTGTATAAATAAAAAAATAACAATAAAAAAAATAAAAGGTTTAACAAATGTATTTTATACCCCTTTCCTGAACTAGTATTTTTTTAAATTCATGTATATCTACATACAACTACGTAAACTATTTACTAAATGCAACCAAATACCGAAATTCTGATAAGGTTCTAACGATAAGGTTTACATTGAATTACATGAATTATTGTATTTCTTCATTGAATTAACCTCTGTACATGCAAATTTAAAATTTTTAAAATATGGTAAAATCTGGCAGCAGAAGCAAGAGCTTATATTCTCTCATAACTAGATCAATACCCCACATGTATGGCTATCATTTTCCAAAATCTATGAAAATATATAGTATAGTATATACTATATAGTATAGTAAGTATATAGTATAATATATACTAACTCAAGCAACCATGTTACATATATGCATCTACTATAGAACCAAGATCCTTATGTAATCCTGACGCATTTTCAGGGGACATACTAGTGAATGCATGAATCTAATTTTGATTTTATTTAATGTGGTGGCTACTGGACATTTCTATTAAATTTACCCCAAACTATTATATCACTTGTGCTGAACTAAGGCAAAAAATGTTGTTTTTTTTATCTTTAGCAGACCCCCAAAAATTATTCTAAAACCCAAGCATACCTTCACTAAAATTTTATATAAATATAGACCATTCATGCATTCCCCCACTCCACAAAAGTCTCCAACCAATTAAAATATTCATATTAATCAGTAAAACTAATGTACAGCATTCTAAACAGTGAGCCTCTATAGGATTTATTAGAAAGGATGTTTTGTTGTATTACCTAGTACACCTTCATCAGACACGAGGAAAATAGTCACAAACCTAAATATAAGGGCTAGGAGCTGGAACTGTGTACTATGTAAAATATACATAGGGTTATTCAATAAAAGTTCTAAAAATGGTGTTAACTTTGCCCCAACCAATTAGATGTTAAATAAGATCTTATTGGTTGGGGCAAAATTAGCACCATTTTAAACGATAAGAACTTTTATTGAATCTCCCTGAAAGAGTGTAATTGACTCCTTTATTAATTTATTTCCTTATGAGAAAATAATCTTAAGGGCTCATTCACACTAGACACTGACCAAAATGCATATTTTAAAGGAGAACTAAACCCAAAATACAAAGGCAGCTCCACAGACTCTATTATTGTCACTTTGTAAAACCATTTGTATCTCACCTCTGAATTCAGCCTATTACTGTAGAAATCATTTATAGAACATTTCTGAGTACTGGCAATCTATGATGTCACGGCTGGCTTCTAGTGTTGCCTCTTCCTGGTGGTCCAGGTACCAAAACTCCTTCTGCACATGCTAACTAGCTACCTTGTGTTTGTTTCCCAACTCCCCTTATGCTAAGCTGCATGTAACAGTTGAACTCAGAGTCCCCACTTGCCAGTGTCTCCCAGCCAATCATCAGAGATAGCAGTGAATATCATTAGCAGATTTTCCTGCTCAAACAGAGTGGGGGAAGGTGTTAACCCTTTTCATATGTATTTACTATAGGAACCAACTTGTTAACCCTTTATATTTGTGAGCATTTCTGCAAGAATAGGTCTTTGTATGTGTTTATTTCTGCACTCTACCATTTATATTAGTGTGTGTATTGCTGCATGTACATTTAGGGCACAGCCACACTGCAATGCACCTGAATCGCACGCGATTTACATGCTTTTGCACTTGTGATTTGTCCATTTTCATTATGAAAACGCCTGCGTTACCAAATTGCTGATGCATATGTGAATCGCAACACACCCGAAATTGCAAGATGCGTGCGTTGATGCGATTTCAATACAATTGGAAAATTGCAATCACCTGAAAAACACGCTTGTGTGGCCTAGCCCTTAGAAGTGTAATGCAAGCTGCATTGATTTCAGTTTAGCCATACAGCATGTGTTTAACGCAATGGAACTTAGCAATTTCCTGAAGCTGTGGCCCACTTAAGTGCAAGGGAGGATGCTCGCTTCCATGCATGGGTGTTGTGCTTCAACAATTGGACCGTAGCAGAGCGCATGCAATACACACAAAAAATGGTGATCGCATGCACTCCAATAGCACACGGAAACGCATCGCATGTAGTGGGGCCGTCCCATAGGCTTTTACATGCCTACACTCCCACTAGCACAAACCGCAATCCAAAACGTGCTAGTGGAAGCTAGCCCTAAAAGTGTTTGAGTCTTAAAGGAAAAGGTGGCAACGCCAGTGGAATTTAACTGACCACTTTACAAGGTACATGTATAAAAACAAAACATCTGTGCAATGCATTTTAAAGGGGAATGTTGGAGTCTGGAAGTAGTTTTGGAAGTAGTGTAAAGTCAAAGGCCACCTTTGCCTTTAAGACCCAAACACATATTAAATCTACATGATGCAATACTTTTATGCTAAAATTTGATTGGTTGTAGCAAAATTTGCACCATTTTTAACAATAAGAACTTTTAATACATAGGCCTTGTATATATGTTCGGGTCTTAAAGGCAAAGGTGGGAACCCTAGTTGAAAGAGTAATTTTGTTTATGCAAAACTTCCCACAGGCAGCCTTCCTGCTGCATTAATTATACATTATAGAACATGTTTGCGTTCTTTCTTTAATTGGCATTCCCTCCAATAATTCCTATTAATATGTACATTTATATAAACAACATGGTGCAGGGCTGAAAATGGTATACCCTCCAACATTCCCCTTTATTACATACACTTACAGAACATGGTGCAGTGCAGTGGTGCAGGATAATATAATGATCCTGATCTTAGCACAGCTCTGAGCAATGCATTTCTCTGTGTAATGTATTTCTTAGCTTAGCGCTGTACTACAGTGCATCATTCCCTTTAATAAGGTACACTGATGAGAAATGCATTGTACAGAGCTGGTGCTACGATCAGGTTCACTTCACTATCCTCCCCCTACAGTTCTGCACCATGTGGTTTCTATAAAAACACACTCTTCCTACCCTCCAACATTCCCCTTTAAGAAGCTACACTTTCCACTAATATTGCTGCAGCTGACAGGGAGAGCTAGAGACCTTCACACTACGGGCCATATTTCTAAAGGTGTGGTATCGTCTTCTTTAGCAATCATTATGGCGATCGTCAATTTATGATCCCTATTGGAAATCTTGTAAATGTAGGATAGTGAACGTAAATCTATGACCACCCGTAGAATATCATTACGGAAGTTTATTACCTACCGCATGTTATGGTATACTACTGCCATGGTCGTACAGTAACAGAAACCCACGGTATTGCAAGTTTTTAAATATGGCACTCCAACACTTATACAATACATTGCAGGTGAAACATACAAAGACAAGGGTCTGTAACTGTGAGTAGTGCAGGTTTATTGCAAAACATGCGTGCCACATGTTTCTGACCCACTTGTCCTTCCTCAAGTGCTTGTGTGTATCTGTATCTGTTTATTTTGCAATAAACTTGCACTATACACAGCTACAGACCTGTGTCTTTGTATGTTTCACTTGCAATTTATTGTTTATATATCGGATATGGTGGAGTGAAAGCCGTAGGTGAGACAAACATTATTTCAGATCCGGACACACTAGATACCCACCTATATACATAACTACAACACTGCTACTAGGAAAGTGTTAATCAGCTGCACCACCAATTTGAATATTGATGATTTAATATATTCCTACATCATAGGGGTTAAGAGGTGGGAGTGGAAATCACACAGGTGCAAAAGTACTGGCAGGCAAGGGAAAATGTCAGCTTCAGATTTGGGGAACAAACAGACTTTGAATTTTTGGGTTTAGTTCTCCTTTAAGTGTATTTTTGCTAAAAACAGGCCCAGAACAAAAATCTACGATCCAAAACGATCCAATCTGTTAAAAAAACATTTCTTTCTACTGTAAACGAGGCCTAAACCTGAAACAACAGGGCCAGAGTTTTTATTATTAATGTGAAGCTTTTTAATATAGACATTTTCTGGATGTTACAGTACTTAGGGAATAACAGCTCACTGGGCAGCCTAACACTACTATATCTAATTTGTTCTCGTTCTGCTAAGTGTATCTGTCACATTTATTATTTTACTTTAAATTATGGCTTCTAACTGTGAATGTATGTGTATGTGTGAATTTCCTTTCTGTGTTTTTTTTCTCACCATTTGTATAATTCTTAATATCTGCAGTACTTTAGTTATGCAGTGCATAGCCTCATAGTTGCAAATAATTTAGAACTGTGTCTGTAACACAGGAAATATTTATTAACATGCTATAATTTGCCATATGTATCATCATGCTTCAGTAAATAAATATAGAAAATAAAATTAGATTTTGGTCTTGTAAATATAGATTGCTCTAACAAATAGTATTTTTTTACTTAAAACATGCAAAGGTGAAGTGGATCTCAAATAATGTAAAAACTACCCCATAACTACAAATCTTCATGATTAATGCTGGCCATGTACTACAAATGTTACTGTGACGCTCCGGATCCCTGTGTATTCTTTCAACCCAGATACCCTAATCTAACACCACTCACTTCAACAACAGATAAGCCCCCGCTTGCCAGGAGGCTTGTATCGCCTCACCAGGATTGGTTGCCCTCTGTACTTAGAGTTCGGGATTGGGATATCTGATCTGGAACAGAAAAACAAGGAAATTGGAAGCACAACAGGCCCACCAGAGCTGGGCAATAGTGTTATACAGAATCAGAAACCAGAATCGGAGTCAGGGACAGAGCCAAGGGTCAGAAATAGAAGGTCAGTCAGTGAGGTGAGGCACAGAAGGATAGAGCAAAGGCGTAGTCAGGGTCAGGCAAAGATCAGGACAGGCACCTAACAATTGTAATGGTAAGACAGACAGGAGTCAGTAATAAAAAAATCTAGACAAAGATCACACCACGAGTAATGAGCAAGAATAAACCACAGGCTATATAGGAAAATGAAACCAGGAAGAGCCAGAACCCAAATAGGGAGCCAGGATCTATCAGAACACAGCAGGAGCAGGACTCAGATAAGCAGAATAGGATTCAAATCTGCCGCCAAACAGAAAGAAGCCAACACCATGGAGCATGCATACCCAGAAGATAAGGCAGGAGAAAGCCGCAGGAATGGGCAACAGGTAAGAAGTGGCTGACCTTATGTCATTTCCATGATGCTCATGTTACAGAACAATATCAGGACAGCTTTCTGGCTTGATCAGAAACAACTTTTTGTTCATCTCTATTGAATTAATGAACCAGGACTAGAGATAAACAGTTTTGTTCTGTACAGTTCTGCAAAATTTATTGTTCTGAAAATTCAATCCAAACTCAATAGAACTGTAATTTTCCAATTTTCAATAGGAATTTTACATTTTTCAAATGAATTTTATGTCTAAAGAGAGAAGTAAAATGGTGACGCTAATATATTATATTAATTATAATTATATTATAATTATTATTATATAATTATATTAATATTTATATAATTATTACTATTATATAAATATTAATATTATATTATAGATTAATTATAATTATTAATATAATAATATTATAATGCTTTATTAATGCTTTGTCATATTTTTTAAATGTTTAGTGAGTGCTTCTGTTATCCCCCCACCTCATTTATTCACTGACTTCTTGTAGTGTCTGCGACACTAATAAGTTCTGCACAGCCTCACCATGGACACTGCTCTGCTTACACATCTCTTTCTTTTTTCTGCTGATTCTCTTAATTGTTGCAGAACGTGTTCTGGCAGGCAGCCAAAGATCTTAGTAAGATGTCAGAGATGGGTCACATAGTAAAATTTCTGCTTTTGGAGTGACAGGTCTTTCTCTGTAAATGCTGTGATTTCAAATGATGATTTCTCAGAATCTACAGCTCAGATTTAAAATTCGAAAAAAGTTTTGGACTAGTGGGCATTTTTTTACAGTATGGATAAATGAAGGAACAAAAAACAAATGTGTTATTTTCTTCAAAACTTTCTTTGGGTAAGGCTGTCTTTCTAGTTCAAATAACGCTAGGTTGTGTGGAGGTGGGAACCTATACAGTGAGCCTTAAAGATTGGCATGAATTATGGAAACAGACTGCATGTGATATTTCCAAATTTGCAACCATATTCCAAATTTGTTAAAACCTGCTTGATTATTTTTAAAAGGTGCTTGTACAGTTACATTTATTTTTAAAATGTTAATACAATGAAAAAATGAATGACTAACTCTATATTAAGGGGCAAAAAAAATGTTTAATTACATCCCACAAAAGATATGTTATATTAAAAAATATTTAGACTAAAAAGGAGACATCAATAATTAATCTTTTTTAAAAAAAACTTACTGTGTAACAAGAGGGTATTGTATAAACATGAAAAAGGTAAATGAATCTTTCCAGAAGTGCTAGAAAAGAAATTGAGAAAAAAATATTGTATAATTGATAGTATGCAAGCATTTCAATTGGCTTGTCAGTTTCCATTCCTCTTTAATTTAACATTCTGCTCAAAAGCATTTTTCATCTTCTTTTCATTTTGCGCTTTAGTCTCTAGCTTATAACCATAAAGACTTCTTAGAAACCCACTATTTGAAAGAACCATAAATATGCCGTAAATACTTAAGGCATGTCCACCCCCAAAACTAAAATTTAACCTTCTACTGGCCCCACTTGCAGTGTTTAAAAACCCTTACCTTACTGCTCAGCCTTTATGGTTCCTTGCAATGTCTGTTGAAAGTCCTAGAAATTAAGAGTAGGAGCCATTTCTAGTGTTATTGTTACTGCCTGTAACTGTTCCTCATCAAGGTTTCTATGAGGGCAAGCATGCTCAGTAATCACTAAGAGGCAGCATTGGAAAAGGGAATTTCCCATCATGCAATTCACTTGATTTGCATGAACATTCTAGTTAAAGCAAATCTGCACACAGCAGAGGATAGTTCGGATGGATATCTAAAGATAACATTTTTTCCATATAGATGTCCTTTTATACAACATTTTTTCCATATGATGTGTCCTTTTATACCTGTAAATTGTGCAGAAAGTGCTTGCAATAAACTTTGATTTTTATGTTGCCGCATTGAAAGGTCTTTTTACATGTGTTCCTTCCTTCTACGGGAATGGTGGCAACTAAAGAGTTACTATGATAAATAACATAGTAACTCTTTAGTTGCCACCATTCATTTTCACTATAATGAGGTGTACAAGTTGGTTTTGTCCTGGCTATGTGGTGCACAGGGGCAATAGAGAACACATTGCATTTGTTAGCATATTTTTTATTTGATAATAAGCTTATATTCTAGTGGATATATGTTTAGTTATCAGATCATCTCATTATTGGGGATGATTATAGCAAATGTAAGTTGCAGGGCTGCAATTATTACAACCTGGTTGTATTTCACTGCATGTTTTCAATATACAATCCCTATCCCTATCCATTCCCTATCTGCCCTTTGCTGTTTGAGAGTACTTGTCAGGGAATAGTGAAACTAGTGTGCTACTGCATAGGCACTTGGGTTAGTCACTATTTTGCTAAAGGAAGTAATTTCAGACTCTGCAATCCAAACACTATTTTCATTTATCTGTTATAACAACATTTTTTGTGCATTTATAGACTCCTATACAACACCATAGGTTATGAAACCCAGGCACTAAAAAAAAAATATTCATTTGGGAAGTCTAGCTATAGAACCAGCCATCTACTTGCAAGTCTCTAACCTAAATACAAAGGCAAGACCTGCTAGTTTTGACTGCTGAATAGAAACTGAGCTTCTCTGAAGATTCATGCTGTTTTATAGTGTCTCATAAACACACACCCAAAATCTGATTGGTCTAGATACAATCTTAAATCTGATTGGATCTTGGATCTTGGACCAATCAGATATTGGGGGTGGGTTTAGGAGTCACTACAAATAGTCAAATAGTGAATGTTCAGTAAGGAGAGCTAGTTTCAGTTTTGCATTTCATCTGAGATGTTATAGCTTTGTTCTGAGGCATGTACTGGGCTATAAGCTTATTGAGTGATTATGGCTGGGGTGCTTGAATGGGCAGCCCTTAGGTCAGATGGCTCTCAATTTAGTTCTCAGTATTTGGCTTTCTGTATCTAAGATAAAAATATTCCAGTAAAAGTTTGGTTGCTGTTCCAACTAAATATTGAACAGGGGATCTGAGTAACAGAGCTATTGATGTATTGGAATATCTGGTTCCACAATTCACCAGAAACAATCTCCAATAATAGAACAGAGGGAGATGATTGCAAACCAGTCTAGAGAGCACAATTGCAATCAAAGGGATATCGAAACACTGCAGCAAAGCTGAGTGTGAATAATTGCAGTGTAAAAGCAACCAGTCTGTAATAAATGCAGCTCTGCTTGTAACAAATGTGTGTCTTACATAGAGCAAACAGCAGCGATCAGCACTCCATTCCAAGCAAGGAAATGCTGGGTGCCATTCAAAAGTTTCAGACCTGTGAGTGCCTTCGTAATTTCTGTGGTGTGTATATATTATATATTATTTATATATATAATAATATATATATATACACCATTGATAAACTGATTCAATCTGACATCAACATGCTACTTGCACACAACAATATCAGATCATGGTAGTTCTAATGACTATAGAAGAAGGGAATGGGTTAATGTAAAATCCCAGAATCCCAGTTGGCACTTGCAAATCAGTTGCACAGATTCTGCATGTTTAATTAATAAATGGAGAAAGGGCTATTTTAACCATTATGCAAACCCTTCTGATTGGTGGACATATCTCCATGACTACAAGCACACTGCCCACTATAGGAGGAGAGAAATCAATTGATACACCCATAAGAAACACAAAAATGAAAATAACTTGATAAATGTTCCAAAAAATAATGAAAGTATATGGCAAAAGTACACAGGATACGCTCGCTCTCTACACTACAGCAAAACATATTTTTGGGGGTGGACATGCCCTTTAAATAAAACTACAATAGTTTGAGTGTCTAAAGAAATACTTATGCTAACCATACACTATAAAGCATGATACACACCATGAGATTCTTCCTCCTGGATGACCGGTCGGCACTTTTGAACATTGCTAATGGAGGGGGTAGGTGAATGCTCCCCTTAGTCTATTTTTTGTATAGGATATGGAGGGCTACAGTTGTGGAACATCAATTCGAACGTTTGTTAATTATCAAAAATTCAATAATCATTAAAAGTTCAGAAGTTCAAATCCGGAATAGTTCAGGTCTTTTCAAACTGTTAAAGCTCGGGTTTAAGTTCGGGTCTAGTCTATCTCTTGTCATGAACTTCCTACTGTGCTTGTTCAGAAATCCCCCCCCCTTAAAAATCCTTTGCTTGCCCCTGGATTTGAAGCATTCCAACGGGCAGCTGGCAGCACCAGAAGTGCACTATAATGGAGGGGTTACATAGCACTGGCTAGCACGTCGTTTTGTGGTTGTGGTTCATTAATTAACAAACGTTCATCTTAAATGTACGGCAGCGGTCATACATTATTGATAACGTACTGCTAAATTGCAATACCGTGTGTTTTTAAATAGGGCCAATAGACCTCTAAAAGGCCTAACACTAAATTTGTTCAAAAAAATCATTTTGGGGCATGGGAGTTTAGTCCTCAAAAGCACTTTTGGGTCCCGAATTATGTGAATACAGGAGTTGTTAACAATAGTGACACAAACAAAGTGGACACAAAACTGAACTCAAACCAGAGTTCGGGACGAATTTTATGAGTTCAGACGAATTCGAACTAGTACGGGCTGGAACTAGTTAGTTTTTTCATACTTGTGGCTATATTTTCGAAAATTAGTGAAAAATCGATAATTATCGAATTCACAAGCTGTTCGCTAACCCTAAAATGTATCGTTTGGTAACCCTCGAAAGTCTCATTCATTTTCGGTAACCCTCGAATGTATGGGTCGTTTTAATTACCATAGAATGTATTGTTCGTTAACCCTCGAATGTAGCCTTCGATTTTCGGTAACCCTCGAAAGTAACGTTCGGTAACCCTCGAATTTTCCATAACCCTCGAATGTAGCTTGCGCAAACCCAACAGTTGCCTAATCATAAAGTAAGAAATGTTTAAACAAGTTTTGGTGATAGTGACATGTTCCCCAGACCATTTCCCAGGTGCCACAGCCATTTACAGTAAGTTACCAATGTTGTTTTACCTGTAAATCATCCAAACTTTTTGAACTATCACTCTCTATTGATTTTAATGGGTCCGTTTTCGAACTTTGTAACCTTCACTGTCTCCACTTACTCACTTTAACACACTGACAAAGTGGCGCCTGCCTACCTGCCTTTTATAACCAGGGAGTTGGCATGGTTAAAATAGCTGCCATTGGTGAATTTGATACATGAAAATCTTTGAAAATTTTCAAACGTGGGTTCGGGAAATATATTATACAACAGATTCAAGCTCATGTATGTTTAGCTTTTAAGATAAATCTACAATATTACTGGTGGTGGCGCTGCGCTGAGAATACTGAACGTAAAGAGTCTATAAGCAAGGATGTAATGTCAGTCAAAACGTGCCAGGCGGGCCTTTCATATATGTGCATTCATGTGAAGCATTCGAATAAAAGTTAAATTTTTCCCAATTGGAGTTTCTGTTCCTGATTCTCAGTGCGGAGTGCAAAGCCGCCATCAGTGATTTATTTACAGGATCTATACACCTGGACCCACCTAGCACACAAGTGAGTCTACACTGATATACATTTATATATATTGCTTCTACACATGTTGGATATCAGGTTGAAAACAAACACACATACACCCAATCCAATTATCTTTAGAAAATTTCTTTAGAGAAATCTGTTTTTTATGGAAGGGTGAGAGTGAAGATTTTACAGTTTCAATTGCAGATGTTAAATAGGTCATAAAATATATATTATATATACTTAATTTAAACTTGGGATTCAGAAAAAAAGCCGGTGGAACAATGGCTGTTGTATTTCTTTTTTTATGAACTGTTTTTATTAATAAAGCATTTCAGATGTTATAGTAAACATTAGCAAACATTATTAATGGTCTTTTTTGTATTACATAACACTACATTGTAGTAAGATAATATTAGAATTATATAATTATATTGAACGATAGATTAGTTAAATTGTCAAGAGTATTTCCCACATCCCTGTCTCCCAGCCCAGTATAAAATCAGTAACATTGGAGTGGTTATAATATACAGAGTCATGATGGTATAAAATAGAAGAGGAATGTATCCACTGGGGGTGGAGATAGGGGAAGGAAAAAAAAAAGTTGGATGTTGCCACCCCCCCCACACACACACACACAAATCACAGGGCAGGGGAAGGGAAAGAGAAGATAAGGTAAAGGGGACTGGGGGGAAAAATTAGGGGCAGAGAAAAGGAAGAAAAAGGGAGTGGAATTTACTCTTTTGTGGGTAAGTTACCCACAATCATGTTAGTTTATACCAACCTATGATTAATTCAAAAATATTCCACAGCTGGCCAACTCCGCAACCATAGTGTTGTTATTTCTTGACATAGTAAGGCACACAAAGTATCAATCACATAAATGCATAGAATTAATTTGGGAACATCATGGGATCATCAGACATTCTGTATACCACACAGTTGTTTGAAAGCAATCGTGTAGTCTCTGCTTTATAGATTGTGGGAGGGTATCTATCAGACTTTCCCATAAAGAAAGAAATTGGGTAACTCCTCTCTTTGTCTAGGGTGGCTTCAGCCCAGTCCACACGGAACAGGAATGTTTTAAAAAGTGATAGTGGGGGTGGGATTGTGTTTAGATAATATTTTATGGCTGCTTGTATTTCTATATACATTACAAAATATGTGAGCAGTATTACAATGATGAATTCATGAATTTGATAGTTTAAAAAATGTATTTTGTTCGGACATGTTTTTCCTGACAAAATCGTGATGGTTAAATTGCCGTGTTTTATAGATGTTATCAGTGGGATGCATTCAAACAAACTGTTGTTTCTTACCTGCCTGAGAGCCCACGATAATAATCCCTTTGTGGGATTCACTGCATTATGGGATCACGGTCAGGTAAGAAGCACACACTTGCTCCTCTATTCTAAAGACATCTAGAGAAGTTTTGCACTACATGGCTATGTTCCTGGAACGATGCATTATTTCTTGATTTGTCAGGGTTACTTTAACAAAATTTCACTCTCTACCTTGGTGAAAAACACCTGTCACACATGAAAGGTGGAAGGTTGTATTTTACTTACTGTGAAGTGATGCAGTTTCCAGGCAATAAGGCAAAGGAATAATTATGATAGTTCCCCTTTAAAAAGTTTATTACAGTGTTACGTTATATACAGTTAAACCTTTGCAATCAGTATCGGTATTGCAATATATTAGCAAATATTTCAGTATTTACAAAACATGATGTTTGCGCCCACATTTCAACCAATAATCTTTTCTCAAAACAAGCATCATATAAACCTTCTGAGATATGTCTTCATTACAATTAATTGTTATTTGATTTGCCTTGCTGTAGAAGAAAATAAATCCCCTGATAGCAGTTATGATGTATGAGTTTATTATAAGTAAAATGAATCATGTCATACTAAATATAATTTATAATGGTGTGAAGAACAGCTTCATAAATAAACTTTGACATTTTGGAAGGACATTATTCCCTATTTCCAGGATTTCTGACTAATATATTGTTGGTGGCAGGTGAAAAAGCTGGAGGCCTTTATTATTCCCTAAATCCTTTACTTTTTTGCTTGTTTTTAGTATAAATGTATTCCTATGATTTTGTTATATGAAGGGCTGACACCCCATTAGTAACTGCTACACGTACATTTTAAGACATGCAGACACACTGACTGAGGGCTTAAGTAGTGTCTTTAGAGATTCTAAGAGCACTGCTTGTCTGTAAAAGCAGTACAGTATGTGCACCTGCAGTCTTTAAATGCCATTACACTAATAGGTTCAGTACTTCTTAAGTATTTCTTTGCCTTGAGATCATAATAATAATATGCGATTGCTCCTCATTTTTTCAAACAGTTTTTTCTCAATAACTAGTCACAATTGTGTGATTATTACCTCTTATACATGTACATGAATGTGTTTTCTGAGGGTAATCATGAAAAATAAATGTTGTATACGCTAATATATTTTATAAATGGATTCAATTAGTAGAGATAATAAAATTATTAGACTGAGCATAACTGAAAATCTTCAATCCTTAGCGCAGTCCTTCTTAGATGTAGTATGCCCTCCTCTCCTCTCTGGCCATGGTACAAAATAAAGAATCTTGTTCTGTCCTAACCCCCCTACCATATATAAATAGAGTGTGGAGCCAACTTGGTTTGGCTTATCATGAAGACACATTTAGAAAGTGTTAGCTTTATTTTTAAATGTATTGACTGAATAGTTGGGAATTGGTTGGTACACAAAGACTGTCGGTTGGAAATCTGGCAATGTTGAAGTGACTGGCAAATTAAAGCAAGTAAAATGGCTGGAAAACTGAGGCTGACCTATTAAACAAACTAGTAAAATAACTTTGACTTTTTATTGGCTAGAAAACAGACTAGTGACATGGTTGACATAATAGGACTAGTGAAACAACAGGCAAACTGAGGCTGTTCAAATAGCTGGCAAATACAATGCCTGCTGTCTCTCTGCTCCTATTGCACTGCTCCTGTTCTTCATTTCCCCACTGGCAATTGACACAAATCAAAAAAGAAGGAATGAAGTGGCCAACATTTACTTTAGGATTCACAGGTCCTATGACATGCACAGTATGTCACATGAGTTTGTGATGTTGCTATATACATAATTTGATTGCTGTCAGATGCTGTCAGTTCCTGTACTTGCTGAGCTGGAGATGAGCAGGCAGGTAAGTATAAAGAGGTCTGGGCTGTTGTGAAACAATAATAATAAAAAAAAATATTGCCCTCTATTATGCATTATATGAATTTGTGTACCAAAATACCAAAATAAAGATAAAGCAGATACATACTTTATCAAAGTAGGTAAGATGTAATAAGCATAACCATAATAGAATTTATATATATATATATATATATATATATATATATTACAGACAATTTTATAATTATAAATCAACGAAAACACCAGCTGTCAGTGACAATGACCTAGATTACAAAAGCAGTTCCTAAGTAATAAAATAAAGGGAGAAAATGCAGTTTGTTTCTAGGCAGCATCATTCAAGCTAGTACGTCTAATTTACTAAAATGCTATTGAAAACAAGTCAAATCCAACTCTGTTGTTTTGCATAATTCCTGATAATAATCATAACAAATAAATCATTTAGCATCTGTGGCTGTCTCTTTCAACACATTGTTGATTTGCACTCATTAAACATTGTTTCATCTTTTAAAGAGCATAAAAAAACTACAGACAAAAAGTTTTCAGGTTCCTGTGGGAAAAATTACTTTAAAATTATAATAATTTGAAAATTTTCACCATTTTCAAATTTTTGCTGTTGCCAGATTTTTTACTATTTGCCACATACTTTTCATAAAGTAAACTCAGCAATTGCAGCGGAATTTATAAAGGAACAGAAAACGGCTTTGAGTTTTCTATCCCTGAAATTGGTTCTTTTACTTACTAAAAGGTGTTCCATTACTATTGCTAAAATTTCTTATGTGTGTTATCCTATTAACATAAGTCCTGGTGATTTTCGATTTTTTGACATCCGAGAATGAGCGCAACGAAAAACAAATTAAAAATGTTTGGTAATAAATAAATTTAGCTGATAGCCCACAGTGAGCAATTGTGCATGTACCATATAAGGGATAATACGCTACCTACAGTGTAATATAAATAAATGACGCCACTAAAGAGTTCCCTGACCATATAGAAGCACAAGGCATACAGGTCAGGGAAGTAATATTCGTATATTATTCTGTAGGTAGCTTATTATTCCAGCCGTGTGAATTTATGACTCATTGAAATGCGACGCTGCTCCTTATCTTCCGTGTAGTTCAATCTGTGACAGGATCCAGATGGGAGGGGGAGTGGACCAGAGTGTAACCTGGTCAGTACTTTTACATTTAAATACAAAACATTATGGTTAACGCTTTATGTTCCAGAAAACAGCTTCACTTGTATGGAGTATAGAGGGAGGGGGAGAGGTGGGGAGATGCAGTGGCGAGAATTTTTATTACAGTCACTTAGTGATGCGCCTGACTGTAATAAGGATTCTCGCCACTGCACCTCCCCATCCAAAGTATAGGAGCCATATGTATTATACAGCAT
The DNA here is from genome assembly GCA_019447015.1 of Hymenochirus boettgeri. Classification (NCBI taxonomy): domain Eukaryota; kingdom Metazoa; phylum Chordata; class Amphibia; order Anura; family Pipidae; genus Hymenochirus; species Hymenochirus boettgeri. The sequence continues at coordinate 143,088,299 of CM033469.1, read as the reverse complement.
ATATAGTAATAAACAACAACCAAAAAAAGGAAGTACAGCACTCAAACTATGTAAATGCAGCCAGTCTCTCTAATGAGGCAATATGAGCAATATGAGGCAATATGAGCAAAATGCTCAGGGCAGCACCCCTGATAAACATCAGAGAGGCTGCAGGCAGAGTTCACTGTATAAATACTGCTGTGATGTGCAGTTTAAAAAGACCAAATGTTTAACGACACCCATTCCTGGAAGCCACACACACCTAACAGTGGTTTGTGGTGGCGCACTTCATGGCGCCTAGTGGTACATAAGGGCAGCATTCAGGTGGCAAAAACCCTAGAGATGCCCCTGAATGCAGCTACTCTATATACTGTACACAACCTTTATTAATGCAATAGAAAGATGGGGTATAGTACAGGACAGCAATTTAAAAACAATTAAAAACATATAGACAAATACATGTGGCCCCCAACTCTGTAAAGTCAATAGCCAGTACAGCCCTCCATCCCAAGTGAACCCCAATAAGGTATTGAACAAAATCATACACTTATCTGTCAAACGTTAGTCACAGTCCAAGGTCGAGTACGGAAGTGTTATGGAGGAAAGGACAAAGAAAGGCCCTGTGAGTAAAGTGTTTCACCAAGGAACTGGGCTTTCTCAACAGTGTGCTAGGAAGTGGGTTGCCGGAATCCATTATAACGTAAGATCTATGGTAACAGTATATTGTATTAATGTAAATGTAACCACCTGAAGAAATGGGTGAGAAAAAACTGTGTGTATGTGCTGTATCTGGCCACACCTCCTGACCTCAGTCACATGCTGTCTTGCTTAACCTGTCATGTAAAAGGCCTAGCTAGAGACTAAAAGTTGGTGGGGCCATCTGTAACAAGTTACTGCAGAAGTTTAGAAAAGAGCATGTGTAAAGAACATAATGGGAGATAAGTGACACATCGCTACTCCTAGGGGGATAGACCAACTACTGGGGATTAAAAATATAATAGCAAACAAAAAGCGAAATAGAATCCCCCAGGTCCCAATACTAATATGCATAGATTGGGGTGGTTTAAAAATGAACTTTTACTTAAATATGCATTAATAAGAAGCACACAATTAAAATAAAGCACCACAGCCAGCCATCAGAAGAAAAAAAAACCTAGTCCTAACTCCAAAGAGGTAGCCCTAGGCACTTGGTGCCCCTTCTAGTCCACAAGAAAGATTACTGGTCTTAAGCCCTGTTTCTAGATGGCTGGATGGGGGGGTCACTAAAAAAACAAGCACTATGTTAGTTTCAATACTGATGATGCACCGTGCATACTTCTGCCACGCTGGTGTTAAATCATACTGGATGGCTCACCCACACCCCCTTTTGGGTTATTCATTAAGATCAGAGGGACTGGCAGAACCCCATCCATTAGTGTAGTTTAATCGTAGGTGAGTGAGGCTTTAGTTGTCCTTTAATGGTATAAATTTCGAATTTTAGTTTAGTTAGTTTTGTTTTTTTGGGGGTTTTTTTGCATTTAATAGTTTATGACAAGAGGAGCAAGCAAGAGCAATAGTTTCTGTAAGACATACAAAAACCTGCTTGTGCCTATTTGTGACAAACAATATACTCAATAATAATAGTATTTTCAAAGGTAAAGTTACTGAAATGTGTATGGCTATGGAGTTAGGAAGGTGGATATTGCAAGAAAATACTTACGCATTTCCTATTATTAGACAGTGTTTGAATGCAATAGAGATGGACACAAAACTGAACTCGAACCCGAGTTTGTACCGAACTTTATGTGTTTAGACGAATTCGAACTATTCGAACTAGTTCTATTTTCCGGTCACACCACCGGCGCTGGCAACATCAATGTCACTGGTGTTGATGACCTCTTGATCCGACGTCTTCTGGCCGGCGACACCAACTCCACTGATGTCGCCAACACCAGTCGATGTCACTGCGGCCGCCAGTGACACACTGTTGTTGCCGAACTCTTGATCTGAAGTCCTCTTTCTTCTGCTATCAGCTGCGATGATTTCTGAGCTTCGCGGAGGTTTGCAGCTCTTTATATAGGTTTGCAGAAGGACCAAATCCAATTGCGATTGGTTAAGATTTCAATGCTTGAAATCATATGATCACACATTAACCAAACATATTTGAATCTTTTATTCCAATATGATTGGTTAATGTGTGATCATATGTAAGGTAAGTTTACACTGCAATATTTCAGAAAGTTCATTCGAACTTCCCAAACTATTTACCCCCCGTTGACTTTAATGGGGCTGTTTTCAAACTTTTTCGAAAATGGACCGAACTTCATGAAGTTCGGCCATCTCTAGAATGCAACTGTCCTGACATATATAACCTGTTTTATAAAGCAAATAGTAATATATACAGTAGTACAAACATCATACTTTTCTTTTTCAAGAGGCTATTAAATAATTAAGTTTAAGTTCACCACCAGCCCATTCAATAAAGTCTCAAAAGACTAACATCTATTCTAGGTGTAATCACCCTTAAAGGGCAACTATAGAAGCGAACTGGACTTTAAAACCCTTTTTTGGGTGTATTTGAGTGTATATGGACTGTGGTTTTAAGATGTTACAATAAATCTATAACTTTTATCATCTCCAGGGGTGTAGCACTATTGTTCACTTACTAATTCTTAGGCCTCACTGAACTACACTTAAAGGATAAGTACACTACAAAAATAAGTTTATAAGCTGCAGCTTTAACTAATCAGCTCCTCTTTTTTTTCTTCTAGGTCCCTTCTGAGCTTACCTGTGGTCCTGTAAAGTCCCTGACATCTTGGAAATACTTTGCAGTCATCTAAGCTCTGCCCCCCGAAACTTCCTAGATCTCCTTCCACAGTGTGTCCCAAAATGCATGCGCAGTTAGCTCTGCGCATGCGATGTGATGTCAGCATGTCACAGATGCGTGCACATGTGACATCATCACGCCGCGCTGTGCTGTTACAAGAAAAACTAGAGAAGCTCCAGCCGGAATGCATGCCATTCCCTAATTGTGCTAGATGGGAGGAGACCAGCCTGCAATTCATTAACAAGCATAACTTCCCAAACTGCATAGGTGCAATTGATAGAAAGCATATCCATATGGTTATGCTACCCAACAGCAGCAGTAGATACTTCAATTATGAGAAGTATTTTCCATTGTGCTGTTAGCTGTTGTGTATGTGGGCTATTGATTCAGCTACATAGATGTGGGGTCATATGGCTGCTGCAATGATTCCAGTGTGTTTCCACACAATTGTTTTGTTACTAGACTGTGCCAGGGACAGCTTGATCTTCCTCCTCCAAAACCAATGGCCTGGTACAGAGAACCCTACTTATCCTTATGTGCTTGTTGCTGACAAGGGTTTTGGATTCTCTGAACATTTGAATAATGTTAGTTGGGTCTTTAATTATCGACTGATAAGGGTTTTGCACTCATCTATACAGATGAAGCCTGATTCTATTGAGCAGTCACTAACAAACTTAAACACTTAAATTATATGTTAAAAGCAATAATGTGTACAAATGTATAGATAGTATTAATAAAACCTGTTAACCCTACATCTTTTTAATTAATTATAGAAAGAAAAACATAAATGTTGAACAATAAATAGTTTATTGTAAACAAACAAGTTCTATATTCAAAAAACAAATTTTCTGCACTTAAGCACCAATATTACCAGGTATCAGGAAAAAAATATTACAATTCAAATGGTATCACTCTGGTACCATTGTAAAAACAATACAGCAGAGCAGGGATTCACAGCCATTAGATCTCCAGATGTTTGAAGACAACTCCCAACATCCATTGGCCACTGAGTGCCTGTGGGTGAATATTGGACACTGAGAGATGTACTGGTTTTTTATCCCTGCTGTAATTGTATTGTTGCATACAGAAAAAAATTCTGTAGTGTAGCCCACCCTAGCCCGAGAGGCAGGCAATCACAGATGCGACTGCCGTCAATGCAGAGCGCTTAGTTCTCACATTAAGGTGGTAAAAGTGAGTCCTGTGAGAGCGCCTATATATAGTATCTCTTTTACAGCACTCCACTTGCATCCAAACATTTTGGTGCAATGCCTCAGAGGATATGGCTGTGTCTTTTCCAGTACCAATATGTGTAAAAGGCAGCACTCAGATTAAGTTGCAATCCAAACAGCATTTTATTAGTAGTGTAACAGAGCAACATTTCGGGAGCTGTTGCCCTCTTCTTCAGACTCACAAGCTGTTATCAACTGGTTGCATCAATTCTACATCCATTTATACCTAGTAGCAGGAAATGACATCAATTCACTCTGCCTACCATCCTCAAATCTGCACATAAGTTAACCATTCACTTATGTATCTACCAATGTCATTACAATAATCAACCATATATTGAATACATAGTAGAACAAATCAATTTAGGGGGCAATATATTCGATGTGGACAACTAACAGACTTTCATAAGTCTAAGGGAAGAGTCAACATCTAGAAAAATGCAGAACTATTATAGGAACAAATAAAGATCAAAATCTCTGTTGAGACCGTATGGTGTGAGGGTATTAAATGTTTTTACCCACCACACCTCCCTCTGTTTCAATCTCAGTTCCCTGTCACCTCCTCTACGTGCACCTCTCCAGCACCATATATGTGAGATCAGCATCCTTGTGCTCGGTGCTGAGAAATCCATGACTTCACACTTTGTGTAGTCTCTCCCACATAAAGAAGACCACAGGGACACCACAACACATATACTGCATATTTCGTCTCACACATATTGTGACCCCTCAATTCAAATTCCTGAGAGGTAGTGGGATGACAGAAAACAGATCCTTTCTCCACAAAATTGCACTGAGCACACCGTAAACAGCTAAACATTCCTAGTCTTTTAGGCAAAGGAATATGTCTCTACATTTCACTTTGAAATGTGCTCCTTACCAACTGGCTCCCCAAGGAATGTCTTTTCCTATAAGAGACCACTGGTGGTTCCATAAATTCAGGGACTTCCGGATAAGCCCCCTGATGATGTGCCAATTTTTTCGTACTGCTTGTCCAATGCGTTCACTTCATTTTCCATAATCTATAACTAGTGGGATTCTATTGTCTGTCTTCTGCCCTTGCCTCTCCTCATGTGTACCACTTGTTCTCTTTAGTGCCCTATCAAGGACCTGGTCTGGGTAACCCTGTGTCTAAATTTAGCATACATGTCCTTCATCTAGCATTCCAGTTACACAGGGTCACTCACTATTCTCTTGACCCTGGAAAAATGACTCACTGGAATCACTTTACTAGTATGCGCTGGGTGGAAGCTCTGAGACGAAAGTAACTGATTCCTATCAATATCTTTTACATATAGTTCCGTTTTGATACCATCATCGATTCTCCCCCTTACATCCAGGAAACTAATACTCTCCCGATCATAATGAATAGTATATTTGATATTGGGGTGTATATTATTGAGCTCCTTATGGAAGCTTAAGAGATGTCCAATGTGGCCCCACCCACCACACAACGTGTCCTGTGAAAGATGGTAACTCATAGACAAAGTCCTCCTCCAGCCAAGCCATAAAGGCATTGGTATAGGACCCAATACTGGTTCCCCTTAGCTGGGTGCACAAGAATCCTGTCCAGCCGCCTGGTAGGCCTATTGTGTTGGGGGTAGGCTCTATCTTTTGTCCCATGGCCTGCAAGCTGGACAGGATTCTTGCGCCGCTCATAAAGGATACAGTCCTTTCTGAAGGATACTGATGACAGCTCTCGAAATGTTGCTCTGTTAAACTACTAATAAAATGCTGTTTGGATTGCAAATTTAATTGGGGTGCTGCCTTTTACACACACACACACACACACACATATATAATACACTTTCTTGAACCAGCCAACAGGCTAGTAAGGAGAGGAGCTAATGCAGGTGGGAGAGACCAGCAGAAGTTTCCAGTGAGTCCTAAGCTGCAGGTAGGAGTGACTTGCAGGAGTTTCCAGCTTTTTCCACTTAAGCCTGGAGTTTCGATATAGGCCTAATCCCCAGAGGGCCATGTGAGGAAACTGCAATATCTGAGTTTGGAAGTAGTTGTGGAGCACAAGAGAGATCCAGATCTTATGCAGTCTGGTTTAAGTGTTCCTGATGATCCTGAAGACATGATATAATGAAACCGTTTTAGATCCCAGGGCAACCACTGTATACATTAGCCTCCCTCCGCATGTCCTTTGTGTGGGTAAGTCATATTCTGCTGTCAGCCTGAGGACAATTGTGCCAATTGTGTGTCTGAAATGTGTCAATGGCAGACTAGCAAGGTGAGCCTTCCCCACCTGCACAGATAGGGACCCTGCACCCCACCAGGGGCCCTTAAAAAAGCCTTTTGGTGCTTAAGGGGGCCCATGGCTTGAAATCCACCCCCTCCCGGCACTTATAAGTGCCCCTGTGGCACCGACAAGTGCATTTTGGAGTTTTAAGAGTTCCCGCAGCTCGAAACCGGGACTCCCTCTGGGAATTATAAGTGCCCAAATCCATAAATATGATTGGTCAATATCTGATCATAGGATTGCTAGGATTGAAATCTTAACCAATCAAAATTGGATTTGGTCTTTCCATAATCCTACATATAAAGAGGTGCCATCTGAGTGATGATGAAGATAGAAGACTCCGTGTTTAAGATGCCGGCAATGGTGACATCGGTGGTGGTGGTGACATCATTGCGCTGTGAGTAAGTCCCTTTTGAGTAAATTTCCTAAAGAATCTTCAAACTTTATCTTTCGATCAAGTGTAAAAAGCCCCTTTGGTCTCCGTCAAGTTAGAACATTGTATGAGAAATTAAGACTCTACTTTTGAGAAACCATTATTCCTTATGTAGAAATTTAGAATTCTCATAATTTTATTTCTTTATTCATAGCTTACTGCTAGATAACATGAAAAGACCATGAAAAGTATTTGTAGTAATTACATGCAAAATAAAATGTATGATTAGTTAATTTCTGTAAGTGATGCCATTTTGTTTTTATGTTTCTATAATTATAATTAAATTGACAGAATAAGACTTTGAGTCACAATTTAAGTAAATGTAAAATGAGTGAAATTTTTTGATGGGCCTGCTTCTATAAATGTTATTAAAACAGGAGGAGAGCTAAAATGCCCATAAGCATATTACTGAAGATTAAAATGGTATATAACCTTTTTAATACTAACTCAACATGACTACACAAACAGTAGTAGTAGTGAATCTCACCTGCACGTAAGTATTTAACGACAGCTATCTCACATCCAAACAGCTGTGCAGCCTCCGGTAAATAGGTTAGCCGTTGCCAACTTAGGCTTAAAGTCGCACTAACAGATTTATTACTTACTTGCAGCACTCCTCGGTAAATGACCCCAAAAGAATATACAGATTATACAGTCTAACTTCTGTATCTATTTATATACTTGGAGGCAGTGCTTCTAAAATTCCAGGTGGAGTATTTGTATTGGAATTTATTATCATTTTAATTGGTCTGGGTAAGTGACAGGGCCACAAAAGAGTAGGACTAGGGAGATAACAATGTCAATGTCAAGATTTTAAATGGTAACTGTGGTCTACTTAAAAAAAGAGTTGCACTGACAATGTGAATCAATTTAATGTAAACCATGCATCAGTACAACATTTGGGAGGTCGTATGCTCTTCCTCGGGGGAGGAAGTGGGTACAACCTACCAAAACATTGTGTGTTATCAGCTTGATTAGTAAAGCACTTTGAATTTTCAGGGTTTTTTTAGTTTTTACAAAGAGCATGCCACTTTTCATTATTATTACTCGCAAACTTTGCCTGTGGCACAGGACCTCCAAGGAGTGCATCTCCAATTTATACCTCAATTTGGCTTGATGAAATATTATATATATTGCTGTAAAGAGGATTAAGACGCAGTAGGACACTGTTTAAGTGGGCATCCTCAAACCTGAGAAATGGGGGCAGAGCAATGGTGCTGGTGATGTCAAAGCTCACAGTGTAAGCAGGAAATAGGGATCAACTATGCCCAGCAGACAAAAAAAGGCCCTTTTTCTTGGTAAAACCTGAAATGGGAACATTTCTTGTTTTATGCTGTGATTCAGTCATTAAAGGGTCTTACATCACACATCCCACACAAGGTTTCCATATTCAATCACTACATTATGCCATTTACATGCCATCTACCTGCTCAGATGTCGCGGTGTACTGGGTTACTTAGGTCGGACCTCAAGGCAAGAGAGGGTTAAAGTACAGAGCAGCATCAGGAATTGCAAACCTGGCACACAAACAGAAAGGACACCACTGTCGCCAGACACTTTAATGTAGCCATACATACACATAATCAACTAAAGTGGTGTGTATTGGAAACAGTCTTGTTACCCATGAGAGGGGGAAATCTTAACAAGATATTACTGCAACATGAAAGTGTATGGATAAAAAAGTTAGATACCTTACAGCCTAAAGCCTCATACACACGTGCAAATGATAATCGTGCCTTGTATTGTCACTTCATTCTGCGAAATGGACGTTCGGTCGGGACTCATTGATGAGTGCACGTGTTCATGTACCTTAAGGGACTTAATGATTCTTAGTTGCTAAATTGTTTCTTATAACAATGTTGACTGTAACAAGGTAATGGTATCTGTAACATATTGTTAGTGGTGATGTGTGTGAGTTGCTGATTTTATATGCAACAATAATAATGTTTATTATTTTATTTCTCCTGCTGCACATAACCCACTTCCTTTTCAGAATAGTCACCTGACAGGTATTCCCCACCACATATATGTATATTGGCTCATATTATTAACTATGTCAGGTTTAAGATTATTGAAGTCCACCTCCCACTCCTGCATTTATTCTTCTATTTTCAAATGTTTTGGTACTCAGGGTAGAGTACACAGTTATAAAGGTGGCAGCTTACAGATGTTAAGTGTGTGAAAAATCTTCTAAACTAACACCACTTATACTGCATTAAAGGGCATGTCCACCCCCCAAACTTACTAAACTAAACTACTGGCCCCACTTTACAAAAAAAAATCCTTACCCTGCTCCTTGTGGTTATCCCGTTATACCTTTTCAAAAATCAGGAAATTGAGGACTAGAAGCTGGCAGTGACTCATCCGGTGCCTGTTTCTTTGCTAACCTCAGCAAGGTCTGGGGCATGCTCAGTAGAGTCCGTTCCCCCATCTCCCTCCCTCCCGATTCCTCCAAGGCTGGCAGTCTTCTAGCTATAAAAGCTTTCTATATCACGCTATATTCATAACTGTAAAATCGCTTCCAATCGCTACTTACACATCCTCATTCCAGTGCTGTTCTACATTGAAGGCAGCTTGCAGTTCCGGCGGGCAGGGGAGCCAGACCAGAACAGAGCAGGGATGAGGAGGTGTAAGTAGAGAATGACAGTGATTTTACAGTTATGAATATAGCGGTTGGGGGTCAGAGGGTATGCCCTGCATGGTGCCAAAAGTTTTTAAGGGTGGACATGCCCTTTAAATCTGGATAGATTGTATAATCCTGGAGTAATTTTAAAGGTAGAGGGGTGCTCTTTTTAAAAGAGGCCAATTGTTTGGAGACCACACTTTTCCATTAAGCCAAACATTTAATAGTGTTTAAAAAAAATCCCCATTCCTTTTTACACTGCATTTATTGTATATGAGCTCTTGATCACACATGTTTTTACACCTATTTCACACTCCAGACGATTTACTAATAGGCTTGGCAGTAAAAGGCCTTTTCAAACTACACAGAGAATGTGATTATTTCCCATTCCCATTGTGGACATGGTGTCAATTAAGACTGTGCGGAATGTAAATGTGGTTATTAGTATAATGGTTTGGCAAAACCAAACTTGGCTTCAACTGACAATGTTATGCTATTTGCAGAAGGCAGGGGTTCTCTAATTAAAGGAGAACTAAAGTCCCCATACAAAATTGTCCCAATAGACAGAGCACATTCAGAAACGCACAACAAGCTGTTTCTCACATCTCCCTTTGCTGTGAATGCTGGGTGATTTACAAAAATAACCTGTGAGTACTAGGGGTCAGCTCCCATAATTCACGTTATCTGGGAACACCCCTCTAAGTGTGCGCAGTACACATTTACAGGAAACTGCAGTCTTGCTTCCTGTAAGCTGACAGCCAATCATGTTACAGCTCCGAAATCCCTCCCACAGAAAACAGATTTCAGTGTAGTTTTTTGTGTAAACATATTACAAATGCTCCTGTCCCTAACAATAATAAATTCCTTTGCTTTTCATACAAAAAAGAAAAGTAATCTTTGCAGTGTATGTCTTTGCTAGCATGGAAGAAAAAACATTTAACATTTCAGCAAAAAATAAGTCTTTATCTTTTGCTAGACACATAATAAAAACAAAAAAAGGGAGCATGGGAATTCAAAACTATGTCCCAATTGTCTATTTTTTTTCCTAACCCAGCACTTTAGCAGAACACACCACCAGTGAACTTGCAATAGATGGACATACATTTCAGTAAGTGTCAGTAAAATAAGCTAACTATTTTGTATTGCTACTGGAAGACTGTCAGCAATTCACACTGGTTGGTAAATAAATAAAAGAGCTGCTATATATAAAGTTTGTACATATGTAGAAACTTTGTATTTTTCTAGACACATGGAAACAAACAAACAAAAAAGCAATAAACTCAGGCAGTAGACTATGTTATATTGTTTCATAAGTAAACTAGGGGATTAGAACTTGTGACTTTTTGGTGTGTTTGTTCCTAAAACCACAGCATTTACATGGTGCGCCACCAGCAACTCAACTTTTTGTGCATAGAGACAGTGAATCCTGGGGTCAGGGGGCGTGGCTCTTTGAAGCCAACATGGGCAACAACATGGAAGCCTCCTTTGTTACAGAATCTATAACTTATATCTACTAAATGCAAATAACTAGAGAAGAATCTTTCAATGTATAGCTGGGGAGAAAAGCTTTCATATTAGGATTTTAAAAAACTAAGTTTAGTTCTCCTTTAAGGATGCTGTTGTACAATGTTTCCATTATGCTGCTCAATTCAGCTGCACAAATGCCTTTGTAGCTGGCTAGATCATTATGGTTTTCACTTTTTGAATTGCACTTATGAGGCCTTGGTTACAGACATCATACTATACCACATTATGTGATTTTGGTATTGCGGAGTGTATTTCAGTGAAGCTGTGATTGATCACCTCTTATAGGTTTCCATCTATACCACGGGCTTTTTTATATTGCATGAGTTCAGTTCTCTCTATATGATGCTGTGTAATTGATGTATACAGTGAGTTTTAAAAGCCTTTGATCTTCGTCGGCATAGCCTTTAGTTAGTTGATGGTTTGTCTTTTGTATGTGATCCATGTGCTTTTGCTAACATGTTCTCAAATGTAAAAATATTTTCCATTTTTATAACTATTTTTAAGACTCTATGTATATATTTTTTCATATAAGATGATATAAAAAGTAATATAATGCATTGCTTGAAAATTATTTTAACCATTATCATCAGGCCTAGCTTTGAGAACTGACCTTATAAGAAATAATCAACATGAATTTAGGAGAAACAGATCTTGTCAAACTTGCTTGGCTTAGGAATTTAGACTCTGGCAAAGCAGTAGATGTAGTATACATTCATTTTTGCTAAGGTTTTTGATACAGTCCCCCATAGGTGACAAATGTATAAGGTCTGTGGGGCTGGGGAGGTACGTTTGTATATGGATAGAAAATTGGTTCATGGAAAGGGTGCAGAGAGTAGTTGTTAATGGGGCTTCATCAATATGGACTAAAGTTCTAAGTTTATCTTCTCCTGTTTGCAGCCACATGGGCCCAGCAGTAGACACTTAGACCCTCCCCCCTACAGCATTGGAGAGATTGTTTTCCCACAGTCCCACGTGTTCACATGGCCGGACATTTTGGGATCAGCATCAGTAGTGAGAAGACCGGACTGTTCCGGAGTGTGGACCCTTCCAGTGGAATTAGACTGTCCGGATTCTTTTCCCTGTTGGATTGTGTGGCAAGAATTCGAGACATCCTGAGGTGAGGGGCCAGGTTCAGTTGTGGGGACATCGTTACTTACCTGACCTGCTTGTTCCACCAGAGAGGGGCTTCTGCCTGTTGGTGCGCATGTCGTCCTGGCTTTGGGGTGTGTGGGTCTGTGTGTTCTACTTGTTGCTGGTGGCTGCAGGCTGTTGGGACAGGTAAAAGTACAAGAACTTTGGACTTGGTATACCATATATATTTTTTACTGCATATGTAATTTTCGATGTGAATTATCTGTTTGATTAATTAATTTTTGGGTTATATTCATACCCTTTATGTGAGGTATATTTATAAGGGAACATTCCTCTATCATTATACATGTTTTACTAATAAATATCGTTTTCTGGTAGTTTCAACCCTGCTACTTTTTTGTTACTTTCTAACTTAAACTTTGATTTTTTTGGGTTTAGTTCTCCATTAATGAAAAGAAGTTTAGTCTTCAGAAAGTGTTTTCACTGTGAGAACGCTAAAACTAGAACTGTCTTCCATTGGAAGTTGTGGTGGCAGGTTCATTGGATAGTTTAAAAATTTTCGAGTTTTCAAGGAATTTTTGAAAATTTTGTAAAAAATTATACAGTAACTTACTGTAAATGTCTCTAGGACCTCAGAAATGGTCTGGGGAACAGACCAATCTGATTGTAACCAATTGTGATTAAAAAATAATCTTATTGGTTAAAGGAGAACTAAACTTTGTTTTTTCAGATCCTAATGTGAAAGTTTTTCTCCCCAGAATACTACACGTTGAAAGATTTTTCTCTAGTTATTTGCATTTAGTAGATATAAGTAATAGATTCTGTAACAAAGGAGGCTTCCATGTTGTTACCAGTACAACTCATAGTCCATGTTGGCTTCAAAGAGCCACGCCCCCTGCCCCCAGGATTCACTGTTTCTATGTTCAGAGTTTCTAGCATCTCTTTCTAGTGAAACTTTCTAAATGTACCCGTGATCACATTTGAGTTGCTGTTGGCACACCATGTAAATGCTGTGTGTTTAGGAACAAACAGACCAAGAAGTCACAAGTTCAAATCCCCTAGTTTTCTTATGAGACGATATAACATAGTCTACTGCCTGAGTTTAGTGCTTTTTTTGTTTGTTTCCATGTTTCTAGAAAAATATGAAGTTTCTACATATGTACAAACTTTACATATAGCAGCTCTGTTATTTATGTACCAACCAGTGTGAATTGCTGACAGTCTTCCAGTAGCAATACAAAATAGTGAACTGATTTTACTGACATTCACTTCTATCGATTGAGAGTTCACCTGTGGTGTGTTCTGCTAAAGTGCTGGGTTGGGAAAAAAATCAGACTATTGGGACACAGGTTTGATTCCCCATGTTCCCTTCTTTTGTTTTTATTATGCATCTAGTAAAAGATAAAGACTCTAACATGTACTGGCTCATTACTTTTTAACCCATGTGACATAGAGGTAGAAAGCTTTCTTTTTAGAAAGACACAGTATAGAAGGTTGCTGGTTTGATTCCCCATACTTACTTTTATTTTTTGCTGAAATGTTAAATGTTCTGTTTCTTTCATCTGTGCTAGCAAAGACATACACTGCAAAGATTAGGGTTTTTTTTGTATGAAAAGCATAGGAATTAATCATTGTTAGGGACAGGAGCATTTCTAATGTGTTTACACAAAAACTGCACTGATATCTGTGTTCTGTGTCAGAGGGAGGGATCTCTGAGCTGTAACATGATTGGCTGTCAGCTTCCAGGAAGCAAAACTGCAGTTTCCTGTGAAGTGTCCGGCGCACACTTAGCTGGGTGTTCCCAGATAAGGTGAATTATGGGAGCTGACCCTTAGTACACACAGGTTATTTTCATAAATCACCCAGCATGCACAGCAAAGGGAGACATGAGACACAGCTTGTTGTGTGTTTGTGAATGTGCTCTGTCTATTAAGACAATGTTGTCTTGGGACTTTAGTTCTCCTTTAATATACCAATTAGATTCTTTTTAAAGTAATTTTAATGTATTCAATCAGAATTGCTTAGAAATAAAGGTGAAGTGCTTGAAATGCTCCAGCTTGAAGCCCATTGTTTGTAGTGTATATGTTTTCAAGGACTGCAGCACTATGCTGAAAGGCCGCTGACATGGAGCTCCGCTAATGGAGGGGGTAGGTGAACACTCCTCATAGTCTATTTTCTGTATAGGTTACGGAGTGCTAAAGTTAAGGAACCTCAATTTGAACGTTCGATAATTATCGAAAATTCAATAATCATTGAAAATCCGGAAAAGTTCGGGTCCATTCAAATTGTTAAAACTCGGGTTCAAGTTCTGTTCTAGTCCATTTCTTGTCATGAAATTCCTACTGTGCTTGTTCAGATATCCCCCCCATTAAAAATCCTGTGCTTGTCCCAGGGTTTGAAGCATTCCAATGGGCACCAGGCATGTACAGCGCCAGAAGTGCACTATAATGGAGGGGCTACATAGCACTGGCTGGCACATGGTTTTGGCATCCATACCACTGTCTTGGTTCTCCAGAATTGGTTTGGACCAAGACAGTATGTGATATGTTAATCATGGACCAAGGCAATACAGTTATCCTTTAAAGGACAATTATACTCACCTTCCCTCCGCTCCTATTCTTTGTTCATCACCTTTTACCCAGGGTGAGGACCTGAACCAATAGGTTCTTACCCCTGGGTTTGCATAACTTCAAGCACTGTCTTAGAGCAACGCTGCTCTGGTAGGCTCCGCCCCCTCCTCCCCGTTGGCGACAAGGCCAATAGGAAGGCACGCTTGTTGCATACCCATTCCATTGTATCTGTATGTTACCTGCTTAACTAGATTGTAAGCCCAACGGGGTACGGACCTCCTTCCCTCTTGTGGCAAAGCTCTAGCACTTCTATTTATATAATTTATATACTGAGCTATCTATGTATTTGTTCCCCATGTATGACTTTATTGTATTTTGTTACTATAGCGCTGCTGATCAACTGGACTAGAAGTTGTTGTTTTTTTAAGTTGATTCTCTTGACATCTGAATGGTTTACTCAATTAAGAATGACTACATATTGTGTCAAAGGTATAAAGCCATTGACCAAGTAATGTTTCATCACCTCTACCCTGCTGAGGCCCATCTAAATACCTAGCCAACATCCTTAGGACCCTTGTTTCTAAGCATCACATCTAGAAATCCCCTCATTTCCCAAACAAAATCAAACAAACTAGATTTAGTACTTGGCACAGAAGAAACTATGGTGTCTTATGATGTGATATCCCTTTTCACATGTATACCCACATTATAGGCTGTTGAAATGGTGAAAAAATAGTTGTTCCAAGTAAACACCCTTGTCAGCAGACCTTAACCAGAACTTAAGCAGGAGCACTGCACTGAATACCACCTATTTCATATATAAGGATAGGTTCTACAAGCAAAAACATGAATGAAAAGTACAAGTAGATCAATGTACAAGTAAAGTTTACTTTAATCAACGATTGTTTATTTAATTATTCAATGCAATGTTTAGGTCTTGTGTCTCTGACCTTTATTAAGCAATTTTTTGTGTGCACTCACACCACACTTTTAAAACCATAACCAATCTCACATCTGTGACATCATAGAATCTTCACAGCAATTCTTAAAGGGCATATCCTCCCAAAAAATAAGTAATGCTGCTTAGCCTAATTACCCCCCAAAAGTGGACTTGCATTTTAACCTTACCATAATACAACGTTCTGACGCTGAGATATACTTACTTTTACTTCAGTCGATCCCTCGCCGGAATTTGAGCCAGTTACAAGCGTGCAGGAGCAGAGTGGGCTTATAACCAGCTCTTCTGGTTATTTACTGTCTGTCCTGCATGCAACAGTGATGTCACGGTCAATGGCTGACAGTCCATTCCCGGAAGAGCCAGTTACAAGCGTGCTCTCCTTCTGGTAAAAGTAAGTATATCTCAGAGTGGGAGCATCAGATCAAGGTAAGGTTAAAACACAAATCCACTTCTGGGGGGTAATTAGGCTAAATGGCATTACTTGGGTGAACATGACCTTTAAAGTGACTCCTTGTTACAGTTTATGTATGTATGTATAGTTTATTTATATAGCGCCACTTGGGGACACAGAGCTGTACAATATAAAATACAATAAAGTCATACAAGGGGGATAAATACATAGATAGTTCAGTACATAAATATATAAATTATATAAATAGAAGTGCTAGAGCTTTGCCACAAGAGGGAAGGAGGTCCCTGCCCTGTAGAGCTTACAATCTAGTTATAGTTTATACATAACTGACTGGTTAAAGCACTAAACATATATAAAGTGCTGTTTTGCATATAAAGTGCACAATACAAAATATACAATATGTAATATAAGTTCTAAAATATTCAATATAAGATATGCAATGTGAAGTGCTTTTGTGTATTTTATGTGTATTGTATTTATTTAATATATATATATATATATATATATATATATATATAAAACTAAAACTGACCCTTCTGTTTAATTTTAATTTATCCTTATGGTATACCATACCTATATTATATCACCAGTGTCTTCATTTCTTAAACTAACCGCCACTCTTGTGCATTTACTGTGAAACTGTATGATCTGGTTTTTGGCAGCTACCTCGGCAGTCCCAAACAACAACAGGTGCACATCGATTTGAAAATTATTTTCAAGTCATTACACATCTCTAAGTCTGTTCAGGCACAAAAATAATCATTTCATTTTACGAAGTTTGTAAAAAAAAAGTTTTGTCTTTTGTTCTATTTTCTTGATTAGCTAATGTTTGTTTTTCTCTTTGCATAAAAGAGAACATTTGATGAAAACAGAATACAAATTTCAATTTTTTTTCCAGTTTACGTGTTAGTTTGCTAAATGCTACATGTATTTTTTGTATTTCTGCTCTTTGATGAGAAAATATTGGTGACAGGAACAGCAGCTGCAGAAGTGTTATCTTTTTTCCTACGGGAACCACAAAGCATAAGGATTGCGTGAGCCTGTTGTCATTTGCAGGGAATACAGCAACTTTATCAAGACAGGATCCATCTGCTCAAACTGTCATAAAAGATATTTTTCAGTGTGAAAGTTTGTCAGAGGTGAAAGATGCATTTAATATACAAACGTAATAGGAAAAGAAAGAAATGAGGCTTCAGATAGATCATGAGATTATTTTCCTATTTATGTGCTGCATTAAAAATAATTTTCTGTCTTGAAAAATATATATGGTATCATACATCAGACCTTCATTTAGCAAGGCAAAAAACACAGCTGAACTTTTTTTTGCCAGTCTTCCAATTCATTGTATCTAAAGCTTCATACGGTGTTAGCAGAGACCCACGACTGCCGAACGTGTTCACACACATAAGTGGCCATTCCGATAATCGCATGTGTGTATGAGTTTGTTCAGGGGTCGTTCTTCAATCCGCCATGGTGGATCAACGAACGATCCCCAATCGAATGCATACACACATGCTGTTAACATCATAAGTATGTATGAAGCTTAAGAGACAGCTGTAAGAAATATTGTAAGACTATTCAAACAGTGTAAAACATAAAGTACTCATCTCTTAGAAATGCTTGTATGAAAGTTTTTCTTTAAAAGTTAAGGAGGATCTAAAGGTTAACAGAGGTTGGCCACTTCTACTAAAAAGAAAAAAAAATCCTTTATTGACAGGGCCCTTTCTATTTATTTTTTTATTTATTATGGACTTATATAGCACCAACATCTTCTGTAGTTCTTTACATGTATTCATTTACATCAGGCCCTGCCTCTAAAGGCTTGCAATCTAAGCATATCTAAGTATATTTTTTTATTTTAGCACATACAATCCATCAGTATGTCTATGATTGTGGGGGAAATCGTAGTTCCCATAGAAATATTATGCACGCACAGGGAGAACATACTAACTCCTTGCAGGTTGGAGGCATTTCCCCTACCTCCTATTGTTACTTGTAGGAGTTGGACAATTCGAAGTAGGTACTTCCTGATTGTCCCCACATCCTTCTCTCTTAAATTCTCTAACATTAACATGTGTGTCTATGTTAGAAATCGAAATGGGATCTGGGTCCATCTGGGACCTGGAACCAATACGGTATTGTCCGTATCGTATTTTTGAGGATTATCGAACGATTAAGGCTATTTTTGAGGATTATCGAAAATAGCCTTGAACATACGGTAATTACCAAAAATGAGTTCCAAAGTCCCTAAAAGTATGTTCCATTTTCAAACTTTCGAATCTTCAGGATTTTTTTTAGAGATCCATAAATCCGAAAATGGAAAAAAACTTAATAGTTTTTTTCCCATCTCTAGAAATTATAGATTATCTCAGGAGCATAGAAAGGCAGGATTCTGTTCAAAATGTCTTTTCAAGTAATGTCTCTTACTTGTGTATGTAGTATGTAGGTCTGGGGTCCCGCACACCTAACTCTCACGACTTGCTGGGAGCTGGTGGGAAAATAGCAGTACTCCTTCACTGTATATAACAGTGAAGAGATGAACATCCACCGCACACCTGTCTTAAAAATATAATATTTTATTACCGACGTTTTGGTGCCAAACATGCACCTTTGTCATAGATAGAAAACCAAATGTTACACACATCTTTATACCCAAAACCACACCCACTCCTGTGTCATGGCCACTCCCCCCATATGGGCTAGCCAATCCATAAACAGCTAAAACAGCTGAAACAAATTCCCTGCTCAGGGCTATGAGAGACCATCACAGCTGACATCCTTAGTCTATCTGGATAATTGCAATATCACTAGATAAAGTCACACTAAATGTATCAAAGCAGACATAGTAAACATTACATTATTATACATTGTCACAAGAAGCAGTTTAGAAAGATATTTATATTTAATCCTCTGGGTTTGACAGTTTGCAGTTCATAAATCCAGTAGCTCTCTCTCTGAGACTGTAACAGAGTTTTATGTCTGTCGTTGTCGTCCCCCCTTCCCCTCTGGGATTGGCTTTCATGTGTTCAATCACCATCCCTCGGAGGTTCCAGACTTGGTGTTGATTCTCCACAAAATGTTTAGCCACAGGAGGATCATTTTCTATAGATTGTCCCTCCCTTTGTTTCAAATACGCAGTTCTTATAGTGGTTTGGTGGTTTTGGAACCTCTTGCTGAAGGAGTTGATGGTCTTCCCTATATAAACCAGAGAACACGGACACCTAAGTAAATTTACACAGTGCTTAATATAATATTTCTTCCCGTTGTGAGGGTGACAGAAATATCGACTTTGCATGATTGCACTGCAAACATAACATCTGTGGCATTTAAAGCAACCCCGTTTTTTTGGGAAACAAGTTCTCATTTCTGGTGTATTTTGTCTTTGGGTCATTAGACATTAACAGATCTCCCAAAGAGCGACCCCTCTTGTATATACATTGTGGGGTGGAATGTATGTCAGCATGGAGAGATTTCTCCGATTTTAATATGTACATGGATTTCTTCAATTTATTCTTAACCAGTTGGGAACCCGCATTGTAATCCTTCAGGAAAGGGATCCCCCTATTTTCCTTCTCAGGGTTATCAGTAACTTTTCCTTGTTCTAATTCACTAACAATCCTTTGTAGTGACTTTTTATCATAACCCTCTTCTGGAATTTTTCCACCATTTGTTGCGTGCTTGTCTCCTTATCCTGCGTGTTATTACAGATTCTACCCACTCTAGGAAGATTTCTCACTAGTTGAGGAGGGTGGAAACTATCAGCCCTTAGTATGTGGAGTTCCTGTCCGTGGATTTTTTATTAAGATTAGTAAGCACTTTTAAATCTTGTATGTGTATTTGTACATCTAGGTAATGTATAATGGTTTTATTCAGTATAGGGGTGAACTTAATTCCACGGGTGATGTTATTAAGCCTAATAGTGAATTGTTCAAACAGTTCTGCTGTTCCGTCCCATATAATAAATATGATGAGGCCGATGTTGCATCTTGATCCGCTGCAACGTCTTCGGGCTAGCTACACCAACCCCACTGCCGGCCTCAGCGGAGCCGATATTGCTAGACGCTTCTTTCTTCAGCCATCTACTGCGATGGCATCTGAGTTCCACAGTGGCTTGCAGCTCTTTATATAAGTTTTCAGAAAACCCTAAACCGGTTTTGATCAGAGAATTCTCTGAAATCTGATTGGTTAATGTAAACAATGTAAACCAAGCATTAAAAAATTGACCAATCAGAAACAGATTAGTGTTTTCTGCAAACCTAAATAAAGAGGTGCAAACCTCCGTGGAACTCGGATGCTATCACAGTAGATGACTGAAGAAAGAAGAGGGTAGCAACATCGGCTCCGCTGAGGCCGGTGGTGCCAGCGGGCTCACTGGGGGCTGCAGTGAGCCTGTCTGGCATCGGTGACCTCAGTGGGGTTGGTGTCGCTAGCCTGAAGACTTTACTGCGGATCAAGACGCCGGCAACATCGGCCTCGCTGAGGCCACTGGCGCCCGCCAGGGATACCCTTGGCGGCCGCAGTGGTACCTCTCGGTGGTCAGCGGCCTCGGCGGAGCTGGTGTCGCCGGATGGAAGAAAGAAGACGCCGGCAAATGGCTCTTTTAAGAGCCGCTCACTGGGGGTCCCAGTTCGAGCTGTGGGACCTCCGCCAAAGGCACTTCTCAGTGCCGCAAGGGCCCTTATAAGGGCCGGGGAGGGGGTCCCGGGTTTGAGCTGTGGGACCCCTTAAGACCCAAAGGCCCTTCTCAAGGCAGCAATAGCACATGTAAGTGCTGCAAGTGCCCTGATAGGGCCGGGGAAGGGGTTCCTGGTTTGAGCTGCGGGACCCCTAAGCCCCAAAGGGCTCTTGTTAGAGCCGCAAGGGCACTTGTAAGTGCTGCAAGGGCCCTGATAGGGCCAGGGAAGGGGGTCCAGGTTCGAGCTGTGGGACTCCTAAGCCCCAAAGGGCTCTTTTTAGAGCCGCAAAGGCACTTGTAAGTGCCGCAAAGGCCCTGATAGGGCCGGGGGTCCCGGCTCGAGCTGCGGGACCCCTTAAGGACCAAAAGGCACTTTTCAGTGCCCATGCTGGGGGGGTGGAGGGACCTTCCCTCCCCCCCATGCGAGAGTACAGGGCGGGGGTCTGGGAGGGGCTGCTGGGAAGGGGTCGCGGCGGGTGGTCACATGGGAGGTGTGGAGGTGAGGGCAAGGTGGGTATACACCCCCGCCCTCACCATGGGGGGCGAGGGCAGAGTGGGCGTACCACCCCGCCACTCCCCTCTGATCAATGTGACCACCCTTTCCCGGCATCCCCTCCCAGCTCCCTGCTCCGTCTCGGGATTCGCGGCGGTATTGTACATAGCTCATTGCGCTAAGTGCTGTATCACTGTGAAGACAGTTCAAATTACCGCCGCACATCGCGGTTGTGAAACATTTCGCTCCCCATTATAAATATGATGATAGCTGTATTTTTTTGGCTGCGATGTGCGGTGGTAATTTATAAATATGGCCCTAAGTGTTTGAAGCGCTTCCCGCCCATTAAAGGTGAGGTTAGAGCTCCTATTTTTCATATGTGTGATACTCTCATGGATCTGATTCTTTAAGACTTTCATGAAAGTGTCTATGTGTCAAATTTTCCCATAGGGGTAAACTGACTGTGACACTCAGTGACTCTTGGAGGTTGTCTCTTAAAAAACTCTTTAAGCTTCAGTTTTCTTTCCAGTTTAAATCTACTTCCAGATTAAATGCATTAAATTTATTAGTGGGCATAAAAGACAGTCCCTTATTTAACAATCTCAACTCACCCTCCTCAAGTCGTCTGGATGATAAATTGATCACATTGGAAGAGGGTTCTTCCTTGGCCTCCCTCTCCTTGGAGGTGTGCTGCCCCCTCCTTGTCCTCTTACTCGGTCCTTTGAAAAAAACAGTGCCATCTGGGTGGATGTGTTATTATCCATAGGGGTGAGTGAGGTAGTTTCCATTTCATTACCAGTGGAGTCCTCCATTAATGCATCTGAATCCTTGCCTGGTCGGTTTTTTGTGCCATCCCTCCGTATCTAGGCTCCCTTTTTTGTCGTAGCGTGTTCCTACCCGGCAACCTTCTACTTTGCTGTCTATACACACCAGTGTACCAAGGGTAGACGGAGCCTTCCTGATAGTCTTCACAGACCTTCCGATGCTTGGCTCGTTTAAAGCTTCTTAGATCATCCCGGTATTTGAGGAGTCTCCAAGTTGGCGATCTTGTCTTTATACCCGTCTTGGACTTCAGCAGCGGATATCATTCCTTCAGTGCTTGCAATCTCGCTCTCGACTAGGGTAAGCTGGCTCCGTACCTCCTCAATCTCCAACAGGATGAGGTCACACAAGCACTTATTAAGCACTTCGCACCACTCCTGTTGTTCCTCCCTTTTGTCCGTTGGTTCTTAATCTGAAAGCCACGTGTGATCCTTTTAACCCAGTAGTACTCGGACAGCTTCTGCCCATGAAGCATCTATCTTTTTCCTTGTTCATACGCTTTTTACTTGTGTATGTATTAATATCTTGGATTAGTGTTCATTTAAATAAGTAGAAAAATATAATTTGCAAAACCAATTGATGATTTTACATGAGAAAGTACTCTCGTCTTGTGTAACCATACCAGGAATTAGTGTATTGTTTGATCTGTCTGAGTTAAAGGTGCATATCAGAGCTAGATTGCAAAAAAAACAAAAAAACAAAAAAAAAACTGTCACCTGTTTGTTTTATGAATCGTGAACTATGCTGGACAGTAAATATTTCAAAACACATTTTGCATAATGTATGAACTCTTGGGTTGTATTTCCTTCTGCCAGAAGGCACATGAAAAATAAAAATATCTTTAAAACATTGCAAAATAATTAATAAATGTACATGGAAAAAGGCCTCAGGACAACACTTTCTGCAAACTTACCTTTAATTAAATTTGCAAGATATCAGTGTGAAGAATTCTAAACCAGATTAAATAATTGCTAGTGATGGAATGACACAAATATATACAGTAGGCCTATTGAACTTGATAAGGGTTATAAAAATGGTCTGAAAGTTCACTATTTCTTTTCACTATGTCTTAATAAAGAGACCCAGGGAGTGCTGATGCTACTTGGGATTATACTTGTATGTATGGATTTTACCAGCAGCTTTGGGCAAACAAACATTATAAGCTGAGTTCACACTAAATAACATGTTTGCTTATTTTATTTATATATATTTCTATATTATTGTGCAGTTTGGCTCTGCATGTGTTTTTTCCGCTAGCACCCTTATAATACGTGGACCTGGTTGTGGGATGTGTGGTCATATATAAAAAAAATGTCCAAAGCGTCGCCTAACTCAGAATTTTGGGTTGGTTTTACCAGAAGATATGTATGTATGTTCATAAAGAACATAAAAAGAGGGACTTTTATTGGGTAAAACAATGTGCAGAGCGACTTTTCGGTCTTCACCCCTGGGGTTTTCACCACCTTCTCCCCTGGGGTCATTGATTGACATGACATACATAATGTGGCAGATGTATGTCAAGTAAATCAATGACCCCAGGGGAGAAGAATTATTCAAGTAGTGGTGAGGAATTTACCATTAGACATCATTTTATGTGTACAACAACACATGTCATCTATGTAATAACCTGTCCCTGTAACCTACTCTATGTGGGCAAAATGAAACTCACTCTTAGAATAAGAGTCACCACACAGCCATTAAAACTGCCTTACTGACAAACACACTAATTAAGCTGTGGCAAACAATTTTTTTGGAATTCGATCATGAGATTACATCTCTTAAATTAATTTGGATAGATCATATACCCAGCCCCAGAAGAGGAGTTGATAGGGCGAAATTGCTATCCCAGAGAGAGACATTTTGGATCAAACGCTTAAAGACACACTCACCATCTGGTTTAAATGAATCATATTCCTTAAAATGTTTTTTGTCAGAGACATAGAAAGCCTGTATAATTTATACATGTCCCCGTATTTCCTGTGTTAGTCAATTCTGAACAATCTATTTTAATCTAATCGAGTGCAACTTTATTATATTTATGGTATTTATATTTTTACTAAAGTGTTACTTAGTACTGTTACAATGTGACTGCTTATTTAGATGCACTTTAAAAATCGGATTTCTTCATCTGCTTTGGCATTTTCAATCCCACACTAAGCACTTTAGAAATAAAGCACCTTACTATACGGGTTACCAAGAATTAATATGTTAATATGTTTTAATGATGTCATAATTGTAGGGGTGTGTCTTAGGTTTTAAATTATGTTACACATGCACTGGTTGATGTAATTGGCTTGAGAAAGGCTCCTAGAAAGGAACTGAAACATTGCCTTCACCACTTCAAAGTGACACAGATTCACAAGAACCAGTGTGCGCTGTTATATGTTTGATATAGGATCACACCCTTTCTGAATCGTGTATCATAGAAAAAAGACAAAATAACACAGCACTTGCTTCATACATACATTGTCAGGGAAAATAAATTACATTACAACAGCAGCATGGACCCACAAATTTAATGTTTTGGGGCTTGAGAGCGTCCCTTCATCAGGCACACTTACATTGTATTTTAGGTATTTTCAACAGCAATCCAGTTACATCCAACACCAGTTTTACTTGTTTTACATATTATCTAACACATACTACTACAATTTTTATATTAGATTTGTTTCAGTTTTTATTCACTTGTGTGTTATGGTTCAAAGGACTCTTATACCACCAGCACATGCACATTTGAAAACAGCACTTTATTATATCAGCACTTTATTTACATGGATTTTTATTAATGTTTACATATTTTGTCATTTTATATACGTCTATCAGGTTAATTGCATTATCTCCCTGCACATATTGTTGCAATTAGAGGCTTTCAATTTGGACAACATGTCCACCACTCGTTAAATCACATGATACAATTAGAGGCTATATATGTTTGCCACATTGTTGCACTCAGATTGGCTTGATAAGGTCCATGTTATAGTACCGAAATATTGCCTGTGTTGCATTATGCTTGAATAAATACTTGGATGTTTTGGAAAAAGTTCCTTGTGTGTACCCCATATTTCCTTAATATTATTTATTAAGAAGATTTGATGGTAGTACCAGGGCACCATAACCTTCTGGAGAGCAGTGTGCCTGCCTGCTTAATATATTTATATGAACTAGAGTTCAAAGGATTGTTAGTGATCCAGAAAAGAGGGATGAGCAAATGCAGAGGATGTATTGTAAATTCACGACTAGGGGATACCCGACACGTGTATTGGATACAGCTATAGATATAAGTATACTTCAGACACATAATAAACCTAAATCTTCCAAGGACAGGATTCCCTTGGTGTTAAATTATGGCAGGGGGAGTGATCGCATAGTCCAGTTATCAAGGAAACATTGGCATATTATAGAATCAGCTTATCCAGTGATATCAGAATTTACTGCCCCTCTGTTGGTATCTTATAGGAGGGGACGCACTATAGGTAATGATTTGGTTCAATCTTGATTCCAGTTGGTTAAATCCAAAAAGACTATGGGGCATATTTATAAAAAAACGTAAATAACGCAAAAAAATTACCGCCGCACATCGTGGTCGTGAAAATAGCACTATTGCCGTATTTATAACGGTGAGCGCCATTGCCACGATATTTATCGCGGCCGGGATGTCCTGCGGTAATTTTAAGTCCCTTTGCGGCGATACTGCACTTAGAGCAATTTTAAGTCCCTTCCCGGCGGCTCTGCTAAGGGGGCGGGGATAAACATGGAGCCGCACACCAGTTTCTTGCAAATGAAAAAAGGCTTTATGAGTTAAATATAAACGCCTGCCCACATATTATGCGTCACATTGTTAAATTTGCACTTACCTCAAGGTGTGGCTTGAGAAAGGTCCTAGATTCTGGACCGAAATGTTGCCAATATGCGTGTATAAATAAAAGCACTTCATATATTTTGGAAAGTCCGAAGTGTGCACTGGATTTTTTTACCTTTGTTTATATATATATTTGTTAAATTTGCACTTACCTGTTATGTAATCACATCCTGAGGATGGCTAGCACCATAGCTGAAACATTTTGATGCACTGATGCACTAAATAAAAGTTTGTTCTGCTACAAGATCTACAAGTGCTTCATCCTTTGATTGCAGTGATTATCCCCTTGTGAGGCACCGGATGAAGACAGCATGTGCACGAGACAAATGGAGGAGATAAAACCTCTGATGCCTGGGTGTTGCTGTCTCCCAACGGATATAGAAATAAACAAACTCATGGAGCACTCCATGGATTTTTCAGGCAGTTTATTACAACATACTAAGGTAGGTCTGTATAACCCCTTTTTTTATTTTTCAGGCAGTTTATTACAATATAATCAGGTAGGTCTGTATCACCTACGTGTTTCGGCCATATTGATCACGGTTACAGATCCAATGATTACTGAACATTTAAAAGGTAAGTGCCCTCCCACACCACACAGCCCGCCCTCCCCCAGTGCATCTGCTAATACACATTTACCCCGATGTTGCCAACTAGAATTTGGAGCAAAGAATTCACCAAACCATGAATGAAGCCCAGGAAACAGACCCATAAAGGTGTGTTTATCATAGGAAAAACATACCAAAAGGGTAAATAAAAACATTAATAACAGATAGTGTCCAGTGCTGGACAGTGCTTAGTAATAAAGTTCTTACTGAAAGTGCATAAAAAACCAAATAGACCTCAGCAAGTATTGTTGGTCTCCATCTAAAAAGTAACTTTGATCCCCAGAGCAATAATCCTCAACTTAAGTGTTTCCAAAATATGGTACATAATGATTTATTGGAAGTTAAAAATAAAATGAAGTTAACCTTACAACTAATGAGCAGGCAGCACTTAAGTCTTTACAACGTGATACTAGCATAGTGATTCGGCCTGCGGATAAAGGGGGAGGGTTGGTGATTTTAGACTACCAATATTACCGCTCAGAAATATCTCAGTTAAGCAATTCAGACACATATGAGAGACTTAAAGGTGACCCTACAGCTACTTACCAAGCACAGATACTGGCCAAAATCACAAGAGCAGTTCAGGAAAGCACTATAAATAAGGAATTAGGGGATTACCTCTATCAAGAGTAGCCCAAGTGCCCGATAATGTATACATTACCAAAAGTCCATAAAAATCTAGAAACACCTCCTGGAAGGCCTATTATTGCAATGAGACATGGTCTTTTAGAACCAATAGAAAAAATTGTTTACAATATACTACAACCAGTGGTTCAAAACTTGCCAACGTAATTACGTGACTCTGGGCATCTTATATCTATCATAAAGGATTTTGAATTACCACAGAATACAGAATGTTGGCTTGTGATAATGGATGTTACAAGTCTATATACTAACATCACACATGACATGGGGCTATCAGCGGTAAAGGCCATATTAAATCCAGAGAACTGTGGTAACCATGCCTTTAAAGACTTTGTATTGGAAATGTTAGACTGCACTTAAGCTGAATTTTTTCAGGTTTGAAAATATATATTATTTACAAAGAGCCAGGACTGCCATGGATGCTTCCATGGTACTAGCCTATGCAAATGTGGTGTACCAATATGAAAACCAGCACATATTGACGCAATATGGTGACTCTCTTTTTTTATATTACAGATTCATTGATGATTTGTTTTTTATCTGACAAGGAACCCTGGAAAGTCTTGAAAATATGTGTAGGTCACTCAATGAACTAGATACAACAATACGCTTCACAAAAAACGTGAGCAACAACAAAATTGAATTTTTGGATTTGCTAATAAAAAAAGAAGGTAACAAGTTGACTTACTCTTTATTCCGAAAAGAGACTGACCGCATTTGTTGCATTATAATAGTCACCACCCCCCTAAATTGAGAGACTCTATACCTATTTCCCAATTTCTTAGAGTTATGAGAAATAACTCACATTTGGACAATCAGGATTCACAAATGTGGGGCAGATTTCAACAGAGGGGATATCCCCAGAATATATTAAAGGAATCATTGGCCAAGGCAAAACTAAAATATAACTATACAAAAAATATAACAGCACAGACAAAAGAACAATAGCCAAGAAGGACCATAACCAATTTGTGACAAGTTTCAAATTCATGACACTTAGATTTTTTACTCAACAGGGGTGTTTGTCCACTAATACGATAGATTAAGGACCATGGTCAAGATATGGTTGATAATTTTAAGTTATTTTTAAATATTTGTGTTTAGAAGATTGCACTTTGCACACTAGCACTTTGCACAGGAAGTATTATTTGCTGTAAGCAATATATAGCACCAGCACTTTTATTGGAGGTCACTTTAAAATGTGGCAATACTACGGAAACAGATAGCACTCAACACTTTGTTTTTATGTGAATATAAAGTACTTATTCACTATTCATCAAATCTACATAGATATGATAATCACTGATAATGTTTGTATTATATATAACTTGACAGTAGGAGGATCATTTAATCACATGATTGGTCTCTTTAAGGGACGACAACTAATGTTTTAAATTTGTGAACGAGCACAGTTTGGCTTGACAAAGGTCCTAGAACTCAGACCGAAACGTTGCCTTGCACTTTAATAAAGTTTGTTTGTTATTCAAGAATACCCATGAGTGCATGGAATTCTGTTCAATTGTATATTTAAAAAGTTCTAATGTTACACGCCCGGGCAGTAGAATCGCTTGATGTGTGTGCCTGTACCCCCAGAAGCAAGTTCATATTTATATATATGTGATCACATATATATTATATATATGTACTGTGACCTTTATTCAAAAATACTTTCAGGTGCGGTGCAAAGGAGACTGGCAATTTATACATTACACAAAAGACTCCAGCACTCAACTACACATACAATTATAAATAAATTGGGTAAACGAATTAGACATGTATGCAAGCAATGAAGGGTAATCACCTGCACTGTAGTTCAAATGGATACCTTTAGTTACATTGTTTGTACAAACATGCGTCAGCTGATGCGCCACTCCAAGGCAGTATCCCAGCATCAGTCCTAACCTAGTGAAAAAAATATATGTTCCCTGGGGCAGCAAGACCATACCTGCCTCTCCATTTATTTAGTATGATCTATTCCAGGGACTGACTCATGTGAGCTCACAGAGCTTATATACCTTCCTACTAACTGGACTGCCTTCATACCTTCAAGGGGAGGAGAATGTATTTACACAGGGAGTAAAGCACACACACACACACACACACACACACATATATATATATATATATCCATGTAGGTACCAAGCACTCCGAGGACTTATTCTTAAAGAATTTTTATTAAGGCAAGGTTAGGTCTGAGGCCTACATGTTTCAGCCCAAGATTGCTGGGCCATCTTCAGTGCCGTCAACAATGTCGGGCTGAAATGCGTAGGCCTCAGACCTAACTTGTCTTCTTTAAGAATAAGTCCTCGGAGTGCTTGGTACCTACATGGATATTTTGAATATTTATTTATTTTCGTCTTTAGCACCCAGGCAGCTGACTGGTGAACGGAGTGCGTAGGAATCCGCTGTTGGTTTTAGAAGTTGGTGACCTCAAAGGGTATTTTCCAAAGGGAAAAACTAAAAGCTGGTGCACTCAAAGGGTATTTTATTCATATCCTAGAGCCTTTATCAAGCCTATACATAACACATACGCCTTTTAAACCCATATGCCACAACCCCTAGAGCCTTTATCAAGCCTATACACAACACATACACCTTTTAAACCCATATGCCACACCCCCTATGCAAACTATTTTAACAGAGAAAAATCTATATCAACCTCATATATTTAAAGTGCATTAGATTAAAGTGCATTAGATTAAAGTGTCCAATATTAATAACATCATAAAAATATCCAGTATTAAAATGTAATATATTTAGTTCCAAGTGCACTCATCCAATGTAACATACTACTATGTCCAGGTGCCTCCAGGTCACACAGCTCCCATTCACTATGTGTCGTGTTACAACTTCAAAGTCCAATGCAACTCCTGGGCACACTGTTATTTGTGAAGTCAAATCACTCTTTATTCATTCAACATTTCGACGTCACGCAGGACGTCTTCATCAGGACATCTACAAAGTGCAACTAAGTGAACAATTACTTAAATACCATGTCATGTGATCCACCACACCCCCTCCTCATCATGTGATGCAACACACCTCCCTCCTGTATATCACTAAATCCTTATTCACTTTATTACTTAGTTTTTTAAAAAGTGCATACTTGCTAGAAAGTGCTTCCCAAGTGCCTTCTTTGAAGCTATGAAGTGCATTCCGTGCATTCTGTTTGTGCAACCTTTTCATAAAGGTAGCAGGTCCAAAATGGTCACGTAATCTGATTTGATATATATATATATATATATATATATATATATACACACACAAATGATATTCAACAAATATCAGCGCTACTCAGGTTCTTCAATAAGTGCTTTATTTAAAGTGCTTATCTAGCAAACATTGTGCTAAGTGCAAAAATAAGCGACGTTTCGGCCATTATCTATTGGCCTTTATCAAGCTCAAACTATTAGTGCATTTACACAGCCTTATATACCACTTATGATTAGTGTTTAGTCATAAGACACACCCCTACATGACATTGGTTCAAATATTTAAAGTGACAGTGCTCTGGCAACATATTAGAATTTAGTGACCAATATCTAAACATTCTTTAGAAATA
Organism: Hymenochirus boettgeri; assembly: GCA_019447015.1. Lineage (NCBI taxonomy): Eukaryota > Metazoa > Chordata > Amphibia > Anura > Pipidae > Hymenochirus > Hymenochirus boettgeri. The sequence continues at coordinate 143,057,761 of CM033469.1, read as the reverse complement.
TTAACCATATATAGAATGTTTAGATATTTGGAATTCACATTTTCAATATTTAATGTATTGTGTCAATGATATGCACTATAGCACTTTGTTAATGGTCACTAAATTCTAATATGTTGCCAGAGCACTGTCACTTTAAATATTTGAAACAATGTCATGTAGGGGTGTGTCTTATGACTTAACACTAATCACGCCACAAATGTAAAACAAACCAAAAACACAAAACAAAAATGCACATGAAAAGTGCCAGTTAAATAAATAGTGGTGCCTATTGCACATTTAATAAAGGTGTGAGGCCAAATAAGCCCCAAACTTAGGAATATGTTTGTTCGATTCCCAAACATATCCGTCCCAATGATGAGATCTAACAAGATTGAAACACATTGTGTCTGCAGGTCAGATGATTGGCTCTATATATTAAAAGGCATGTCCACCCCCAAAACTAAAATTTAACCTTCTACTGGCCCCTATAGTTCTGAAAGGGAGGGTTTCGATCTTAATGTATGATCTCCCACCGTTTCTGTATACTAGATTTTAAAAATTTACTATGTGGTGAGTATGCACTAACAACAGGTATACTTTCAACCTTCCCTCCAATGTTGGAACATTTATCTGTTTTGCTTGCCACAAAAGATATAGCCCTTTCCATTATGGACTGTATCATTTTAGAGTCATATCCCCGATTTTGGAATTTATCCCTTATCTCCATGAGTTGGATATGGGCCTTATTTGAATCCGTACACTGATGATGGCTTAATAAAGCCAAAACTGGTCTGGTTTTGCAGTTAGCTTGTGGAATGCTATAAAAGCTTTTGTATAGATATAGCTTCCCTGAGATGGGCGGAGACATGCAAAATATCTAATTTAAAGCCTGTGGCAAATGCATGTGTCCAGATTATTACAGCCTAATGGAATAGAGTACAGGTGTTGAACTTGTGACCTTTCACATATTTGAAAACTACAAATTCCAGCATTCTGTTTGCAGTAAGTTTCTTCTGAATGTCTTGTAGCTGAGGCAAGTGTCCAGATGCAATACAGCCTAATGGTATAGAGCAGGGATGTTGAACCTATGACCTTTCACACGTTTGAAAACTACAACTCCCAGCATTCTGTTAGCTGTAAGTTTTTTCTTCATGTCCATTGGTTAATGAATGTATACAGATGCAAAACATCCTAATGATATAGAGCATGGGTGTTGAACTTTTGACATGTTTAAAAACGACAACTCCCAGCATTCCCTGCCTGCAAATAATTCTGGAAAATGTAGTTTTTCATACATTTGGAAAACTGTTTTTATACATCCTGGAATAAAGTCCTTTTCCTGACTTACAGACATTAAAAGCCCATGTTCGTGCTTTAGTGATTCCTACTGAAGAGTTTGAACATGCAAGTGATCCATCTGCCCTTTCCTTACATCCATAGCTGTTACTCTATTGGATTAGGGAAGCATTATATAGATCACTTAAGGCAGTAGGAGTCATAAACCTTACCAAACTTGCCTTCACTTCAATATTCCACCTACCTGACAACTATTATAGATGGAGTCTAAGTGGAATAAACCTGCAGATCTGAGAACAGACCCAGTCAATCCTGTCATAATGTACAATTCAATCTAAACATACTTTATTTATTGTATATCATTTGTTTTGTAATGCAGTAGTAAGTAGTAGTACTATAATTTGCATAGTGTTATTTGTTATGGTGATTTTAATTAAATAGTGATAATTTCACACATAAATATAAACCTTTCCTATGTGTAATAGTGCTATATACCCCCACCTAATTGATTACTCATAAAAACTCAATGCAATCCATAAAAATATAAATATATTTATATAATGTAATTTATAATATATATAAGGTAAAGATTTGCGCTGCTCTCTAGGGTCTTGTAAACATCAGTTTATTATAACATGCAACACGTTTCAGCCCTTTGTTTTGGGCCTTTCTCAAGCCAAACATTTGTGCATATAAAAATGTGTTAATTTTATACATAGTAACCACACCTCTCATGAGCTCACATGTGTTGTGGTAAACCAATCTCTCTAGGACATGCCTCCAATAGGCCATTAAAAAAGGTCAGTGAATATATGTAGCACATATGACCTATTGCCTCCTCTGCTAGGTATTGGCACATGGTCTATGCCCATAAATTTTAAATCACTTATATGATAACCCAATTCTAAAAAGTGTTTGGCTACAGGTTTAGATGTATGACCTTCCCCTGAACACTGTGGTGATGGCCGAATGGTGGCCATCCATTCGCTAGATCAGGGGCTATCAGTTTTCCCAATATAAACCAAATTGCAGGGACACATTACTGCATAAACTAATTTCAATAGATTTTTTGGTGTGTGGGTGTATGAAGACTTTAACCCTTATTTGTTTTTGTATTGTATAACCAGTTCTCCTCTTTTGATTTGCCTTTAAAATCAGTTTTTACAAGGTAATCTCTAATATTCTTTCCCCTTCTATAACATATGAGGGGTCTCTCTGGTAAAGCTTTGTTGAGAATCTTGTCAGACTTGAGAATCTTCCAGTTTTTAAAATATTGGTTTTAATAATTGGTCCCACTGTTGAATGCTTAGTTTCCTATCAGGAGTTGTTCTTCTCTATATGAAGTTTTTTGATCCTGTGTATTGTCATTTTTTAACTTGGCTTTGTGTAATGCTTTATTTAAAATTGCTTTAGGGTAACCATGACTAGTAAATTTGGTCCAAATTTCTTGGATTTGTCTTTCCATTACCTCTGGCTTAGAGTGGTTTCTGATTACTCTTAAGAACCGAGAAATAGGTAATGAATTTTTTAATTGTCTGGGATGATCACTCCTATAATGTAGGAGAGTATTCAGTCTCCTTACAGAACAATGAGCCAGTTTTGTGTCATCCTTCTGTATGCATAATTCTAAAAACTCAATTTTGTCAGTACTTACAGTTCTTGTAAACCTTATAGAGGAGTCTAATCCATTAAGTTCCTGGTACATATTATCTAAAGATTCCCAAGATCAGTGCCAGATGAAAAAAAAGTTGTCAAAAATCTGTAATATAATAGCAAAATGACTTTTATATCTTGAAATAATATTCTGCATTTCATATTGATACATTACAAGATTTGCATATGCAGGGGCCATGTCCGCCCCCATGGCCGTCGCTGCCTTCTGGAGATAGTATACATTTTCATATCTGAAGAAATTGTATCTCAGGGAAATCTCCAGTATTTCCAGAAAAAATTCTTGAAAAGCTTAGTTTCCACAATTATGTTCGTTCAATGCTGATTTAACTGCCTTTATGCCCATATCATGGGAGATATTAGTATAAAGGCCAGTGACATCCATTGTCACTAGCCAGATGTCAGGCCCATTAGGTAACGTAACTTTATTAATTATTGAGATTAAATGCTTAGAGTCCCGTAAATATGTAGGGAGGCTTTGGACAATAGGCTGAAGTATACAAATTTACCCAGGGGTTCTAATAATCCCCCTCTCATGGATATAATCGGATGTCCTGGGGGTTCCTTGGCATTTTTTTATATATCTTGGGAAGTATATATATAATGGACATTTGGGATATTCTTGATACAGGTAATCCCCCAATTCCTTCTTTATGACATCCGTGCCCAGTCTATGCGGGCACGGATTTGTTTTTGATAATATGCAGTGGGGTCTCCCTCCAATTTTTCATATACATCCCCATTATTGAGTTGTGCCAACAATTCATGATGGTAATATGTAAAATCCATAATGACCACTCCACCCCCCTTATCAGCAGGTCTTATTACAATGGAAGTATCATTTCTTAATGTGTCAAGTGCTATCTTTTCATCTGGTGTAAGGTTATGTGTTACCTTTATTGGGTTGCTATCTTTTTGTATTCCAGTGGTCACTTTTGCAATGTGAAGCACCATTAATTTAGTTGCTGAAAACCATTTACCCAAATGGTCTTAATATTTATATCTAGGTTTATTGTACTGTATTTTATTGCATTTTGATTCAGATTTTTTTAACCCAGATGAGAATGGACACTAAGCACTTAAGCACAATGTTGTATGATTTTAATGAATTTAAGATTGCTCTTGAAATAAGAGCAAGAAGTGATAACTATTTAGTATGCAGCAGAGAGCACTTTAAGTTGTATATGGCCAATTGATTGGCCTACAGGGATTGGTTCACCACAACACGTGTGAGCTCACGAGAGGTGTGGTTACTATGTATAAAATAAACACATTGTTATATGCACAAATGTTTGGCTTAAGAAAGGCCCAAGACAAAGGGCTGAAATGTTGCCTTTGCATGTTATAATAAACTGATATTTCCAAGACCCCGGTGTGCACCGCAAATCTTAACCTTGTCTATATTACCAGAGTGGTACCACCCGGACAACAAAAATTAGCTTGACCGAGTATTATATAAATCTTCCACTTTATGTTTATATTCAAAAAAATGTTTGGCTACTGGTTTGTTGGTATGGCCATCATGGTATGCCATCTTGATAGCCAACCTGTGGCCATCCATTCTCAGTCTTAGAGCCAAATTTGTTTTGCCCACATACATGAGTCAGACAGGTTACTATATACACCACATGTGTCATGGTACATGTAATATTGTTCCTAATATCAATAAGTTTATTGGTATGTGGATGTAAAAACCTGTTACCAGTGAACATATGCCTACAAGTTTTACACTTGTGCATTTAAAGCTTCCTCTTGGGTTGGTTAACAGCCATGATTCCTTCACGTTCAAATTATAAAAGTCAGTTTTTACTAAATAGTCCCGGAGATTTCTCTTTCTTCTGAATCCTATCTTCGGTCTATCGGGTAATACTTCACTGAAAGTCTTATCCGTTTTTATAATTTTCCAAGTTACACTGATATATTGCAAGTAACTAATGAAGATGTTAATTGTGTGCTATGGAAGAGCATCAATACAGATTTCACCACCACCACTAACATCAAGGATGTAATGGCGGAGAAGCTTTGTTTAAATAAACGTATCATAGACCTTGATCTACATGATCCTTTTCTATCGGACTACCACCAGAAAATTCCCAAAGGCTTCCAGATAAATAACATCCCCATCCTACAGTTAAACACGATAAATTTTAACTAGACATTGATTTGTATAAGTTGAATAGACAACTGGCCTTAAGGGAATATTTTGCAAATAGACCTCAGCAAGTAATGTTGGTCTCCATCTAAAAAGAGGGAATTTCCCATCATGCAATTCACTTGATTTGCATCAACATTCTATATCTGTTGTATTCAATTAGATCAACTGGACTTGAAATGTAGTTCTTGAAGACGTTTCGCTAGTCATCCGACTGGCTTTCTCAATTCAGAATGACTTGTACAAGAATCTGTCATCCGACTGGCTTTCTCAATTCAGAATGACTTGTACAAGAATCTGTGGCAATTATGTACCCTGGAAAATCCCAATTAGCATACCACAGCCAGGTGTTAAGGGTGTGATTAGATAGTGGCTAAGAGGTGTTATAGGAACGCCCAGAGTAAGGTTCTGGGCAGATTCTTGTACAAGTCATTCTGAATTGAGAAAGCCAGTCGGATGACTAGCGAAACGTCTTCAAGAACTACATTTCAAGTCCAGTTGATCTAATTGAATACAACAGATATACCATGACCTGGATGAATGAGAACCTTCACAAGCATCAACATTCTAGTTAAAGCAAATCTGCACACAGCAGAGGATAGTTCGGATTGGATATCTAAAGATAACATTTTTTCCATATAGATGTCCTTTTATACCTGTAAATTTGTGCAGAAAGTGCTTGCAATAAACTTTGATTTTTGTTGCCGCATTTGAAAGGTCTTTTTACATGTGTCCTTCCTTCTACGGGAATGGTGGCAACTAAAGAGTTACTATGATAAATAACATAGTAACTCTTTAGTTGCCACCATTCATTTTCTCTATCACTTTAAAAGGGTGTGAGCTGCCAAATAAGCCCCAACTTAGGAATAATGTTTTGTTCGTTCCCAAACATACCTCCCCTTGATGAGATCTAACAAGATTGAAACACACTGTGTCTGCAGTCAGATGTATGGCTCTATATATAACAGGCATGTCCACGCCCCAAAACTAAAATTTTAACATTCTACTGGCCCCACTGTGCAGTGTTTAAAAACCCTTACCTTACTGTTCAGCTCTTTCATGGTTCTCGTGCAATGTATGTTGAAAGTCCTAGAAATTAAAGAGAGGAGCCCATCTTCTAGTGTATTTGTTACTCTAGCTGTAACTGTTTCTCATTAAGTTTTATGAGGGACACGCATGCTCGTAATCACTAACGAGGGCACAGCATTGGAGAGGGAATTTCCTCTATGCCAATTCACTTGATTTGCATCACAATTCTAATCTTGTTGTATTTCATTAGATTCAATGGATGAATGGTAGTTTTGAAGACGTTTCGCTAGTGATCCGAACTGGCTTACTCAATTCAGATTGACTTGTAACAAGATCTTTGGCAATTAGTACCCTGGAAAATCCACAATTAGCCAACACAGCCAGTGTTGAGGGATGTGATTAGATAGTGGCTAAGAGGTGTTATAGGAACGCCCAGCGAGTAAGGTCTGGGCAGATCTTTGTACAAAGTCATCTGAATTGAGGAAAGGGAGCCGTCGGATGACAGCGAACGTCTCAAGAACTAATTTCCAAGTCCAGTTGATCTAATGAATACAACAGATATACCATGACCTGGATTGAATATGAAACCTTCAACAAGATCAACATTCTAGTTAAAGCAAATATGCACACAGCAGAGGATAGTTGGATTGGTGATATCGTAAAATAACAGTTTTTTTCCATATAGATGTCCGTTTTATAACCTTTTACCTAATTTGTGCAGAAAGAAATAGAAAGGCCTTGCATAAACCGTTGATTTTGTTGTCCGGCATTCGAAAGGTCTTTTACATGTGTCCTTCCTTTACGGCGAATGGTGGCAACTAAAGAGGACTATGATAAAATACATAGTAACCTTTGTTCGCCACCATTCATTTTCTCTATAATGAGGTGTACAAGTTGGTTTTGGTCCTCGCCTATGGGTTCATCAGGGTCAATAGAGAAACACATGGCATTGTGTTAGCATATTTTTTATTTTGATAATAAGCTTATATTCTACAGAAAGTGGTTATGTTTGGAGTTATCAGATCATCTCATTATTGGGTGATGATTATAGTAAATGTACTTGCTGGCTGCAATTATTAACAGAAATCTGATTGGATCTTGGATCTTGGACCAATCAGATATTGGGGGTGAGTTTAGGAGTCACTATAAATAGTGAATGTTCAGTCATATATATATATACCATTGATAAACTGATTCAATCTGACATCAACATGCTACTTGCACACAACAATATCAGATCATGTAGTTCTAATGACTATATAAGAAGGGAATGGGTTAATGTAAAATCCCAGAATCCCAGTTGGCACTTGCAAATCAGTTGCAGAGATTCTGCATGTTTAATTAATAAATGGAAAAAGGGCTATTTTAACCATTATGCAAAACCCTTCTGATTGGTGGACATATCTCCATAGACTACAAGCACACTGCCCACTATAGGAGGAGAGAAATCAATTGATACACCCATAAGAAACACAAAAATGAAAATAACTTGATAAATGTTCCAAAAAAATAATGAAATTATATGGCAAAAGTACACAGGATAGCGCTCTCTACACTACAGCAAAACATATTTTTGGGGGTGGACATGCCCTTTAATATATAGAGCCAATCATCTGACCAGCAGACACAACGTGTTTTGATCTTGTCAGAGCTCGTCATTGCAAGATACAGACTCTTGACTACATGGGGTAGGACTTGGGTGTACAGTAGAAAAGGCATCTAAAAAGCTTAGGGAGAGAGACACCAAAATAAGCAAAAAGCCCTTCACTGAGCAAAAAAGCAGAGAAACACCTTCTTATAACAGAAGGATTCTTGCAGTCCCATGCTAAATAAATAGCATTGCCTATAAAGCCTAAGAAACAATTTCCTACTCCCATGATTCCCAGAGTAAAGGGCAGAGATATGCAAAACACTCCTTTTTGTCCCTTAGCTAATGTATGTGTACAGACCCACTGGCTAATTACATGCAACAAAGCTTAATATATAGAGCCAATCTCCTGACCTGCAGACATGATGTGTTTCAATCTTGTTAGATCTCATCAGTGCAAGATAAAGATTCATGGCTCTATGGGGTAGGACTTAGGTGTAGAGTAGAGAAGGCATCTAGAAAGCTTAGGGAGAGAGGGGCCAACAGAAGCAAAAAAGCCCTTCACTGAGCATAAAAGCAGAGAAACACCTTCTCATAACAGAAGGAATCTTACAGTCTCATGCTATATGAATAGCATTGCCCAGAAAGCCTAAGAAACAAGAAGTAATTTCTTTCTCCCATGTTTCCCAGCATTAGTGGCAGAGATATGCAAAACACTCCGTTAGCATGTGTCCAGAACTGCTGGCTAATAACATGCAATAAAGCTTAAAGGGCATGTCCACCCCCAAAAATATGTTTTGCTGTAGTGTAGAACACTACAGCAAAACATATTTTTGGGGGTGGACATGCCCTTTAAGCTGCCTTTTCTACTGTACACCCAAGTCCTTCACCATGGAGTCAGGAGTCTGTATCTTGCAATGATCAGTTCTGACAAGAACATAACATGTTGTGTCTGCAGGTCAGATGATTGGCTCTATATAAGGGCATGTCCACCCCCAAAAATATGTTTTGCTGTAGTGTAGAGAGCTAGCAGGTCTTGCCTTTGTATTTAGGTTAGAGACTTGCAAGTAGATAGCTGGTTTTATAGCTAGACTGCCCAAATGAATATTTTTTTTTTTTAGTGCCTGGGTTTCATACCTATGGTGTTGTATAGGAGTCTATAAATGCACATAAATGTTGTTATAACAGATAAATGAAAATAAGTGTTTGGATTGCCGAGTCTGAAATTACTTTCCTTTAGCAAAATAGTGACTTGCAAGTAGATAGCTGGTTTTATAGCTAGACTGCCCAAATGAATTTTTTTTTTTTTAGTGCCTGGGTTTCATACCTATGGTGTTGTATAGGAGTCTATAAATGCACATAAATGTTGTTATAACAGATAAATGAAAATAAGTGTTTGGATTGCCGAGTCTGAAATTACTTTCCTTTAGCAAAATAGTGACTAACTCAAGTGCCTATGCAGTTGCACTACTAGTTTCACTATTCCCTGACAAGTACTCTCAAACAGCAAAGGGCAGATAGGGAATGGATAGGGATAGGAATTGTATATTGAAAACATGCAGTGTAAATACAAC